>BMAV01002589.1:0-76649 GCA_019973955.1 Trichonephila inaurata madagascariensis | reverse complement strand
AAGGGTTTTTAAACATAAAAAGTATTTTAAGCAAATAATGTGTATTTGATAAATAAAAAAAAAATTTCACAAAGTTCTTTATGATTTTTGGGGGATTTTGAACTTCCTTTTATAACTGGACGCATTATTAAATGTTTTTTACTCTAATTCCATTAGAAGTGCTTTTAAAAATATTTCTTTAAGCTCCGAATCTTCCAAAACATGGCTCTTTATCCATAATTCTCTAATTTATCATCTGGATTGTTGTTCTCCCAAAGAGTTTTACGTTGTCAAATTTAAAAGAGAGTTGATGCGATATTGCATTATCCATCATGAGTTTGGAAAGCAAGGATTGAATTATACGATTCGGCAGAACATTCGAGAATTCGAGAAACAGAACTTTTGGATTGTAAGATTGTCACTGTCACTTGTATGGAGCTCAAAGCTAAGCCTTTTTCCCGCGGTCCCACTTACATATGACAAACAACATGAGAATAATGGGGACTCTGAAGACAAACCAACCTTGGATAAAGTAAAATTGATCAAAAAATTAAAACTCATTTTGGGCTTTTATTTTATTACTATATAGCCTCTCTATTAAACATACACAAAAAATATTTACTTTTATGCATTTTAACCCTTTATCTACCGATGGTACTTATAAGTACCACTAACTTTAAAATAACATAGAATAGAATAACCATTTTTACGAATAATCAGACGATACTTAGCAGGAATATTCTTTTAAATTTACTCTTCCAAGATATATGGCAGCATAGGCTCTATGATAAGTATTTTAGCGGGGAAGGCGAGTAGTTTTATAGCAGGAATTGCGTTTTCAGCTGACGGCGTTTTCAGTGCATTGCGAAAATTGTCCTTTTTGTTCCGAAAAAATAGTTAATGTCAAAATTTAAGTGTCATGTTTTTTGTATGTTAATGAAGACCTTAGAAAACGATTTGACTATTTACATTAAGCAAACACTGTATATAATTAATTGTACAGTTGAATATCTTCAATTAATTAATTAGCTCTAACGGATTATATTTCCCAAAATTGAGTAATTTGTTTATGCATATCCCTTAATTTTCCCTGTAGTGAATCAAAAAACTATATTGCATGAAAAAAAAAATGCAGTAAATCATAATGCGGTAGATAAAGGGTTAATGAATTATGGGGTAGTTTAGATTTCCTTTCATCCATGTCGAAGCCTCTTGTTTTTATTCCACTAAAAAAAGCATATTGATAACAAAATGGATAGATTTGATTGCTTGATTGGCTGAATTTCCTGCTAAATCTTTACTACATTGTTCTTAAATAATTGAATTTCTAAGTGCAATATGGACGTGGGTAGCCTATTGTTAGAGCATCGGACTCCTTACGAAAGGGCATGGGTTCGATGCCCAATCCCACCAAATACCTTCCGAGTACACACGGAGTACGTGCTCGTTAAATCAGTGGGTCTGAAAGTTCTGTAGGCTGTTACAGCAGAAATCACGGGTGCAGGGTGCTGGAGAATATTTCCCTCCCCACTGGCCCATGCCTAAATTGTGGAGGAGATAGGGGTGTCGCCATTTATCGTGTAGATGCCCAATCTGTCTCAGGCTCTAGTAACTTTCCTTCCTTTCCTTCGGGGAAGACACGACAACAGAAGTGCAATGGGCTACTCAGAAAAGACTGACGCGCCGCAGGTTGAGTATCACTGAACTATACAGTGCATTCAGTTCCGATGTATACGATATACACAGCAGTACTAGAAAAGAAATTTGATCTAGGAACAATGCTGTGTAATAAATAGCAAAATAAAGTACTCACCTGCGATTTTCGAGGACTGTTGACAAGGTGTATTGCACGTAGGTGTAATAATATAGCTGCTGTTTATAATACAAACTTGGCTTGTTATTTCAGCCTTTAAAACTAAAGCTCCCTCAGATATATGTCTTGCTGAATCAATTAATAATCCAATTTCTAAAATGACGAAGCTTTATTTCTCAGTTAAAAAACGAGGTAGACAATTACTCACGAAATAAATGCATTATTTAAACAGCATTATAAGAACATGACTAAGGTGAAACGTGTAATTCTTCATCTCCATTTTTGAATGAAATTGGTTTGATTTAGTTTTTCCGACAGATAGTTAGTGTGTCATATTCTGCTATAAATCATTGGTTGAAATAATAAGGAATATTGCCTGATAAATAGTCAAGCGCATATCAAGAAAAGCAGTATCTCAATAATCTTAAATGGCGATATTCTACTCAAGCCGCGAGTTCTTGTCCTGATTTCTCTAAATTTAACTATCAAGGCTGTGCTGTACTTTAACTTCGAACAGAACTCGAAGCTTGATTGAAGAGAGCTATCGAAGATGAACCACATTACTCTGAGCCCCACCAAAGCACGATGATGACTCCTTAGCTCAGTGCTTCTCAAACTTTCAGTATTTGCAACCCAATTTTCAATCATCATTAATATAATATTAGGTTTGGGGAAAAGAAATCCATTATATTTTTGCATGAAAATCAAGACTTTATTTAACATGCTTCCGATTGTCCGATTTGGGTCAAATATGCACCGTTTTGTTGCATAATTTGTTGCCATTTTAAAGGTGTCTCATAGAAGTCTCTCCTCTCTCATAGAAGTCTTGGCTCTTACTGGCGAAAACATCTAGCAATCGATTTTCACAATCTTCTCTTGATCCAATTTCAAATCACTCAGGAAGTTTTGCAATGCGAAAAAAAGGTGGTAATCGTTTGTCCCAAAGGTCGACTATATGGTGAATGCATTAAAACTTCCCAACCAAGCTCCCAGAGATTCTGGTGATTCACTACAGAAGTGTGTGTTCTGGCTTTGTCCTGATGGGAACACACCACCTCTTCTGTTGGCCATTTCTGGTCAATCACTAGCTTCAAACGGTCCAGTTGTTGACAGTAGAGATCTGAATTTAGTGTTTGGCTATGCGGAAGCAACTCCTAATAAATGATTCCTTTCCAGTCCCACCAAATACATAGTAGAACCTTCCTGGCCGTTAGTTAGACCTGGTTTGGCCACCGTTTGAGCTGCTTCACAGCACTTTAACTACCATCGTTTTCGCACAATATTGTAGTATATGACCCATTTCTCATCCCCAGTCACCATCTGCTTAAGAAATGGGACGATTTCATTCCGTCGTGTTTTTGGTGTTAATTGGTGTGGCACCCAAACATGGAGCTTCTTTTTGAATCCAACTCTGCGCAAATGGCTTAAAACTGTTTTATGGTCGATCTTTAGCTCCTTGGCGATGCTTCGACTCTTATGCCAGTCAACTTCGATTATTTGTGTGATTTTATCGACATTTTCAACGACGGGCCTGCCTGTGCGAGGTACATCTTTAACATCAAAACACCTGAACGGAATCGACGAAACCAAAATTTCACGTAATTAGCTGTTACAGTATCGGCACCATAAACACCATTCGCAATTTCAGCCATCTGGCTTGCATTTTCACCATTATCAAAGAAAAATTGTAAAAAGAACCGAATTTTCTCTTTGTCGACTTCCATTTTTAACACCCTGTAACTCACAACTGAATGGACCAAATAAAAAAAAGCAAACTAATTTTTTAGTGTGAAATGTCGTCTTGACAACGAGCATAAATTCGAAATTGTTTGATCGATGCTTTACGAGATATCGACACTACAGCCATCTACCGAAAAAATAATGGATTTCTTTTTCCCCAACCTAATATATAATATAATAACATCCATATAATAGCAATGTATTGAATTCAATAATAATATACTTTGACGTAAAGCTACAAAATTACTGTAATTATAAATCGTACAAATTATCAAGATAAGTATTAAAGTTTGTACATGACAAGCCTATAGAGTCTCTAGTAATTATTAAACTTGTTCTTAGCATATTATATTGATGAATTAATGATCAAATACTTTATGCAGTACTGATACATTTATGAGTATATTATATCACTGGAAATATGTAAATTATTTTTTACTATGCCAAAATGTGTTTTGTTTTGCTACCTTTCAATAAATTATTTTTTTGAATTCTTTTATTTTCGACTTTTGGATACGCTCACACCCCCGCCCCCTAGAGGGGCACGTCGCACAGTTTAAGAAACGCTGCCTAATATTCACACGTACGTTTTTGGTGTTACTTTTTGGACCAATTTTTCGTCCTATCTAAGGGTGAGGGTTTGCCGTAAGCAAAACGACATGCTATGACGTCAGCCGCGCTCTATCTCCACATTGAAAAATTACTCGCCGATTTTTCTGCTTCGGCAAACGAACATCCCAAAATTATTTCTTTCGTTTCGCTCGCGCTTTTGTTGATGGGCATAAACAGAAATAGAGTACCATTCTATTTAAAATATTATATGCGCCGTTAAAATAGTATACGCCATATCGGATGCGTTTGAAGAAATCAAAACCGCCGTCTTGTTTATGACGTAGGGCGCCGAAGAATCCCATTGGCTGGAATTTCAAGCAATTTTTATTTGGAACAACTTTATGAGCTCACTAGCAAAAAGTTGCTTGAAAGCCGTTGCTATGGCAACAGAGTAAAAATTGCACGAATTGAATGAAAAATTGCTCGTAACGTGTACACGTCATACAGCCTTTAGCTGGAGGCTTACTCTCCAAACTTTCATATCACAACAATATGAGCACTTCTGTTAAACATGCATCAGTCCCACTCGACGGAGGGTAAACATTAGGGCCGCTGAACTAAAACATTATCGACCACGAGCTTAAAACTGTTATCACTCGACTATTCTGGCCATCTCCAAAATATGGTATGGAAGTTAGTAGAGGGAGGTAGCCCATCCACGCGCGCCCTCTGGTTTAAAATTATTTGCATTATGTTGCTTGAGGTGGAAAGATAATGTTAGCACTGATATCACTTAATTAGGGTTCAGAATTACGAGGTGTAATGATTGTGAATAGTGGGCCTTATATATGACCAGCAGGAAAATGTTCCATAAATTGGAAGTGAATATCGCTTCATGTTTTTAATGTTTTATGCTAAATTTTAAGCTGCATGTTCTTGTAAAGTACACGGTATTTCCCAAGCAGCTATAAACATTTGAATGCCATTGGAACAATGTATTTAAGAGAAAAGTATTTCTCAACGTATGTGGTCATAAAATCAAAAGAAACAAGCAATAAAAAAAAAAATTTTAAGTAAATTCCTACTTAGATCAAGAAAATTTTTATTTTAGCTAGCTTTTTATTAAATAGTTACAATTAATATAAATATGTATATACATAGGACAGAATTACAACATTGTGTGGCAATTAATTTTTATTAATTATCATTAAAGTATTATATTGTCATCCAAAACAATCGTGTATCTAAAATTTCATTTCAACTGAATGTCTTAAAACGTGAGAAAAAAAATCTTATAAAGTTTTAAGGTATCTGACTGGGTTCGGAGACAATTTTCTAAAATATAACTTAAATAATTATTTAATTGTTATTTTTTAATTAAGTATGTTGTAAAACTATGAAAATACAGCAAGAAGAATTTTTTGAAAGCTTATTTTTCAAAATATTGAGAAATTTGTACCAAAATATTGTGTATATATAATTTTGCCAAAACATATAATTTTTGCAGGGATACAATTCTTCAATGATTAACTATGCTGTCTATTAAAAAAAACTCAAGTTTTACAATAAAATTGTGAAATACAGATGAACATCTGTATTTCATAATTTTATAATAATATAATTATATAATAATTATTATATTTTAATATAATTTTATTTCATTTCATAAAAAACACAGAATATTTCTGAAAAACGTTGTTTTTTTTCATATAAAATTACATTAAAAAATAACTTAATTTTAAAATTATCCTTAACTTTTAGCAGAAAGCATTTATTATAATACAAAGAACAAACTTAAAAAATTTTATAAGAATATTTCGTTTACTTTAAGAAATACTACTCTTACCGTTAACCATTATGTTCAAAAATAACATTCTTCAGAAAATGCAAAATAAAGTTTATATTTGCAATAAATTTTTTTATTTAGGAAGGTATTAAAACTCTTCAGATTTGTATGTTGTGCCTTCCTGAACCTCATACTTCAAACTTTTACATTTTTGAAGTGCCTTTCTTTCTTTAGGAGACAGTTTCTTATCTGGTTTAGAATGCCTCGTAGAACGAACAATTATCGTTTTGTCAAGGTACCAAAAATATCCTTTCATTTCAGAACATAATTTCATTCCTAATTTTCGAAGTAGAGGTAATAGACTAGCAAATCCAGAATTAAAAAGTATTATTGCGATATGATTCCTTAAACGGAGTGTT
This sequence comes from Trichonephila inaurata madagascariensis, assembly GCA_019973955.1. Taxonomy (NCBI): domain Eukaryota; kingdom Metazoa; phylum Arthropoda; class Arachnida; order Araneae; family Nephilidae; genus Trichonephila; species Trichonephila inaurata. The sequence goes on along the minus strand of BMAV01002589.1, from coordinate 70,360 downwards.
TGTAGCTCAACAAAGTTGTCTTTCAGAATTGTACTCCACACGACATTGTTAAGACTTTCATTGCAATTCTGAGCTTTCCCGTGAAGACATTTTCTTAGAAGATTTTGATCGCAAAGTTCCTTATAAGTCTTTTTAATAGAATTAATAGCTGAATTTGGAAGATCCGTTGATTTTCCTTTCAACGTTTCTCCAACAAATTCTGCTCTATGGAAATCTCTACTTTTTTGGCCTCATTGATCTTGTTTTTTGCATACCAACTTTAATTTAATTAAAAATAACTATAACTCTATATAAAAGTACTAATAAAAAAGTTATAAAGAGATCTAATTTTGAACACAAATGATAAAAAGATAGCAACTCGTTTAAATCAAAGCAAACATTGCAATCAGTTAACCGTTGCCTATTTTCAAGCAAAATATATCTATTAAAAAATTTATAAAGTGAAATAAAGTTTACTAAACATAAAAAGAATTCGTTAAAATATTTTAAATGAATAAAAATCTCATTTTGCCGGTGAAAATCAACCGAAAACTCACACTTCCGGTTTCGATTTGGGCTTACTACTTCAAATAAAAACAGCTATAACTTTTTTTCTAATTGACTCAGAATTAAACGTGCGACATTTTTAGAAAGCTTATTAAACAGGCTACAAAAATGGGCTATAAAACAAATTTCGATTTTTTTGATGAAAAAGATGATTTTAAACCAGTCGGATATCTTAACCCAAGTCGCTAAAAATGAAACCAACGTGGCAGTATCTGTAATTTTTAAAATAATTAGTTTCAGTCAATTAATTTTAATTAGTTATAATTAAAATATCGTATTGTCACCCAAAACAATAGTGTATAGAAACGTTCAGCTCAAATGAACGCTTTAAAATGTGAGAAAAAAACCTTTTCAAGTTTTGACACAAGTTGCCAAAAGGGTCACTAAGTCGCCAAAAATGATGCCAAAGTGGTTATATTTGTAATTCTTTGAATAATTAGTATTAATTGATTAATTTTTATTAATTATAATTAAATTACTGTATTGTCATCCAAAATAATCGTGTATATAAAATTTCAGCTCAATTGAGCGCTTTAAAATATATTTTATTTACGATGGAAAGTTTGAACGAGATAAATAAATAAATATGTAAAGAATGTGAGCTAATAGTAGGAATTGAAAAATAAACCAAAATTTTTATTTACTCATTTTTCGTGCTGCCATCTCGTGTCTAAATAATAAACTAACTGTATCATTAATATTTCTGTTCTTCAAATGCAAATTCAGTCAGATTTTGATTTTTTTTTTTTCCACATCTGGACTCATTTTTCGGTAGGTAAGTATTTAAAAAAACTCGGAATACAGAATGCAACAATAAAAATGCAGGCAACCTTCCTTGCACACTGTTTGGGCACTGGCCGGCACGGGTCCAAAGAGGAGCAGGGAGGTAAAAGGGAGTAATGACAACTAGAAAAAGAATTGCGTGAGTCTTCTTGGTTCGTTTCATCTTTTCACTAAAATGGGTCAGGGATTTGATCAAATCACTTACTGTCTTCAGGAAAATGACCCAAACAGTAGTTATTTTAACAACTTTTTCGTGAATTGATAATATCCCTTAGAGATTTGACCAAGTTCCAAATTTCATCATTTCCCTGAGACATTTCTATAATTAATTTCGAGCTATATGATGAAAAAAAAGTAGAATTTTAATTTAAAATCTGCAGAATGTCTAACTATATTCTTATTTATAATTTATTTAATTCTATAAAATTTTAGATATTTGAATAATTTCTTGTAGGAAATTTTCAAAGTAGTAATGTTTTTTTATTTATTATTATATATATATATAAAAGTAGATTCATGCAAAGATATAGGTTTGTCAAATAATCAAGACTAGAGAGAGTGCATGAAATTCTACAGGAAGAAATATAAATACAATATGCGAACTTGTAGAGAATAATACTTTTTCAGCTGATGTTCTAACTCAGTGGTGTAGCGTGGGGTTGCCGAGGGGGCCATGGCCTCGGGCAACATACGAAAAGTGGCGACAGCAAGCACCGCGATATTTAAATTCAAAAAGTATTTCAAATTCCAAATCGCGCCCACGTGATGAAACTGACGGAAACGAGTGAAAGCTTTAATACGCACACACATACAGGAAGTTTATGGATGCAGGGGTGTGGCGATGTGATATCTATATAAACAAGTACTAAACATCACGTGAAGACGATCGTTTTGGCGTAGTCGATAAAGTACTCGCATTCGGAACGGAAGGTACTCAGATCGAATCCTTCCTTCAAGCGCTTGTGGTACTCTTCAATTCGGAAACTAGCTTTTTTCAAACAAGCCGCGTGATGATCGGCTTTCATGGATTCGAAAGTCAGGATCAACATCGGGTTGGTTTCTGTACTTAAAGGCAACCAAGAGGTGGTCGAGGGTAATGGGAATCCCCCCACAAATGCTACTCTTCTGTATGTCACTGCGTCTGACCGATTATTTTCTGGAAAGTGAGAATATTCCTGGATGGATTATGCAATCCGATTAACGCTATTTTATCTTACAAAGCAGCGGTCTCCAAATTTTTTGACCTCATGGACTGAAAAATCCATAATTTAAATCCCGCGGATCACTAATAAGATTTTTAAGTGCTAACTATATTTATAAGAAAAATGTAATCCAAGGACATATAAAATGTACTTAAACCAGTGCTTCTCAAACTTTCAATGTTTGCGACCCAATATTCAATCACAATTTGCATCGCGCCCCCCCATGCAAACGATGTTTTAAAATTCTTAATACTTACTTTGACGCTAAACTGAAAAACATTTTACCTTTTTTGTCCCCCGAGGGAATAAACGTCTCGTTCAAACAGTGTGTCAATTTTTCCAAGACGTATACATACGTTTTTTTCAAAGTATGAACTTTTCTGTGAACTGCTATCCATAAAATTTTTCCCGAAGGTTTTGGGAAAGCAAAAAATGACCTTGACAGTATTTGGAAGAGTTTATTTTTAAGTTTGATTATTTATTTTTTTCCCCCCCCAAACCCCAAATTTTCCTTACGTGCCAAACGGGGTTGGAACGAAAGGAAATTTTAATCGGCATTTAAGGATTAATTAAAACCGACAAATTATCAAGATAAGTGTTGGATTTGGGATATAATTTATATATGAAAAAATCCATGGGTCACTAGTAATTATTTAAAAATTTTCCTAACTTATATTGTTAAATTAATTATAAAAATAGCGTGCAGTACTGATAAATTTATAAGTGAAAAGGAAATATTTTATTTTTTTTGTCAGAATGTATTTTTTTTGTTTACCAGTAATTAAGTTTTTTAAAATTCTTTTGTTTTGACTTTTCAAATTTCTCCGCCCCCCCGTATTATCCCCCCCTAGGGGGCCCCCAAATTTTGGAAAAACCTGACCTAAACTAATTTTATCCCAATAAATATCTAATAAAGGAGACTATGCGCATGGTTAAGATTTAAGATCATACCTGTGTTAAAAAAAACACCAATATACAAAAGAAAATACACAAAAATTTCCTTAATAACAATTAATGTATTGAATATATTTTTATTGAACTCAGTACGTTCGTAAGGCTACCTTTAAATGTTTCAATTGATATACATATGCGACATACAGGAGAGTGAAACATTAGAAGAGGACGAAACGAGACGAGACAAAACATTTAGCATAAATAACGCAGCTACAGCAGTATGACTTATTTACCATGGCGTTCTTCTATGAAATGATGTTTTTTATAACTTTTCACGTATTGTTATGAATTGAATTATATTTCACAATGCATCTTAAAACATAACTTAACGTGATGAGTCATTACATTCTACATTTTTCTGGGGACCAGCGAAATTTTCTCCTCGACCACCACTTTGGCGACCTCACATTTGGACGGTAATTGAAAACCTCCTCAACCCCAAAATCACCTAGAACCAAAAAATTTCGTTGTTAGAGTAATGAGACCAACTACCACAAGGACACGAATTATCTTTTATTTAATAATTAAAATCATTTTTTTTCAATTCATACTATTAGCTCACACTCTCTATATATTTATTTATCTTGGTGGAATTTTCAATCGTTAATAAAATACATTTTAAAGCGCTCCATTGAGCTGAAATTTTATAGACATGATTATTTTGGATGACAATACAGTAATTTAATTATAATTAGTAAAAATTAATGGGCTAAAACTAATTATTTAAAGAATTACAAATACACACAGCCACGTTGGCATCATTTTTGGCGACTTAGCGACCCTTTTGGTGACGTGTCAAAACTTGAAGAGTTTTTTTACTCACGTTTTAAGGCCTTCAGTTGAACTGAAATTTTATAGACACGATCGTTTTGGATGACAATACGATACTTTAATGATAATTAATAAAATGAATGACCATTGTTGGGTTCTGTCTATGTATATACATATTTATATTAATTGTAGCTATTGAATAAAAAGTAGCTAAAATAAAATTTTCTTTATTGATCTAAGTAGGAATTGACTTAATTTTTTTTTATATTACTTGTTGATTATCACTATTATGTATCACTGGTCTCTATTCTCTTGTTATTGTTACTTATGCCAGTTATGCTGTTGTTGTTACTTATGATGCTAGTTATAACATTAACATTAGATCAAGGTCCACGAAATTCATCGCGGCTAAGGACTAGATTTTTACGCCTATCATTAGCCTTAGCTTTGAGCACCATGCAAGTGACAGTAAGATTTTGCTCGGTTCCACCCCAATTTTGAGGGAGAACACCCTGGGGTTGATCACGGGCCTCCCACCTATCTTCTGAATGTTTCAGTTCTAAACGTAACAATAAGACTAAGGAAATGTTTTTTTTTTAAATTTTATTTAAATAATTTTTTTGTCACTTTTCAGTTTATAGTGTTTTTTCCCGAATTCTTGAAACATTTCAGTAAAGAATATTTTGGATTCCTGCTGCGAGTTTTTAATATTTTGTAAATATTTCTCATACTGAGAATGCTAAAATTGTTATTCGATTTTTTTTCTTAAAAATTATCCATGCGTCTTTTTTAGAATATTTTGATTTAATAAAACATTGAAGAGAATATTTTAACCTTGTAAATTTGTTAATTGATAAAATTTTTCATACAATTAATGCTTTTGTTGCCATGGCGGAGATTTCCCAATTATTTTTAAAGCAACATTATAAGTTATTTTAGAAGTATTTATAAAGGATTATACTAATATCCAGGCCATGTAATAATCCTTTGCACTCGCATGTGCTACTTTTCCGTGTATTTTTGAAATATGAAGAAACCCTGCCATTTTGTTGATAAACGTTTCAGGTGTATATCATAAAAGGTTATTATTTTACAACGGTTTTTTTAACTCAAATATTTTAATTTCGTTTTGCCTATTAAATATATTTTTTGAATTTATAAATCAATATAGTAAATAGATACTAAATCTATAACTTATGAACGAAACATTTATGTTTATTTTATGTGCTTTATATTAAAAGAATAGTACATTAACGTAAAGTCGGTAATGCTTTTTTGAAATTTAAATATGTCTGATGCGTTTAATCACTTTATATAAAAGATGAAGTGAAATAATTTTTGCGCGTCTCTTTTGTTGGTCGTTTAAAGGTTAAGCACTGTAACTATAAAGGAAAAAAAATCTTCAAAAATACGTAAAAAAGTTTTATTTCTTGCTGAAATTATTGGAACACACAGAATATATTTGAATTAATTTATGTTACTAGTGCCGAACGCATATTTGATAATATTAAACACCATATGTGTACGCTTAAGCCTAAGGAATGCTATTTTCCAGTATTATAATAGAGCATTTAATATAAATAAATCACATTGAATTTATAATTGTTTACTTAATTGCAGGTATAACAATTATATATTTTTAATCCATATTTCATATTGATTAATCTTTCCTTCTGAAAATTTCAAATACTCGATGAAAAGTGTGGATTTAAAAATTCTATCTTGGTACGTTGACGAGTTATATTGCAAATTAGTAAAATCAGGAAAACCAGTAGGCATTCTTAGCTAGTTAAGCCTAAAGGTTTTTTAAATGATTCCAATAATTTTTGTCCGTATTTTTTTGAATATTGTAGAGGAACTGTATCTTGATTTTTCAAAATTTTGATTATTAAAATGTGATTATTGTCACATTTTTTTTCTTAAAGTAAAATTTAGTGGGATTTTTTATTTCATTTTTGGAATTAAAATTTTTAATCCTGATGAATTTTTATCATGTAAATAAAGTAAATATGAAATGGAACGAAACCTTCCGTAGCAGGAATGTTCTAAATTCAAGAGACATCTTCATACGACAATGGGAAGATAATTTTGTTGTTGTTGTGACTAATGCCACCTGTCTGACGAAGTCAGATCGAGGTCGGCGAAATTCATCATGACTAAGGACTAGAATTTTTACGCTTGTTGTTAGCCTTAACTTTGAGCACCATGCAGGTGACATGTAAAATTCTTTATATTAAGATTATCCAGGATTAGTTAATCTAGTAATCAGTACCCTGATGTTTCGTTTATATTAAGAGGCTATTTGTCTTTATTGTTCGGTTTAAGAATTTCGTCTAAAGAACATTTTGACTTCATTTCAATTTTTCGATATTTAAATATTTGTGTAACATGCTAAATGTAAAAGAAAATGTAAAGGTAAATAAAATACTCAGCATTTAATGGGACTGGTTTTTCATTCCATCTTTCGAAGGAAAAGAAAATATGCTCGACTACAATGTTGGCAAAAATATCCATAAGAACTTGCGTTAACACAACACACTGCAAATAATAAACAAAAAAACTATTCTTAAATATAATTGGTTATGACAATGCTTATGTTGGAACAGCCCATTTAGGAAATAAAAAACAATACTTTATCTCATTGCCATTAATAGAATAAAAATTTGGTTCATTTTATAAAATTCTATTCGTGTGTATTCCAATGATATGTTTTTAATTTTTTTCGAATTCTTCAAGTGGAGTTATTGAATTGGTTCCATGTTCTCAGAATATTCTACATGTGAAATATCTTTGAAACTGTTTATCGTCCAAAAACTATATTTAGAATGTTGCAATATTTTCAGTCTAGTTCTTTTCGAATAGCCTCATAACATCGGAGTTTGCAGTTTTTTCTAGAATGTACTGATTGAGCCTTTCCATCTGCTCTGGAGATAGAACTTGTTTGGAACTACCAACAACCCCGCCACCTTTCCTCAGGAACTCGCCTTTGGATTCTTCACCATTCATTTCAGCTTTTCGCAGCAACTCGGCGAGCTTCTTCATGACAGGGATTCGATTCTTGTTCTGCAATCGATGGAACTTTGCAATAGCGTCTCGACCAGAAGCCATTGACGGTCGATTTCATGAACTCCAGGCTGCTGTATTCCAGGACTTTGTTGAGCACTTCTTCGTTGTTGTCCACCAAATTTCGATAATATTCCTCTCCAAGAAAACGAGCTATCTTCAAGATTACACCTCTACGATCGGCCACCAAAGACTCGTAAGTAATGATAAGCACATTGGGTTCGTTTATGTACTTGTAGGCGGACAGCAGATGATCGAAATAGTCGTTGTAGGTGACGTCACCCTGGAGAAAAAGTTCGAAAAACTCATCGAATGTTCCATTTGAGAAGAAGTAGGTGGGAAAATGGCGAGTATGGTGGTAATAAGACACAAGACAATCTGCTGGATGTCTTGTAACGTATATGTACTTTGCTTCAGGGGAGCATTTCAAGCTCTGGAAGGGCAAATGAGTCTTGAGGCAGCGTGGTTTTGGCATCTGCGATAGTTCTTCCATCGTTGTCCTTTCTAGGAAAGGAATATAAGAAATGTACTTGTCGTATGTCGTCAGCGGTTTTCCTTTCTCAAGATCAGGGACACTATCTGGAGAGTGAAGGTACACCCACATTTCGGATAGGCTGCTACAATGACGTCATCTTTCCCTGGTTTGAATTCAGTGGCGGCTCTGTGGACTTCTGGTACACAGAATGGTGCCAGTGTCATTCCGTCAATGTTGGTATAAAGAGGCTTGTGTTCGACTTTCATCCTGTAAGAAAAAAATATTAAATAAGAGAAATATTAAAAACAACACACATACATACAACGTATTAAAATAACCGTACAGAACTTTTAAAATAACTCGGCACATACATGATTTCAACTGATAACTACTCTTCTTTTTAGACATAATTAAAAGAAACCGTTAAGTCCATTTTTTTAAGAAAGTGTTTTCTTTACACCGAATCAAGAAAGAGGATTTCTTTATTAAACAAGAATTGAAGTGTGGTAAAGCATCATCAGCTTGCAGCTGATTTCTGATATATTTCCCATATTATATAACCATTCAGTAAGGCTTACTTATTATTGCCATTTTAAATGTTTTAAATCGTTGCTTCTCATTGAAATTCTGAATGGATCATTGATATTTTTAATCAATTTCCAAAAGAAAATATTCATTTTGAAAGTGCAAGATCCAATTACATTAATTAAAATTATCTAAATCACACTCAAAACCAAAAAAAAAATGTCAATACATTTGCAAGAGAAAAGAAATCGATTGGCTGGTTTCTGCCCGAGACGCGCCAAATACTCGCCAATAACTAATAACCAAATATATCAAGCAAATATTTGATACACATATATCTATGATCCAGACAAAATTGCACAAGAAGACAGAAAAAGTTAAGTATTGGTTAATAAGGAGAGTCGGATATTATAGAAGAAATCCCTAAGGCATCCCGGGGGCACGTCAGCCATGTTTACTAAAGATGGCAAGCATTATAGGAGAGAGGAAAGCTAGCTAAATCTAGAGCTTTGATTCGTAACTAATTGGGCTGAGAAGCAAGTTGTTATTAAGGTTTAACAAGTGCTAATCTAAATCTTTACTCTGCATATCTCAATCAGTTATAGGCTACTGAAGAATTACAGAAAATATAACTTCTCTTTGCACACAAGCTACTATATTCATACAGTAGAACGTCGTTTATCCGAATTAATTGGGACCGGACACCGTTCGGATGACTCGATTGTTCGGATAACCGAAAACCGAATGCAATCCATGCAGTATATGAAACCGGACACTGTACGAATATTGAAAATCATCACATGCGGAAACGTGCTTGAAAAAAAAAAATAGGTGCAAAACGTCGCAATTTTACCTTCATTGTGGAAAATAGTCACTTATTTTTCGCTGTACCATTTACACCTTCGTTTTGACCTGTGAAATCAGCCGAACCATCTAATTTCTCGTTAAGTTCCAAAGCTTTTTCGCACAACACAGGGCCCGATATCAGATCCCCTTTGCTCCTTTGTGAAAACTACAAGTAGAGTGCACGATCAAGAACAACATCGTTTGCTTCTAGGGGCGTAGCTAAAGCCGTATCAGCTGTATCAATGATACGGGGCCCCCGAGCTACAAGGGCCCCAATACGCAAAACTACAGTCCCACTAACAGGGCTCTCATGCGTGAAATGGGGCCCGGAAAGGATTTTAATACAGGGCCCACTTAGAAATAGCAACGCCAGTGTTTGCTTCCCTCATGGTTTTTCTTTTCTTCCAGCCATCTTCTGAGTCAAGTTTTGGCGCAAAATTTAAAATTGTTTCTCGGCATTTTTAATGTCAGAAATTGCTGACTTTCTAACATTATAAAACTGCGCTAGAGATGCTCCACTTTCTCCCTTCGCGAGACGGTTCAATATTTCAAATTTTGACTCTATGTTCAAGACGTTGCGCTTCCGTTTTGAATTCGAAATCAGCCAAGTCAACTCACAACTCAACAAAAGAGCACGTATACACCCCCTCACTTAGAAACAACCTGACCTAATATTCCGCGCAGATGTTTACCAAATCACACAACTGAAATTCTCCAAATATCCCTGACCTTGGGTTTTCCCGTCATTTTTGGCCTCACGCGAAACAACTGTTCAGCATATCATATTCGAAAACATATTCATAATCAGTACATGTATTTGACAAAAAAAACAACCTGGTACGGATAATAAACGTTCGGATAAACGACGTTCTACTGTATCAGCTTTCGATTGTATAACTGGAAGAAAAAGAAAAGAAAAAAACTAAACTGTATTTAGAAGACGTAGTTCACTTCGCTTTTTAATTTATTAGCATAATTTCGGGAAATTAGCGTGACTTTGCTGGAAGTAAAAGTGATAGAATAGAGTAAAGCCCTTCTAAAACATTTCATCAAAATAGCAGTGAATTCTCTTTGTTGTATGTTTTTTATTACATTTCTGTCTTATAGCTTCCTTAGAATTGTCAAATGTTACACAGAAACATTTAAAGTGAAATAATGTAATTGAATTAAGCAGCATTGCGTGCATAATGTTAATTCATTTCAGAATTTTTTATTTTTTAAAAAAAATGTGCTCAATAGGATATTTTTAAAAATTATTGAAGTGAGAGATAATTTCTTTAGGCACGTTTTGCTGGAGGGTGAATTTGAATGATGCGTTTTAAGAAGCTAAGCATTGTTATGCTTGTGTTTGTAACACTCGTAACAATGGATCGGAATTTTCCGTAACACTGTGTGTGTGTAAAGTCCTTCCACAAAAAAGACTTAAGACAATGACAAAATTTTACGTCGAAAATCGGTTTTTGGCTAAATTGGAATTTCATGACGTTGCTCTATTGACTGCATTAATTAATTTTGTTTAAAAAATAGTCGGTTATTAGTTACTTCTTTAGGCGTGTTTTGCTGGAGTGAACTAGAATGACCGTCACGTTCGGGTTCGTAACGCTCATTCGGCTCTTTTCGTCATTGTTGTAAAAATGTTATTGTTACAACAATGACAAAATTTGGCGTTGAAAATCGGTTTTCAACCAAACTGGAATTTCATGACGTTTCTCTATTGACTGTATTAATTAACTTTGTTAAAATAAATAAATTCTTTTATATATAACATGTAATTAACTTGAAGTATATTATTAAAATCCCAATCTCTACAATGTTCATTTTTTACAAATTTCTATGGATTTAAATTCCAAAAAAAGAGAGGAGCAGTTACAATTATTTTTTAAGTAGATTGGTACATTGTATGTTTTTCTCAACGCTACCAAGTTAGACTGAGAGGGAATATTATAAAACCCTTTCTTTAAAAAAATTATGCAATTTCGTAATTTTGAAAATTTTCTATTTTTCTGCTCTTTTTGCTCATACAATATTTTTAAAAAGGTACTTTTCTATTTCAAGGAGCTATAAAAATGCAACGAAGAAAATTGCTAAAATCACCAAATGCCAGTAATAATTAATTGTAATAAACCTACGACAGAACTGACCAGTTTGAGGTTTATGGAGCACTAGCTGGTATACCCGTTCTTTTCACGGGTGAACTGAAAAATTAAGCAACACAAATTGAAGGATAAAGAAGTTTTTAATGAGTTAATTTAATGAGTAATCCCATACATAATAATAATGAATACATAAATTTATATGACAATACTAATATCTCCTTGTTTTTTATTCATCTAACTAATTCTTTAAATAACATTACAAAATTTGAAGTTATCACTTCTATCATGCAGTCATAAGCACACACACTTTTTTTTTTTATTTTTATATATTCCAAGCAGTTACTATGAGATATAATAACTTCTGAACCCTTGGCATAGCTAGTACTGAGTGGGCTCTGTATCAAAATTCCTTGGGGCCCCGTATCATTGATACGGCGTTATCTACGACCTATTCTGAGTGCTAATTTCTTTATGAAACCATACAAAAAGATATATTTAAATTAAAGTGAAAATTGCATTATAACATGTAGTTTCAAGAAAAAAATTTAAAACTATCATGGAAAAGATTATATAAATAGGTATTTTTAAAGTTATAATAACGAAACACGTAGTTAGCCATCAAAATATTGTTACGTTGAACGCGGGTTCGAGGATTTTATGCAGATCAGTCGCAAAGAACAAGACAGTTCTTTAAGAGTGATGAGAATTTATTGTAGAAAATCCAATCCTTTAAATACAGAATTCAGTAGCACAATATTTACAAAATAAATCTCAGAAGGTCTTCACACCTTCAATAGCGCACTCAGGCACAATAATCGGTGTCTAAAATACACGTATATAAAAGATTATTCACAAGCGGTAACTCACTCAACAGCCGAAGTAATCTCTAATCGCTTCAAGATTCAGAGCAATACTAACCGATCGTTAATCAAAACCAGAATGACTCACTTTCGGTGACCATCTCTTTATTTATATCCCTCATGGATAATTCGAGGAAAGACCCGTTTGCGTCATATGTCTTGAAATTAGTGGATTTTTCTAATTTCTAGAAGAATCCAGAGGGTTCCGAATTCGCCAAAATAGTCACCAACAGGATCGCCAAGTCACTAAAATGGTCGCCAAAAATGACGTCAGCTTGGCTCTATCACCAAGATTTCGCCAAGTTCCTATTGAATCACCATTATAACGTAAGGAACGGCGTTTGCTTGTGAATATTACAATTTTGACGTAAATTAAATCTAATTTAGAGTAAGATATATATATATATATATAAAGGCATTACACATCCAAATACAAATTGTTTACATTATTTGACACAAAATTCGAAACAATATCATTGATTTAACTACCAAAACGTTGTACTTGATCATTGTTCAAATGCCTACTTTCATTAATTTTGAAAATTTCCAAAAATGGATTTCAGTTATAATTCATATTGAATTACAGTATAACCACTAAAGAAGTTTAAACTATAATTATAAATATATTTATGAAAAAAATTGTGTTCAAAAACTTCTAAAATTTTTTCAAATGTCTAATTTATACAGTAAGCACATATTCTAAATTCTAAGCCTATTTTAGATTCTAAATTTTTGTCTTTTTAAATTCAGGAAGTATAAATCTCTTTAAATACACTCACTAAAAATAATTAAAGAATAATTCTGAGCGCTCAACAAATAAAAGAAAAACTATCAAAGAAAACATTTTTATTTTCGAAAAAGAGATATATCTATTATTTTTTTTTTTTTTTTACTATTATCTGTTAAAAAAATTTAAACTAATTCGTTGCTCTAAAAATGTACAACTATTTTAGTTTGAGTTTTTCATTCCAATATTGCACTTACCTGTTAAACTTCAAAAAATGTTCCCAGTTTAGTGTAATATAAATATATATATATTTATCCTTCAAAAAAAAAATGCAGCTCTAGAAGAATAATTACAGGATGTGTTTCAAAACATATGGTGCTGCATGCTTAAAAAATTTGAAGTGAAGAAAGTTTTAAGATATTTCCTGTTTTTATACGACGATCTGAAACTTGATTTACACATAAGATATCGATATAAAATATTGCGTTTGCTTAAGGCAAAAATAACATTCTTCGGAAATACTTTTAGCTTTTCATGGTTGATTAGTTTTACGTAAAATGCTAAATACTGCTGTGTACTTCTCATTGCAAAATCATCACATGTTATTCCTCCGTTTCAAAATTCCTGAGTGATTGAATTATCAGTGTCACCGTTATAAGTTGCTCAATTGTTTAGTCAGCTGAACTGTCAGCTGAATTTCTCTCTATAAATCTCAGACAATAATAAAAGTGAATGTGCATTTATTTAAATCAGGGTATAAATGTCAAGTCTCCCCCCTCCCTCCCTTAGCAACAGAAATAAATTTTAAAAAGTGCATAAAAATAAATCGTGTTCTGATGTTTCCTTTTAGAACAGAAGATCTTAATCATCACAAGATGAATGTGCAAAAGAATAACAAATCTAAAACTTTTCCTCTGCAATAATTTCATGTGCAAGATTATAATCTTCGTGGCAAACGATGTTCATATCAAATCACGGATTCAATTCCAGGTTTTTGAAAAAGAAATACAATTTACGATAAAACTGCAAATGTTATGAGATCTTTAAGTCATAACATTTGCAAAAACTAATTTTACTGTAGTCTAGAGCAGTGCTTTTCAAACTTCCAGTATTTGCAACCCAATTTTCAACCCCCCTTCCTGCACACATACAGTAACAATGTGTTGAATGTAATAATAAAGTACTTTGACGTTAAAGCTACAATATGACCTTAATTATATACAGTACAAATTATCAAGATAAGTATTAAATTTTGTATATGTTATTTTTAAGAAAAAATACTTTAAATAAATTGCTTTTAAAATATTTTTTTTAAAAAAAATCTTTCCTTTTTGAATTTTTGAAGTTATACTTCTTATTGCGCGTTTGGGAAAAAAGATGAGGGTAAATTTTTACGATGCGCGCGCACACCGTCACGGATGCGCGAACACACCATTGTCTAATATTTTAACATGCCACTTTTTTGGTGCTAGGGGACTGATGTTTGGGGGATCGTAATAACTATTGTTATGAACCATATCTGTTGGGACGCACCCCCCCCGGTGCATTCCCCCTACAGCTTTTTGGCCAATATCTCGGCACCTGATCCTGACAATCCATTCGGACCTGGTTCATTCGATCTCTCTATCTGCTCTTCCAGTTATTATAATTTCATACTCATAGGGCTATTTTTTCCATAGTTTTTAATTGTTTTAAACTTTTAAAAACTTTTTAAATTTGTTTAAATTCACAATATCTTGGCTCCTGTTCGAGTCGCGGACTTGAGATTTGTACCAACTGCTCCACTCTTCGAAACCCATCCAGTCATCTACTTCATTCCCATTGTGTAGGCATGGGAGGGTTTAAGCACTAAAATATCATGCTCCCATGTTAATCCTATGGGGACTGGAAAAAATCCCCCCCCTAAGGAATTCAGCTTGGGACATGATTTTTGGAGGTCCGCCATATTTTCGTATTCGCGCGAGCTTTACGTGGAATTGGTCCCCTCCGATGCTCCCCTACAGAGCTTCCCCAGTAATAACTCGAATCCTATGTCACCTTGGTCGACAGCACCTGCTGAATTCGATTGCTCTCTATGATAATCCTAGGTATATTTTTTCACTATCATAGCCCCATTTCTTCACCCATATTTAACATTTTAAAATTATTTTAAAGTTTTAAATTTTTTTAAATCCCGCATTGCTCCGAGGAGTTTTGAGCTTCGTTAATGAAACTCGGACCATAGGTTCTCCTCGTTGAGCTCTCTTTCATCTGTTAGAATTCGTGTGTGGGCCAAGGGGGGAGTTTTCACTAAAATTATAATCCCCATGTTATTCCTATGTGGTTCAATCTTTTGATGACGTCACGATATTACAGAGATAGAAGGATGAAACTTTGGGATCACCTACTAATCTGTGTATCGTTGGGATGTACGTGACCATTTATGTCACAGTTGCCAGGAGAGCTAGTTTCGTTTTCCTTTACCGAGTAGCGCCACCCCATTTGCAACTACAGACTCCGGACTGGTTCAAATGGATTCCTCTTGTGTTTCCTCACAACCAGGCCGAGTTTCGAGCTGTTGGGTGCCCTGCTTCTGTGTTTCATTTAATTGTTTTAAATGTTTTAATTATTTTAAAATGACCATAAGGCGGATGTCTTAATTTTCCCAGGAACGATTCTTCCCGCCGAGACGTTCAATATGAGGTCTCAGATGTCACATTCGGTTCACCTCATCTCTAGATACAGTCTGCCGACCCCCACCTATGTTATTGGTCTTATTGTCCCTGTGCGGGGGTGTTTAAATTTATTTAAATCGTGATTATCTCGCTTTTGAGTGGTCCGATTGACTTAAGGTTAGTATCGTTCAACTCTGCTCATGACCGACTTTCGTCCTTGGCCCAGCTTGCCCTGCTCAAGATTTTTAGAAAGATTTTAATCTTGTTACGCCAAAGAAGTATAATTTCTTACGTGCGTACATAAGTACACACACACACTTTTTTTATGTGCTCACCTCCTCCCCCACATAGGGTTATCATGACCTCTTAGGATGAATTTAACTAGTTTGAACCAGTTCGTGGAGAAAATTTATAATTTTTTCTTATTTCGAGTTATGTGAACCGGTAATTAACCAAGTGGCTTGTTATTACTATTCTGTAAAACTGACTAAATATTTTTGATCTTATAACCAGCATTCAGGGCAGGGAACAATTAGTTAAATTAGTTCAATCCCACTGCTTCTTTATTGCATTACTTTGTTTTTTAATTTATTTGTAACTTAAAAACTCGCGTGGAGAGATGTGGAAATTTTGGATAGAGGGGATATATAAATTTCGGGTTTGAACCTATCACTCTATCTTTATATATATGCAGGATGATATATGAAATCAAACGATTTTTAAAAATGTTTAGAAAGAACATTCACTGGTAAAAACTCAAAATTTGAACTTGAATTCGCTTTGAGAAGGAAGAAACGGTATGGAATAGGTAAAAGTTAGAAATGGCTAGAAATGCAGTTAATACATGAGCAAATTTACAAAACTTTTATAAATTAGCATTTTGTGAAAGGGACATATTTTTGGTCTAAATATTTATTATCCCCTTGGAAAAGTTCCTTTATTTCGACACGAATTGGTCACCAAAAATTTTTATAAATATTTTAGCAATTTTTTTATTAATACTTTTTTTATTTCTCATTAATATTTCTTTATTTTCATTGAAAATTCCACTTTGTAAATTCTCTGAACACCTATCGCTAAATTAAGTTTCTTGGGACGACTGATTCCGATTACCAAAATGGACTTCAAGAGGCCTATCCAATTACCTTGAGCCCTAAGTTGATAAATCATGATTTTAACGGAAAGCGATAGCTTATAAAGTTCTTTTCATGTCCATAAAAGTTTTAAAAACATCTTTGAATTTCTATAAAACATATAATATAAAATGGTAGATTTTGATTACATAATAAATATATGCCATTTTTAGATTTAAGAGCGATATATTTTTAGCTTTGTGTGTACATAATAAGTTTATTATAACCGATGACAGTGAAAAATTTTCATTGCCATCATAGTTGCTATAAAAATATGAATTTAGACTATTCACATGCAATAATCCATGAGAAATGACAAATTTGCTTTTATTTGTGTCAAGAAATTTCTCTTTACTATTGACTGATAATCTCCTTAACGAGTCATAAACAGGATGAAAAAACCTTTGTTTTTCTTCATATTGATAGGGAAATTTTGCGTAAAAAAACTATGCATTGCACTTTTTTTGTTCGTTTTTTTGGATAAAGTACGTTGACTTTGAAAAACCACTATCTGCGGGATAGAAAATTGTGTATAGGAATTTTATTAAATACCATATCATATTTCTAAGATGATATAATAAACTGCTGTTTGTAAAAAATGCAACAGCATGAAAGAATCATCAGAATTAAATGAAATTTAATGCACAAACGACTTGTATTAGTGCAAATAAATGAAGAAATTTTCAAAGCAAAAAAACAATATTAAGTGTCCAAAATAGTATTTGGTGTAGCCCCTACGCGCTGTAATAAGTGCTGCTACACGACGTGGCATGGAGTCAAACAGATTTTGAATGTCTGCTTGTATGCACAGCAAAAGTTCGTCTTTTTAAGTTGCAGGACGCGGATCACGAGCGAGACGCCGACCAACCAAATCCCACTTGCTCAATAGGCGACATATAAGGCGAATAAGCAGACCAAGGAAAAAGTTGTATGCGTGTTGGGCTGAACAGAAGTCTCGAACAGTTTTTGCAACATGTGGGCGTGCATTATTCTGCTGAAAGATAGCTCTAGGGATGCCTTGAAGCAAGGGAATGAGACTTCGGGCTGTAGCACTTAACGGACGTACCTGTTGCTATTGAGATTACACTCAATTCGTAGCAAATTGGATCATCCATGATACCATCACACCCCAAACCATAACTCCGGGTGTTAGGCCACTATGTCGTTCGATAACGCACTCTGGAAGGCAGCGTTCACCGGCATAGCGTCCAGCACGAATGCGGCCATCGTGGTCCCTAAAATTGAAGCAGGATTTATCTGAAAAGACAACTTGGTGCCAATCGCCAGGCTCTGTGCTCATGAGCCCATTGCAGACGCAGCCGTCGATGGTTTGCCGTGAGGGAATCCTGTATAAAGGCACCCTTGCACGTCATCCACGGTGCAGCAGGCGTCAATGTATCGACGAAGCCGACATTAGTTAATCTGCAACAGTAGACCAACGTGCTGCCAATTACCAGGAGGAAGCTGCACGGTCATTCACTGCCATGCGGAACATGTGTCGATCGTCGCGCACTGACATCACCTTCCGTCGTTTACTGCCAGTTTTTCGAGTTGTTCGTTGCTCGTTGGTTTACTATTTCCAAACTCGCATCACTGTGGAACTGTTCCACTGCACACGAGCTCCTATTGTGCGATAGGAAAATCCTCCTTCTCGAATGCTGATAATCTTACCCCGTTCAAACTCCGTAAGTTGTTGGAATTTCTCCTTATTTCGTTCCTTATTCCTTAGGTCTCACTAAACGTTCACCACTAACAAATAATAATTAACTATTTTCTACGTCCCACTGTAGCCCTCTATTTATACTCTTTTATTATCAGTTCAGACGGCGCTGTGCACGCCACGCTTGCACGGTGGCTCTGAAACTTTACTATTTTACGTAACATCCTATAATTGATATTTGCTGCAAAGTTCATTTGATTCTGATGATTCCTTCTTGGTGATGCAATTTTTACAAAAAGCAGTGTAGATCCACAGAAGAAAAGAATTTTTTCTTAAGGTCAGTGAGTGAATATTACGTTGCACTGTCTCAGCTACACGGAGGCTTTTGGTGACGGACCTCATAATTTTTAAGCATGATCAAGTGACGAGAACGACACTTAAGCTGGCACCCCCTCTCCTAACTACTACACCCCACCAACGGGAGAACATTTGAGCTCTCGACAGATTTAAAGTGCATCGCTCCCCTACACGGGGCTATTTTAATAATATGAGGGAAATGTTTACGTGAATGCTTACCAGCATCTTAAAAACCCCTTTAGTGTGAAGGTGCATCAATTATGAACGATATTTTTTAATATCCACATACGTTTCTTATATATTTTGCCTTATAAATACCTTATCGTTTTGGATCTAAACTGGATATCTACAACATTTCGAATTTCGTTCATCATTGAAATTACTATATGATTGCATAATATGACACATTAATGTAATCTGTTATTTTTCATGGTTTTACAGCTTTCTTATTTTAAGCACCAAATCATCATCATTTTCACTAAACAATTCAATGTAAAATGTGATAATTATTCAATTAAAGTGGTTTGAAAATAAACAGTTAATTACATTTACAGAAGAATAACAGTTAATTACATTTATGTACTTCCATTTACTTCCAAAGACATATATTCATATTTTTTGAATGGCAACAGATGATTAACATCGCATTGCCATTCTCCAATTTTCTATAGGTTATTGTATTGTAAAAGCCAAGAAACAAGTCATCTACAGAAAATAAAAAAATAATTACAATATTTTAAAAAGATATTATCCATAACGATAAAGTGTCAAGGGAAAGACGATGTGAAATATTTGAAAATAAAGCCTTTATTCATATTGACGTTATTTGAGAATACAAGTAAATTATTGAAATGCCGATGTTGAGATTTGTGTGTTCTTGTTAATCAAAATGAATCATAATGCAGATAAAGTTATGATGTTAGATTGTTTCAAAGACAAATAATTTGCCATTTTGAAAGGTTTTTAATATTTATTGACTTCTATATAGTTTTTCTCCAATCGAATTCATACTGTGACTGAGGATTATCTCAAGGACTTTTTGAGATATCATGTTTGCCATGCGATAAAATATGGAAAAATCTGTTTCGGAGAAAAACGCATTTAAAGATTTAAAATCTAAATCTAAAAAATTATACAGATAAAACAACCTAAAATCGCTTTATATCAAAAGAATAAACCTTTTATAAGCCCATATCAGTATTATATATTTGTTTCAAATTCTTTTTTTTTAATTTTGTTACCAATTTTATAGAGTCAGAAAGCTTTTCTTAATGTCTAAATGCATAGTTTTTTTTTTTAAAAAAAATACAAATTAGAGATATAAAAAGCACACTAAAAAAACTTTATTACGTTAAAAAATAAAAAAATTTTATGGAAAAACAGGTATATATTTCCACTAAAAATCTTAGAGCTTAAGAAATATGCAATATAAAATATATTAATGTGTGTTATTTTGTCAGTAAATATTCCCGAAAATTCCTTTTAAAAAATATTGCTTATCAAAAAGGTTATAAGAAATTATAATGAAAAGCATATATAAATAACAGTTTTTAAAACCTCCATATGAATACATTTTCAGTTTTTTTCCCCGAGAAAATTTTCTATATTCTAAGGGGTGTCCCACAGAAGTTAAAATGCGTTCCAGATCAAATTTTACAAATCCATGTACAAGATATTAGAAAGGGAAGTATTTGCATTTCTAATTATATATATATATATATATATATATATATATATATATATATATATATAATGATAATAAACCTGTATATTACAAATTAAAAGGAATTAACGTTAATAATGCACTTAAGCGAAATGTTTCAAGTTTAATAATTGTATCTTTAAGTAAAACACTCCATAAAATGTTACTGAAAAAGGCTTTCTGAGTAAATTTCGAAACATTTATGAATAGATTTCATCTTTTTGTCGCCAGCTGACTAAGTATTATTGGGATTAGTCAACTCTGTATTAACATTCTGTGTCAACATTCTCATTACTGCTAGCACCAATGATGAAGCAAATTCCTTCGACCTCCGTAGATCTTGCTTTAGGCATAATTAACTAATATTTTGTCTTTAAGAACAGAGTTTTCTATCAAATATATTTAAAAAAGTTAAATATGAAACAAAATATCGAGGAGCAAGGGTATAAGAAAATCGAAAAATGACAAAAATTTTACGAATTTATTTGCCAAATTTCACTTAAAACTAATAAATTATTTTTTTAAAAAATATCACCATGTCCTGTCATTACCTTACCTAAGTTAATATTTTTTTTAAATAAATTCGATAAACACCAAAAAGTGCAAAAAAAAATTTTAAAATTCAAACACTTCCGGTTCGTTTTTGCTGCTCTGTCTTGACATAAAAACTGTTATAACTTCGTAAATAATTCAAGTACAAATAAAAGTAAGATATTTTTAGAAATCAGAAAATTCAACTACATAAAATTTAAAGTAAAGAAAAAAAAATCGTCATTTTCATCAAAATTGACGTTTTTACACTAGTCAGGCATCTGAAATTGTACATTGAAATTATTTTGAAATTTATTTTTCGAAAAACTAAAAAATTAGACCATGTATCCATTGCATTTATGCTTTTATTTTTTACTTCATTTATAATTAATACAAATTACCGTATTTACTCGAATCCAAGCCGCAATATTTTTCAGTATTAATGCTAATGAAAATCGGGTGCAGCTTAGAATCGAAGGTAAAACATTTGTTGGATGGGGAAAATTGAGTTTCTACTCCTTTCAAATGTAAGCGTCCATTTTGGCCGCTTGCATCGATGACCTACCCAATTCCCTCGGATTATCTTTAGTATTCAGTCTATCTTAAACATCGTTGTCTGCTCGTTTTTAGGAAATTTTTTTGTATATACCGTAAAATCCGGCGTATAACGCGCACTTTGAACACAAAAAATAAGACCGAAACTTAAGGGTGCGCGTTATACGCCGGGTATAAAAAATAATAGCTTTATATATATATATAAATAGCAAAAGATATGAACACACATAAAAAAAACTTTTCTTCTACATGTATCGAAACACTGTTTATTTAAAAGAAACGACTTGCCTTATGAACTAAAAAAGAGCTGTAGTTCTAGAAGCATACTATTTTTTTCAAAAGTTTGGGATAATACCTCGAATAAATGATTTCAAAACATAAAAGCAATGCATATTAATACTTCAGATTTCTTCGTTAAAAAGGGGGTGCGCGTTATACGGCGAATATAGCTAAAAATTTAAAAAATCAGCTTGAAAGTATAGGTGCGCGTTATACACCGGTGCGCGTTATACGCCGGATTTTACGGTACCTTCTTTTTATCGCCTAAACATCAAAGATATCGGTAATAGCATCAAAATGAGTGTGAAAAGGAATGCAATTTTATATGCAGAAAAAAATGGAAACAGACCAGCGGCTAATGAAAATTTGACATGGATGAAACAAATATACGTCGATGGCCTAAGCAAAGCATAGTTTTTGCTTGTAAATGCTCAACAATCTTTTTTTTTAATAATTCTTTTATATTTTTGTATAATTCATTCTTTTAAAAAATGTTGAGTAACCTATGCAATGGATGGCGCGGTAGACGACATCATGTGGAGAAATGGCAACACCGGTACAAAATCTGAAGTCAGCTCTGACAAAGGGAGATCGAATCATTTTTGAGACATGATACTGACGGTTAGAGTAATTACAGGTTCAACTATGTATTTGAAAGTTTTTAATACTAGTAAAATATATAAATTATTAACTTCTTATTATTTCTCATTAATTTCTTTTTAAATTTCTTAAATATTGGATATCGATAAACCTTTTACAGAAACATTTTTAAAATTTTTTCTCAAAAACGTGTAGAAAATGGGAAGTGCGGCCTAGAATCGACGACAACAATTTTTCTCAAAAATATTTTGAGAATTTGGGGTGCGGCTTAAAATCGATGGCGGCTTAGACTCGAGTAAATACGGTAATTTGTTTCAAAATTTCCAAGTGTGATGAGAATGCGTCATTAGTTATTATTTTTCATTGGGGGACTGGCAACACCAAATTAAAGATTGAGTGCATGCAGTAGAGCACACAAAATTTTTTCAAGGGGTGGGTCCAGGGTCGGCAATCCACAATTTTGGTATCATGCTCCAATACGCCGCCCAACATATTCTTTTGATTTTGTCAATTTTCGGGAACAAAAACAATACAAAATTAATTGTTGAATAATTAATAATTAGTTAATTATTGCATTAATTAATAACATTATTTATTAATAACAAATAGGATTATAACCAATCGAAAAAAATCAAGGGCTATGGTGGTGGTGGTGAGGGGGTCCGCACCTTAGGATCCTCCCCCTTATGTGCGCCACTGGGTGCACCTGATCTTCGAAAATGAACCTAAATGATCACGAATTAAAAAAATGAATTTTCTTAAAGTTCGAATATAGCTATGAAGATTTTATTTTGATTTTGAAGTAGAATTTTAATTTAACTCATAATTTTTCTTATCTGGCACTTATTTCTTTCCAGAATTATTATTCTTACAAGATCAGTTCGGTGAAAATATGGGGCCATGGTAACTAAGTAATCGTGGTCGAAAGCTCGTGGCCATGGTTATCGAATCAGGGGTTTTAATCCTAGTGCCCTTGAAGACCTTCGGTGTAGAGAGCCTCAAAGTTTTCCCATTGACCTGGTGTGGAAGTTTGGAGAGAGGGTGCTAGCTCAGGTGTCACCCTGTTTACCTGACCGAGGTTCAAAATTACGAAGTATGCTCCGAAGCCCTCATGTTGCCTTTAGAATACAGATACTCTAGCTAGAAATAAAATAGACCATTAGAAATTTTTGGTCAATATACTCGTGAAAAAACTTATTCAATTTCGTATATTGAGAAGTTGTAGAGGAGGAACATCTTGATTTAAAAGAATTTTATTTTATTTTGCAGAAATTAAATATTATTAAACTATAATGGTCTTTATTAAACAAAAGGCTTTATTTGGTAATCATCATCTTTCTATGCAACTATATTTAAATGAATATAAATAAAGTAAATGTAATAATTAATATATAACATATTTGCTTATGTTGATTTTAACGACCCATAAATCACAGCAAATCTTTGAGTTTCATCTATTAATCATCTTTTTTAAAAAATTTACTTAATTTTAAACTAGAAAAGCAAAATAAAAAGAAGAATTAATATTTTTGAAAGGCATATCTTAGAACACTGAGTCCCTTATAAGGTACTGAAAATATGAAACAGATATCTGTATGATTGCATTGAATTGCCCCACTTTTAAAGAATTAGATGAAGAAAATAATACTATGCACAACACACATTGACTTTGTTAGATTGAAGATCTCTATTTTCTTTTTCTTTTTTTTGAGACTCGCTAGCATATGGATATTAAAAAGTGATTTCTTTGCAGTAACAAATGATCAATATCTTTTATTTGAAATTGTTTCCATCCTGGATGGCTTAAAATAGTAACGTTACAGTTGTTCTTAAGCTACTTATTTTATTTTTTCTTGGGGGGGGAGAAAAATCAAGTTAAACAGTCATGTTTGGCACTGATATAGCACTAGTTGTGTTCTAATTCTTTAAATTTCAATCTTAACTGTAACCATACATTTAGCGCGCGCATTGTGATTTGTTTTGGTTTATAGTAAACAAGTTATCTCGTTCCTTCCTTTTTTTTAATACTTGATATTTTATTTTATTTTTAAATAACGTGTATGATTTCATGGAGCCATCAGAACTTGAGTTTTTGGCTGAACAGGAAACTGTAACAGTTATTCCAAACTTTTCACATGGTAAATTATACTTAATTAGGGGTGACTGTGGGCCTTTCACTCCCAGTATACCTGTGCAAGTTCCTCTTTGGATGGCCATTAATCTACGCCAAAGGCAGAAATGTCGAATTCTGCCTCCGGACTGGATGTGTGTCGAAAAATTAGAAGAGATAAAGCAAGAAGAAATAGAATCACCAATATTCACACCCATGCCAAGTGATCATTATAGAGAAATAACTCGATTGCTTTTTGATGTTGCCATACCCGACATACCCAACGCCGATGAAATACAGACTCTCATTAAAGATATTTGGGATATAAGAATGGCCAAATTGCGAAGCTCTGTGGATGCTTTCATCAAAAGTGGCGAATCTTATGCTCAGGTCGACAATTTGACTGTTTTTGAGATAAATTTTATGCGACCGCTACTCACCACAGCCCTATATCAATTACAAAAGTTCAAGCGAGTAAGTATCAATTTACTTATTGCATTTACATTAAAATAATACCTAAATTATATCTAAAATTTTTGTCGCCAAGAAGTGTGCCCTCCTAGGATCCACCCCAAGTTTACTTTGGGTTTTAAATAAATATAAACAGTAGGTACAGCTAAAATAAAGAATGTAATGTTACATTTTAACTTGACTGCTGTTCAAAAAGATATGAATTTGGATTAAGACGGTTTCTATTCACGTAATTTAATAGATGTGTTGATTTGTAATCATTTATTAATGTATACCATATGTACAAATTAATTAAAAGCAAATTTTTTTTGAGTTGTTATGACTAATAGTCTTTATAATACAGTGTTTCAATACTTTAGAATGACATCAAAATCATGTTTTATTGCTTCATTATTATATTCTTAATTCAAAGATATAATACAGAAAATATATAAATATTATATGTATAAGCTCACTTTCTATTTATGTGCTTTAATTGGGCTGTAAAAAGTAAATACTCAATAAAAGGAGTAAGTATCAAAGATTAATACAGTAAAATCTTAATGTTGTTTCTTAAAAAATTTCAAAGAATTGGTTCTATCAATCGGAGTTCAGTTGTTACAACTCTCCTATATCAAAGTAGCACTCGATGGTTTTTGTGCAATCACTTTTTTTAATACTATTTTTCCATAAACACAGCAAACATCATCATCGAAAATGTGATATGAAGTAAATTGAATTTAAAAGGCAAATTAGGAAGGAAAAAAATAGTAAGTTCAAAAATATAGATTGGTAAAGTAATTTATCAGGCCTGCTTATAAATATTAAAATAAACCATAAAAATACAAAATTTGGTCTTAAACAAGTAGGATGAAAATACAGATATCTTTCTATATTGCTAATTTTAATTCTTTTATGAAATGTCAAAAAATTAGCATATACTTCCTACATGTAGTTTTCCAATCTAGTAGTGCTACGGTTGATTTGTATCCGTAGTTCATTTGAAGTCAATTTGCAGCAGTACAGCATTCAGGGGGAAAATGTGTGATCTTGCAAAACATCTTTTTGTTTGCAATCTTTTTTTCTTCTGAACATGAATATACACGACAGTGCAATATAAGAACTTTGTTTGAACTACGACTCACTTTTGTAGAGATTTTTTAATAAATTTTAACTGTATGAATGATTTTTTTTGTCCTTGATATTACTTGAAAACAACATCATGTGGTTATTGTTTAGTGGTGTAATCCATTACATTATTCAGTTTATTTGCAAAACTGTTATGATATTTGGCCTAGTTGGTGGCTTTCTTTGGTGCATACTGAGTTTATTTTTTGACTGGCCACTCTAATAGAAAATACTTACCTTAAAATCTGGCATATAACGCACACCTATACCTTCAAGCTGTATTTTTTTATTTTAAGATATATTCACCGTATAACGTGCACCCCTTTATATAGAAATCTGAAATGTTAGTATACAATATTCCTATGTTTTGAAGTCATTTATTTAAAGTATTATCCCAGACATTTGAAAAAATAATATACTTCTAAAGCAACAACTCTTTTAGTTCATAGGTGTTTAATTTCTTTTAAATAAACAGTATTTTTTGACATGTGTAGAAGTAATTTCTTTTTTGTGCTCATCTCTTGTTTTTCTGTGAAACTGGGCTTTTTCATATAATTAAAGGCCAAGTCAAATGGCAGTGTATCATGGGTATATATACTTAGAATGTATGTCATATGTGCCAAGAAAAACTGCTAAAACAAAAAGGTGTCTTGTAGAGAATTACCGAAAAGAATATATTCATTTATCACAGTAGTCTATTTTGGTAAATTAAGATACTAGATCATTTTTCTATTAAGTTTTTCTATTGAAACTTGTAATCAGTAGTTTACTGAAGCCCTTTCTAAATGTTCATTTCTTCCAATCTCGAAGGTTTGCTTAAACACCCAATATACCTTGTAATTGTTAACTATGGTTAGTGAAGTTTCACTCTTGATATTCATACCATACAGTGGGAAATACAGCAATTTTTCAGGGGGAGGTCAGGGTTGAAAGTCCACTATTCTTATATCATACCTCAATACGCCACCAAACATATTCTTTTGATTTTGTTGATTTGGGGAACAAAAATCAGTAAAACCATAAATTATTGAATTGATAATTACTATTAATTAATAAAATAAATTGTTAATAACAAATGCTCAATTGTGAATTTTGCATACTATATACATAGGATTATTATCAATTGAAAAACAAATCAAGGACTATGGGGTGGGGGATCCAAACTTGTGGACTTTAGAACCATAATGTATTTAATATGTGTCAGATCTTGCAGTATAACACTCTTTGTTTGGAATTTTCAGTCCAAATTTGCTATATATTGGTTGCAAGCCTATTATTTTACCAGTTAGCAGTCATGTAATTGGTAAAATATGTGAATGATATTTGTAGTTTTACAATATTTGTTTGCCAGTATAAGTGATAATTTGTTAGCCATGATTTTATGTTATATTTATCTTAACTAATTTAATACAAATGATGAACAAGAATTCATGTTTTAAAATTTATTAATATATATATGCATATAAATAACCAAAAATAAATATTTGTATTTTATAATTATTAATGGAATCACTTTGATGTATAGTGTTGAGAGATTGTTTGTGTATTTTTATTAAACTGTACATCATTTGATACATTTTGCCATGACTACCATTAAAAGAAATATATGTTTATTTTATAATTGATTATTGTATAGTGGATGTTTAAGAGGTGATGGTACACATCCTAACAAATTTCATCGCAAAAAATGCATGAATTAAATGCATAGCTAAGGTGCTGGTGCATTTAAGAATTTGGTCCATGGAAATGTTAATGAAAATCCATCGTGTCACTATGTAAAACTACGTGCCACTTACTCACATCACATATGTATTGGGTGAGGTGGCCCTATAGCTTAAGCACCACATACTTTCATGTCTCAATTTCTTTTTGTAGGGATAGCTTAAGGTTCTTATATATGAGACCCACATTGAATCTCCAGGAAAACTAATTCCCAGACTTTATCTGCTGCAAAAAAAGTGTGTGCAATGCCTGATATGTTTTACAAAGTTTGCTAATTCTTTCTTTGGCATTGTATTGTGCACATAACCACAACACTCAATGTTCTGAACACTGATTATAATTATTTTTTAAATGCTTTTATAACTTAATCATTCTTTGTGCTTTTATCTCCTATAACTACATTACTTCCGATGCCCTCTAAGCACTTGTTTAATTTCCCACTATGTATCCTTTGATGAAAGTGATTGCATTTGTACTATCGCCTTTTTAAGTTTAGTCCATCTTTTATGAAACATCCTGTATAACAAATTTACTATTAGTGATATAGAGGTACTTTTAATACTCTATTAAATTCAGTTTTAAAAAATTGCTGAAAATTTTTTATTAAATTGGCATTTTACTCAGAAATTATTTATTTATCAATATGTATTTAATTTAATGTAATTGGTATTTTACAAATGTTGCATATTTTAATTTCTTAAGATGAATTAATATGTTTGCCATGGTAAAAATACAAATTCAAGTTAATACTGTGAGTTTTTTGTGGTTGATTGAATGCAAGGAATTAATAAAGTTTCTATTTAATTAAGTCTAAGAGAATATTAGCTGGGGAATAGGGGTAATACTCATAACAGTAGATAGAAAATACAATTACTTATTACAGTGATCCGCAACCCCTGGTCCATGGATCAAATGGTGTTGGGCCACCTAAAGAACATTAAACTATTGCCATTTTATTTAAAGTGGTGCACTTCTCTCGGATTTGCACAACTTTCCTCAGAAATCACTTTATATTCCACGTTAAATCACTTTTATTCATTTTTGGTGTAATTATGTTTTATTCTGAAGGCATATTTAAATACAACTAAATTAAAATTGTTAAATCAAAACAGTCTAAAATATAAACAATTAATGTATCCCACCCTCAGCAGGCCGCGGTAAAATTATCAAATGTTGACCGGTCCACAGTGATAAAAAGGCTGCGGAGCACTGACTTATTACATCAAATTCAACAAAATTAAATTTGCTGTTTATTAGTTGTAGATTGAGAGTAGTTTGACTGTAAAATTTGACCTAACTCTAATTATATTTTTAGAATTACTTATAAGGAAATACTAAAATATTGAATATAAATAGTTCATAAATAAGAATTGATAGTTCTTTCAAAAATTTTATTACATTAATTTTATTCAAAATTTGCTTTCTTTATGTCTCAATCATGTGCTTAATTTGTTTTTTAAGAATGAATATTTGTAGTTTAATTTTTTTAAAAAGTCCTTTGCTGATCTCAAATTTTTTTGCTTCTAATATGATAGTTGAGTATTTCAGTGTGCGTTCTGAATTATTTTCTCGATCCAGAGCTAGTATTCAATGTACTTTTTTTTTATCATTGCATTATGACATCTATTATTAATTAGTGAATGAGTTTGGATCTTTTTAACTTAATCTTTATATTTCCCCTTTTTTCTTAAATCTGATATGGATCAGGATTATATTAAAGTATTAATAAAACAGTTTATTAATTGTACTGTGCATATTTAAATTAAATATTTATTATATATTTTGTACCAACAATTGAAACTTGAGTTTTATCACGCAAAATTTACTACTTGATACAATAAATTGTTATATTAAAAAAACCTTGATATATTTTTTCAATTTTTTTAGGCTGCTGCATCAACATCTCAGAGCGACAGTCAGAACCAATCCGGATCAGGGAGTTTTTTCTAAGGAACTGATCACTTACAGTTACCATATATTTTTGAGTATTTATTGAATCATTTTAATGCATATGTCATAGTAAACTTTTTATCTTTTAAATGAGGTAAAAAGTGGACATTATGTTTATAAATAATAACCACTTTATTTCGACACTGGTTAATTCATTCACTATTTATGAAAATATGTATAACTTTGTATAGTTTTGTGGAATTATTTTTTTAATAAAAATTTTGTGTAGTATTTTTTTTGTTGTTGAGTAGCTTAATTTTAATTCTAAAATAATATTAAATCAAAAATAAATTTTACCCTTAAAACTTGCTCGTATATTCTCAGTGTAAAATTATTATTTCCATTTATTTGAGCAAGTAAATGATCTTTTTAGAGTATTTTTTTTTTTTAAATCAAAATGTTCTACTTTCCCCCTCTTTTTTAATTTTAAGAACATTGAGTTTTAAAGGTGTAAATCTGAAAATAATTTCACTATTCAGTTTTTTTTTTAAATTATGTTTTTACAGAGTATAATCAAGTATTTTTTTCTGAACAATTTTTGTTTATACATATTTAAAATTTGTTCATCTCAAATTCTTGGTATTATTATCTGGTAGTACTTTTAATGTGAGGTCACTTCTCAGTATTGATTTATCTAAAATTTGTGTTAAGGATTTCTACATGAAATCTTATGGATAGAATATAATTAGTTTCAATATCATAATCCCTTCAGTGATTCAAGGTCATGAAATAATTGGATGTTGCATCCCTGGCTTTTTTATTTTAAACTTATTTCCTTTTACAATTAAATTATTGCATATTTTTTACATTAATTAAAAAAAAAGTTCAATTTACATGTAGATAGGTAGTTAAAATTATTACTGTTAATCTTAGATGTATAACATTTGTTTTTACCGCTTACCAAGGATATGTTGCCAGATTCATTCCCCAGTGCCATTGTTTTTTTCACACTTGCCCAGATAGTTATGTGGTGTATTGAGGGAAAACAAAAGACATCAAGGAAGAAATCCTTTGTTGAAATAAGTAAATTCTTCAATACTGTTAGGGTCACTTTATTGCATTCAAAATAGCTTTACTGATAGCAGTGGAATGCAAAGAAAAGTGTATATATAAGCCCATGGCAGTTGAGGGATTAATTAAAAAAAATATTTAGTTTTTTTAAGTATATTATATTAAATTAAAGCATTTTTTTCATTACTGAATAATTCAAAATGAAAATTTTCTTGTCTTTTTAATTTTAGGCTCTTTCCTCCCAAATTTCACGTGTAAGTAAATATTATTTATTATTTACAAAACATGCATTTTTTCCATTTAAGACTTTAAATTTTGTTGAATTAAATAAATTAAAAAACTTAAGTTTTTAATTTACATACTGCATAAGAAAAGTATGGATAGACTAAATTATTTAGATTAAAATTTTATCTGTTTGTATTTACCACTTTAAAACAAAAGGAAGTTTTCTTCTTTTCGTAATTTTTATTTATTGCTTTTAGAAATTTCGGCTGATTCCATTTACCTTATACCTTTTGTCCATTGCACTATGCAATTTTATACTAACTTTATAAGGTAATATGTAGAGAGAATCTTTTGGTTTAATCCATTAAAAATATTAAGTGAATGTTGTTATATAAGTGAAAATAAGAAACATTTTTACTAATTGCTGAAACTTTATATTTTTCTTGGAAAAATGTGTTCGATTCCAAAATTAGTTATTTATTGCTGTGTAAATTTTAGTTCAGATCTTTATGTCCATCTACTTGTCAGTGACTTTACTGAGGATAGCAAGTATTCAGTTGTTAAAGGAAAAATGGAAGAACTAACTAAAAACTCAATTACAGTATGCTCATTATTAGATTTAACAAAATGGCTAGCCTTGAATACGAAGCAAATAGCCTGTTCTGTGTATATGTTCAGACAAATATTTCTGCATGTTTTACAAACCTAAAGCACGTAGGTGATATCTCCCAATTTCATTTGAACAAAATGTCTTTAAGGAACAATATGTTCTGCTTTTTAACTTTTGACCTTTAGCAATGGAACTTTTATCATTTTGAATATGGTCCAATGGCAAAGATTAAGCAATTGTTTACTTTCCTAATTGTTCTAGACTTCTCCTCTGTAACATGCCAGGAGACTCACACACATACATTTTTGAGTTAAACTTGCTATAATTCTAATTCATGAATTTTAAATAAAAGTAAATCTGAAATCTGCACACCCTTGGTGAAAAGTCATCTATTAAGCTGCTCTAGGTAAATGATTTTCTTTATTGGTTAAAATATTACTTTATATTTTGTAAATTTATAGCACTTGGATAATAATGCGAAACTGGATTAATAGTTTTATTAGATATACACATTTAAGACATGCATATTTGCCGAAAGCATGCTATTATAAAAAAGTTGATTTTTAGAATTACTAATAATCAATGTTAACCAAAAAGTCAGTAAATATCCTGTCTTACATTTCATAACTAAAAAATTTTCTTCAAATTCTATTATATTCCCCAGTGGAGTGAAATACTAGACTCTCTTGTTTGCTATTCAGGAAAACTGTATCAGATTCATTTATGAAAAGAGAATAATTATTTTATGTGTTACATATAGTCCAGTAACAATTTAAATTTAACAGGTTTTCCGGAATGTAGAACCATTTTATGTAGATAAAAGTTTTATTTTATATGAAGTATAAAAACAAAATTGGATTTGTTCATTTTGTAATGACACAAACTTTTAGATTTTAGTGAATTTATAAAAAGATTCTTTTTTGACAAAATGACTTTTAAAAGCAATTTTATGTATGAAAATAATTTGTGTATTCTACTCAAAGAGTTGATGTAGTGCTTGCCTTAGTATTCGTTACTTATAAAATAATAAATTTTTTTCTATGAGAACAAAATTTACAAAAAGATTTAATACATTTTACAATTAAAGAAACAGAATCAGATTCCTAAAATATTCCATGCAATTTTCTTTACTGTTCTATCAATAAGTGAAATAACATTACTTTTTAAGTACTTATTTTAAAAATACTTTTAAACCAATACCTGCAACACATAACACTAAATGATTAAATGCAATAGCAACAACAGTCAAAATATTTTATTAAGCAAATTATAGAAGCATAAAAGAAACTAATGTAAATTTGATTCTAAATACTTTCAAAAATACACAAATACTTTGTTTGTAAAGTATAAAAGGAAAGAAAAAAAATCACCTTCTTAATAACATTCATATTTTGATTAATAAACACTAATGGAATGTCTTAAAAACAAAATATCCCAAATCTGATAATAGTAACAAACAAAACATTGATAGGAACATAAGCATGACTACAGCAAAAAATACTTTGAAAATATATGCACAGTTTTGATCCTGTAAAAGTAAAATTTTACGTGCAATTCTTTAATTTGAAAGCATAACAAATTTAATTTATGATTATAAAATTAAAAACAAAAATGACAGTCCAGTACACTTTTGTTTGGAAAAATAATATTTTAAACACACTAATAGTCTTAAGCAATCTATATCAAAATACATTTTTAGTCAATATTCCTTCTAAAATATGCAGTAGCTTTCTAGAATACTCCATTATCAAATATTAAATTCAACATTATTTTGTCTTACTCTATGTATATATACATTAAAAAATAATTCTGATATTATTTATAGCATTTTAAGCAACTAATGGAAATATGATTTTATAAAGATATATTTTACAATATATGATCAAGAAATATATCTTCTAAAAACAAAAATCGTATGCGCATTCAACAATTTGTACATAAAATTTTGATTTGAAATGACAGTTACAACAGACAAACATACAGATACAATTTGAATGCACTTGGAACAATAAGGCAATTGTGTTTTTGTAATATCTTTGGTATAAAAGATTAGTAAAGCTGTTTCAAATTGCAAGTGTCATTTAATACTGATATAGTTTGGATGAAATTTACAACATTAAAATAAATGTTTTGAATAATTCCAAACCTTTCATGCAATTAATGATCAAATAAAATGAAAAAGTGCCAGCACATTTCATTTTGTACATCCAAATAACAAAACTAGTGGGCTGTATATGAATTAAAAAGCTTATAACACTTTGATGTTGGAATGTTTACAATAAAACTCTGTGGGTCATTATCACAGTTGAATATGCATCAAAATAATCACTCCCCCCAACCTTTCTAACAGGTACAACAAACTATGACAAACAGCTAACAACTTTCAGAAGTCCTTCACAGCACGTATTTTAGATTTTGCAACATTTAAAAATGTATATTCACATTTATCACAATTTATAGCAATCTATTTTGATACCATCTTAAGGACACTTGCTAAAATTTGTTGAAATTCACCAATGGTATAATGTTAAAATATGTTTTATCATTACAAAAGTAACTACACATAGTGAAAGGAATTTTAACAAATCTTATAACAGAAATATAATTAATTTTTCTGTCCTTAATATTTTATTACTGTTTACTAAAAAAACTTTTAATTTTTCTTCTATTCATTTTCCAAGAACAATACTTTAAATAAAAGTAAAATTAACAGATTAAATAATTATCCTTTGAAAAAATAAATATCAATATGAGATGTATGAATTAAAATATGTGCATATTGAATATGTAACTTTTAAAAAATTACAAAAACTTTCTGTGTATAATACATTTAAAAACAATACTGCTAATATTTTAAATTTTTAAAGATTTTCTTTGTCATTTTTTAGAGAAGTTGAATACAACAGTTTCTATCTTCTGATATGCAATCTAAGACATATTTCTTAGAACAGCATTCAACTGACAAAATAATTTGCAGCAGCTTTCTGTATAAAACGTACGAAAATGCATTTTTTCAGAGAAATGTGCGTAATAAAATTAATACCATATTCAATTTCATCTAAAATTTTTGGAGCAAAGCAGTATTCCCAAAGGACGGAATGCTTAGCTTATTCTAATGAAATCTAACAAATATTATATGACTTCTTATAACAAAAATAATTGAACTTTTTAAATAAATGCATCTAAAAACATTACAGCATGACAAAAGCATCCTATAACAGCACTGATTCATACTTTCTCACAGGCAAAAATACTTTTGGTTAAAATATTCATCCTCTTAAAGTTTTGCTTGCACTGAGTGAACTCTAGGTTTCTTCAAGAACTCTTTCCACCATGGAGGGCGATCAAATGCTCCTTCAGTTTGAATGATGGCATCATACAAATTCTTGTAAACCTGTAAAAATTATAAAAGTTATTTGTAACAAACTATGGGGTTTGTTGCCTTTATTGTCCCAAAATATTTAAAAATGGCGATATATCATAAAATGTGTAAGAAATAAATCATCTTAAACCATTTTACCATATAAGTCGAAATTGTATAAAATGTGGATATGATTTATTACTCCAGAGTATTAAAAAAATAAGTCTCATGATAGGAGGTAGATTCCAAAAAAAGTAGAGCTTTGCTAACTTAACAACATACAAATATTTTAAGATATTAAATAACAATAAATATAATGGATACCAGGGTTTTGTACAATTTCAACAAAATTTATAAAAATTTAAGAAACAGAACAACTTGATACATATTTAAATAAAATGCTTGATAATTCTAGTGAGTAAAGAAATTTTTCAGTGTTTAATACATGTAAAATATATTTAAAATCAAATGAAATGCCCTATTTTAAGAAAAATTTTTCTTCTTATTATTATTCAAACAAAAATGTGTTAGAAGACAAGTAAAGCATAACATATATCAATTAGTCAGTGTAATAAGTTACATGCTCTACTGTATGATATATTTTCTCACTCCTCCCCCCCTTTATTTTTCATGTAAATACTACTAAATTTTTCTGAAAATAAGATCTAATTGAAAACAGCACTAGCATAATTTTTTATGAAGCCTGTAATACAAACTCAAGCTTCAAAGTAAGCCTTAATTAAAATTGTCAGCACCCCACATTATCTAATGACCAACATTCAAGTACAATACACAGGAACAGAATCTTCAGAAGTTTGTGTGTTGCAACAGACAATTACAATTTATTTGAGTATATTTAAAGGGAATTATTTATTAATCCTCAGATAAGATGAATGCAAAGAGGGAAAACTATTCCATCGAGTATAAGAAAGGGATTGCAGAAGATAGTGTGAAGTACAGGAAAATGAGGAAGGAAATTTCAAGAGTACAGATGCTACAACTTTCTGCAAATAGAAGTGAAATGTTTAAATGAAACTAAAATTATTAATCAGAGTATGATAATGTCAGATAAATGTAGATAAAATAAATGCAAATTAATATAGGTGAGAATATGGTCTTGGCAACCAATATTTCCTGTGTTCAAAGACATCAAATGGGAATACATTATTGGCAGAACAAAGAGTTAAGTTGTTTGTAGGGCTGTCATTGCAATGTCACCACAGTCATGCTAATCATATGAAAATTAGAAGGACTGATGGCTTCCTTCAGCAATCTGAAAATCTAAGGATTGTTTCAGAAAAACAACATGATTGTATTGAAAATATATTTAGATTATTATGCATGAAAGCTTCTGAAAATAAGCCCTAAGGCATTTTCTGCAACAAAAAGATTATAAGATAGGTTCTTACTTTTGGGAAAAAACAGTATTCAAAGTGTTATTAATATTCCATAATTAATCAAGAAACAAAATTTATCTAGAGAAATTTAGAAGAAAGTAATGACTCCTATTTTTATTCTACATAATGACTAGAAGTTAAGAATATTTAGAAAGAAAATTTTGAATAAAATTCAAAAAGTTTTTAAAAATTTTATATAAAGAAATACTATAAATGTAAATTGGATGTAAGGCTATTTTTAAGTTCATATATATAACTAATTATAGAAACTAAAAACTTACCTCTCCATCAGATTTGCCTAAAGCTGAATTAAGTACGAAATCAGGTGGAGCAATAACGTCAACCAGAGACACAGCTTCATCTTTTAATTCGGAACATAATTTTAAAATTGCTTGTTTTATCAAAGAGCTGTGATTTTTCTTATCACAATAACCACCTGAAATGATAAAATCCATTTAAATTAACTTCCAAAAGTTAGTCTTTATATATTTGTAAAGTAGTCGTAATTCAATATAATTTTATCTGTGAATAATTAATAGATTGAAAAAATTAGAGAATTACAAGAAAGCAATCCTTCTTTACCGTAGCCACACTATTATTAGAATATTGACAAGTTAACAAAGATGCATGCAAATTTTGTAAAGTTCTTAGTGTTTCACGTTCTATGTAAAAATAATTTATTTTAATTGATGGAACTAATTTTTGAAAAAAATTAAAAATAAAGAAATCAAATTATCTTTTTAAAGAAAATCTTTCCTCTTTTACTTTTATATTTTTAAAGCTTAAAAATAAGAATATGAACCCAAAGTTAATGTATGACTTTCATTTGATTTTTCTTAAGTTCGTAAAACATCTTTATTTAAAATATATAAGTATTTTGATCATACAACATATAAATTTTTCATAAATATACAAAAAATAAATATTAATTGCAAAATGAAAAAAAACCAAATCAATACTATCAATATTTAACACTAAGTTTGTTAACTAAAAACAAATAACGTATAGATTAAGAATTACCTTCATGGAGAATTGCAAAATACTTTTGCAAGCACCATAACCCATACAAACACCCGAGTTTGTGCAATACATTAGAAAGTCGAGGATCAGAAGCTTCTTCAACAATAAAGGCATAAAACTTCTGCAGAACAGCACTCTGAAACATTTTATTTGATCTTTTAAAAGAACAATAATGAAAAATAAGTCTTACATTACAGCAGAAATTTAAAAGCAACAAAAAATATTGTGAAAAAAATTACAATAATCTTACTTCAAAGAAAACTATGGATAAATCTCGACAATAGAAAACTTGACTGTTTGATTTAGCAAAAAACACATCATTTGTTTTAGATTTTAATTCATCAAACTTTTCTGAGCTCTGTACCATCAGATAACAAACCAACCATCGGAAAGAAGCCAATATAACTGTAAAAAAAATTAAGCATCTCTTGATGAATTAAATTGCAAATTTTGAAAAAATATTAAAAATTGCTTACTTTAATTTTTAAAGTAATATTTTTAATTACCTTGTTTAAAAATATTACTTTAAGATGTTTTTATTAAAATAAAATACATTCAAATTTATTTGAGGACTTAAGCACACAATAAAGATCAATTCTGTTTCAAAATATTTCTTTAAAAAACACATTAAAATATAAAATGGAAATTCTAAACAAAGAATATGAACACAATTTGTTTCATATACTTCATTCATTATTTTGACATTGTAAAAAAGTCAATTCATTTTAAAATACAATTTAAAATGTGCACTAAAATTCAAAAATAAGATTAAAAAAATATTTTATAAAAAGTTTTTTTCTCATGATAATTTTTATATAAACAATATACAAATGAAAATTTTTTCCCCAAATTCATACTTTAGTACTTTTACCTTGCATATTTAAGCAATCCTCCACAGTTGATGCACGGAACTTATCACCCAGAATTTGGTCCATCTTATCCAGAAAATTTACACTTTCTAAATGAATGAATTCACATCCCTCTAAAATATGAAATGGCATTGATTAAAACCATTTCCTCTGGGTAAATTGTCAGAGTAAGATTTATATTTTAAAATATAGAATTATAGGAAAAATAAAAAACGTTTAGGTATTCAGTAAAAATTCAAATAGTCAATGAAATTAAACATTCACCCCTTCCCATCGAAACAACTTTTTAAAAGCATTTTATATCAGTCTGATTTTCTCAATTGAACTTTTCTTTGGTAGACTATGAAATAATTTTTGTTTTCCGTAAGTTTTTACCTGACATTCATTACCAAGTTCAATAGTATATTATACACTTTTTTAATTTAAATTTTTTAACTACTACATTTTCAATGACTTGCATACATATTCTCCTTTGAACTTCTGCTTCATCACTATTTTGGTATTTCAAAGGTTCAAATGATGCACATCATACACTTTAAGGTTACCAAATTACTGTCAGATTTCTACTTTTTGTATCAAAATTTGCTTTATTTTAATTCCTAATTAACTTAACTCACTGGCTCAACAGCCCATGAGGGCCAAGGCCTACTGTGCCCATATCAGTATACATGACCTTGGATCCTGAGGTGCATGAGCATACGTTCCGGTCAAGTGGTCAGTCTGATGCGAAACCCCTAGTGTTAAGTTTCCAAGCAAGCTTGGTACTCATTTATTGACC
The DNA here is from genome assembly GCA_019973955.1 of Trichonephila inaurata madagascariensis. Lineage (NCBI taxonomy): Eukaryota > Metazoa > Arthropoda > Arachnida > Araneae > Nephilidae > Trichonephila > Trichonephila inaurata. The sequence continues at coordinate 31,410 of BMAV01002589.1, read as the reverse complement.
CACTGAAAAGATGAAAGGCTGAGTCGACCTTGCCCAACCCGGGATTTGAACTTCAGTCCTGTGGTGTGGAAGTGGGATACACTACCACTCAGCGACTGGGCTTCAATTCCTAATTAATATTTGTTAAATTATCTCAAAACTTTAAATGTGTGATAAGAATACCTTTTTTACTTATTTGAAAAATTTATTTAAAATATATATATGTATTGGTCAAAAGAGAAGATCAGAAAAGAGGTATTAGTCAGTAGGAAGTGAATTGATAGACTTTTCAATAATGTTGATGAGATAGTTTATCAACACATGGCCTACAGGTGACAAACCATAATCAAATTATGAGGAGAACTGAGCTGATACTTCACTCTCCAAACTTCCAAATCATTCCAATGGGAGGACTTTGAGTCTTGACATATTTCACATGTATCAGCTTTTCTACACAATGGGACTTTATTAGCACCAGGATCCAAAACCTTAACTCAACAAAAGTAATGCTGGCCATGAGTTTGTAACCATGATAGCTCAATTAGAGTGGTCCTGTAACAAGTGAAAGAATATGAAAGGTATTCAAAAGATTTGACCATGATTTTTGTCCAAATTTTATGAAACTAGGGAAGGGTGAATTAATTCTCATGTGTAGGTGATTTTAAAATGTATGTTTGAATTCTTTTCTTCATAAAGAAGCTGACAGTTGCTAATACAGTACCCATTCAAAGACCATTGGATTTCCATTTTTTTACAACAAAAAATACTTTAATGACATTATTGCATTCAATTCTGTATGAAATCCTAGGTGATTGCCATGAACTGGGAAAAGAGAACCAGATTTCATTCAGAGAAAACATCAAATAAAATACAACATATCAGGTGTGCATCTATCTCAAAAATGGCATTCCAGTGCTGCTTCCGACAATGACAATTCAGTTGGGACTACTACTTTAAAGCAGATTAGATTAAGATTGCTTTACTTTCATAAGGGAATTTTTTCAATTAATAAATTTTAAACATACCCTCATATTTATACAACATTATAACAGTGATACATATTACATTAGATATGAGGATAAGCTTCATCTCTCAATTTTCCAATAATCCAGTAACAGAATATTATGAGAGCATTTTCATAAAAATTTAGTTTAGTGATAAACTGACTATTAGTTTTCCTAAACACACATTAATCACATTGATGACACACATTGATCATCAAGTAATACATTACAGTAATTTTGCAGTTCACAGCAATGGATTTCAGTAACAAAATAAATTCTTTAAATTTATATTAATAAAAATAAATGAAATCTTTTCCCAGTAAATAATGAATGTTCATTGTTTATACATGATACTAAATCAATAATAACCATCATAAAAAATATTACTTTACAACCAAATTAAAAAATAAATATATCAATTGTATTAATAATCTGATGAAGTAATACAAATATTTTTTTTAAAAAATGAATATCTTGCCATTCTTTTTCTTTAATAAACCAAGCAGGTAATTGCTTGTTTGTTGCAAAAGAACATTGTTGTCTCCTTCATATGTGCAGTTGGCATCATGATCATTTCGTAGATGACCAAATCCACTGGCTAAAAGATAGCATTAAAATGAGTTTTAATACAAACATAGTAATATTGAGTACCTATACATAAATATTTTACACAATAATATTTATAACAAAATAATGTTTCTCATATTTCACATGCATGAAAAATAAAATCAACAATTTTTTATATATTGAAAAGTAAATTTAAATCTAGAAGTCAATATATATTGTGAAAAATAGGACATGGTATAATTAAAAAATGACAAATTTTTACTTGAAAATATAATTAAATTTGGAATGATTTTAAAAAGATCCAAAAGGAATAATATGCATATTTTCAAAAATTAGAATAATCATTAACCCCTTGGCATATAAATAAAATAGAATTCGATGCACACATCCTCTTTCCCCAGATTTCTGGTACCATTAACAAGGTGGAAGAACCTAGAGCTTGTGAAACAAAGCAGAATTGACACACAATTCTCAACAGAAACAATTCTGCCACAGAGATAGCTCTTGATATCTTAAAAACATTAAACTCTATTTTGGCATATGAAATCAATGATGCCTCCTAGATGTCATTATATGTGAATAAAAAAACTAGTAACGATTGTTCCTAAAACAGTAAAAACTTTTCTCATTCTACAGATTCTCAAAAACTTTTAACAAAAAAACTAAGTATATCTTGTAATAATGCAGAAACCTAAAAAAAAAAAAATTAAGAGAAAAAAGAATTAAAATATTATTAAAGAATTACCTTGCAAGTAACCATGGCCACCACAAGCTTCCCGACATTCTTGAATTGCATCTCTGGCAGTCCATGTAATAACTGGCTTTGCTGCAGAACATAAAGCATGTAGCTCTCCTACTTGATCAGACTGAAATAAATAATGAAAATTGTTATTTCTTGTAAATAGAGCTAATAACTGTCCAGCCTATACAAAATTCATTTTGAAGTTGTAAATATATAAACAGTAACAATTACAAAAATATGTTGATTAACATTAAGCATTAATAACATAATTTTAAAACAAATGTAAATAGAAAGCAGAAAATATAATTACATGCATACAGCAATACTTCAATTAGAATTGTACAATAAACTACTTACAATGGATCTCGTATTATATACATCATGAAGAAACAAACACTTTTTAATTGCTTCTAATCTTTATTGTTGGAGGAGAAATTAAAACCACAAAAATTTGGAATTCAAATAGAATATTACCAGTTCAGAAGACTTCTCTCCGAAGATGATTTTCATCTGGATATTGATCAAATCACAGTTGTAACGAGTGATGAAGTGGTAAAGTGTGTAGGCAGCTGCAACATAAGGAAGTAGACGGTATTGCTGAAAAAAGGAAACAGGAAGATGAATAAAAGACATACATACAAGCATATTTTGTAATTTTTATAACAGACTTTGATAGTTAAAACTATTACGAGTCAATTGCATTTTTTGCTCAATATTATAAAAAGAAGGGAAGAAGTTGACTACCATAAAAACCTGGTTCAACTCTGCTTAAAATTATCATTAGTCTGCTATGTTTATCAGTACAAGTATCTATACTGAGATTTTATACTTTTCTGCTTTGTATGTATTTTATCCTAATATGTATAGAAGGAATAATTTACTTTTAGCTTTCCATATTAATGTACAAGATTTATGTCAAAAATCTAAACGGTTATTTATATTTTAAATTTGAGGTATAACTAATATATACATTAGGTTTTAAAGTATTACTACATGTTATGACCAAAACACTTAAAACAAAATTACATGTGTATTCTATATATATTTTTAAAAAATAAGGCTATAATTTTTAATTATCAATAATATTTTTTTTTTATTTACAATAAAGAATTCTTTAATTTTCTTTTCCACTACTTTTTCTATATAGCTATAAAGCTCAAAAACTTACATGGAGCTGATATTCAAGAATGGGAACTTCTTCTTGTCCTTGTGGTCCAAACTGTCTTCCTTATAGCAGAATAACGAATAGCTATGGGTAGACACATATGCAGATTTGCCACTCCAACACTTAATATTCCCATTCTACCAAGAGACAAGGAACCCATAGATGCTCCAAATCTTTTATTGGGATCCTTCAATGGGAAACAAAACAAAAAATATAAATATTTCATTCTCTATTGTCTCAATAATATATGTAAAAAATGATTTCACATGAAAATTTTCCAAATTATATTCACAGCCAAAAAAAGGTAAATGACCTTCTAACTGATCATAATGAAATATAAAGAAAACTATTTAAAATTAATTTCAAGGGGTTATGTATTATTTAACCAGAAAGCAGAAAAAGCACATAAAAACATGCTACAAATGTATTATGTATCACTATAAATTTTAAGTTGTGAAAGAATGCTAGTCTGTAATTCCACATCTAACTTTTGTTCCATCATTATTATACAATAAAAGTTAAATGTGACAAAGTTAAATATGTTAAAAAAATTGAATGCGATAAGAAAAAAAAGACCATAATGTAATATTATGGTCTTATTTTAGGAAAGGAGAATTTTTGTATCCTAAATTGCAGCAAAAAATATTAAATATAATTATTAAAACTGCTTATTCAAAATACTAATACCTACCTACCCAGTATATTCAAAGATTAAATGGAATATTTAACAAAATAATGGAGGCTACATAAGAAAAGTACTTGGAATTTATATGACCTTAAAAAGTAAAAATTTAAAAAGCTAAAAAATATGTGGAAATAAATGGCATGGTGAAAAACATTTGATTAAAAAATTTTTTAGTCATCTTCATTCAAAGAACAGCAAAATATTACATGTTCAACAACCACAGGATATAATTATTAAATTTTTCTAAGACTATCCAAGATCATGAATAGGAAGTGACTCTACCACATGATTAGTTAAATTAATATTTCATGTATATTTATATAATTAAATTGAAGGAGAAATTATTAACAAAGAATTAAAAAGAATTCTAATGATTTTTATTTTAATTATTTTTATTCAAATATCTACTCCAGCTATTTTAAAGATCATATGAGTGTAAACATATCAATAGTAAAAGGAAAAACCATTTAACACACTTTTGAAAATTTTTAAAAAAATTCTTATTTTTTTAAAATTTACTATTTTTTGTATAGATTTGTCCCTGTACTACACATGTTTTTTCTTTTAACTTTAGGATTGATAGTTCTTTTTCTCTTTGAATTTCAGAATGTATAATAATAACGCAATCAAAATATTTAAAATGATTATTTCAATATGAAAAATAAAAAAATAAACGCTTATCTTTGTACTTAATTTAATATTGAAAGCATACATATAATAATTGGTATTTATACTTTATTCTACTGACCATAAAGAGCTGATAAATCTTTCCCAATGCTTTGTTCAGTCTGGAATCATTTAAGTCACACTGCTTGGGAAAATGACGGATAGTATAATATATAAGAACCAGAGTTTTCCTTAAAATTATTTAATTTATTATGTATGTTTTAATTACTTTAAAGGGAGTAACATAACGTCCATCAGGAGTGACATCTCCAGTCCTACTCAGAAGAGATTCTCTAGGAATTCTGTAGCTTTGAAATGACATAAAGCTATAAAAATAAATATACATTAAACATTAAAAGGAGTGAAAACTATACACAAAAGAATTTATCTTTACAAAGTTTTTAACAAAGAAAAAAAAATGATAATAATAATAAATAATGAACTTTTATAAGAAGCAAATAAAATACACTATGTAGTTATATACAACATTGATTTCAAAATCTGAGATAAAAGGAGATTTTTCCCCCCTTTCAACAAGCCATTAAACAGCCATACAAATCGTATAAGTTGGAGGCTACATTATGTTTGACAACAAATCTCTTTAAACCATAAACTCTGCTACTACCAATGTCAACTTCCCAGTTTGAGCTGAGTTGTAAATACATAAACATGGCTTCTATAATTGATGCTCTTGCTAAAAATCAATTATGTAATATTATTTGCTTTCTTCAAGCAGAGAGAAAAATGGTGTAGTAATGAAGAATCAGCCAGTCATTGAAGAATGGGCTGAGTCTATGGTAAAAAGTTAATGAGTAATCATATGCAAGAATGATGCAGAAAATTTAAAGATAAAAAGTAACAATGGAAAATAAAAGAATGCACTAAAGTAAAAGGAAAAAGTAAATGGATGCACATTTAAACTCACCAGACTGAATTTTCAACTCAAGAAGGTTGAGTGTTTTTGGGGGGGCAAAAAGATGAGTTACCCATTGAGTTTATAGAAAAAGAATGACAATTCATGTAATTGTTTGCTATTAGGCATTATAGCAACTACAAAGAATCATTCAAAACAAAAGAAGGATGTTGACTTCTGGAATTTATCTCTATTCATGTCCATGCAAGCCCTCACAGTACTGTTGAAACCTAATAGCTTTTGAAGCAGTGTTTAACCTGGGAGAAGGCACACACTTGATACTAACATTAGTGGTTGCGCAGGGTGACTCAAGTTATTGTAGTTTCAATGTCCGTTGATGATCAAAAAATAGCGTGTTGAACTTTTCCTTGTTTGTGTCTTTTTAACAGGGCACAGTGTGTTTTGTGGTACGCTTGTGGCTTCATATCATTCTTGGTGGAGTTTTTTGTTACAATTTGAAAATTTTCCTTTCAACTCAAATGTGTTTCACGTACATCCCTTTTCACAAATTTACTTTCACTATTATGATTAATATCCATTATTTCATCAGGTTCTTTCCTTGCTTGTTCAGTCTCAACTTCATCCAATAAAGATCGAGTTTGCCCATTTCTTTTTCTATTTTATTCATTTACATTTATAAACCATAATGAGTCATACAACGCAGCAATCAAAATCCCTAAGTTGTTTCCAGTGGAAAAATTTAGTCTGTTCATAGAAAATATTTTGAAACAAAAGTTGCTGTGCAGTGAACTAAGTTACCCCAAGTACCTTAAGATTGTAAAATATGTTTGTCACTCTCAAAACAGAGGGAGAAACGTAGACAATACATTATAGTTCCCATGAAGACTGTTACATAGGAGGACACTGACAAGGTCACAAATAACAAATAAACAGTTTTCCCAGAAAGATTTAGTGAGCCTGGGGTGACTTTGTGCCCCGTGCAACCGGTTAATAGGTTGTGTTTGATTATGAATGTAGTATGCAAGTCCGGCATTTAGCCTTGGACTTAACACTGAATAATTTTCATCTCTTCCTGAACTGAAGAACTAGCTAACAGGTTAAAGCTTTCAGATCAACGAGGAACTTCAAAATAATGATCAGGTTCCCTCACATCACTGGCAGGAAAAGTCTTAGAAAAGGATATTGGAATGTTCACCCACCAATATGACAATTGCCTGAATCTTGATGACAATTATATTGAAAAGTAAGTATGTCTGCAAAGCATTAATTCACTTCTAATTAATTTTTTCTTTGTTATCTCTTTTAAAATAGTTCATCAGAAATTGCGAAGAAAAAAATCCACCAAATATTTATGTTTTCACATGACTTTATCAACAAAAGAATGTTTAGTTTTGAATAATTTCAGAATGGAAAAAAAAAAAAATTAACATCATAGAAGGGGATTTTAAAAAAAATATTTCTTATAAAATCTGTAGTATCCTATGAAAAGAATCTCAGCATTTGTTATGAAATTACATATAAAGAAATGTTTGCTTCATGCACATAGTGTACTTATATTTTAAATTTGACAATTAATGATTCAATCAGAAAGCAAACTACAAAGACTCCAAAAGGAAGTGAAGCATAATTTTGCACAAGCACATAAATTAATCTCCTCTCCCAATTTTGAAGACAAAATTGGGACCTTGTAATTTATACATTACAAGAGCTATGTTTGTTTATATTATACATTATATACATTTGATAATTAAAAAAACATTATACCCGTTATCCAATCCTTGAAGACCTAATTTAGGGCCCATGTCTCCAACAGTGATACCAGGATATGGCAGATGTGTTTTGGGATCTCGTATTGGTACTAAAAATGCATGAAGACCATGACATTGACCATCAGGTGTGTATAATTGAGCATACAGGGCTGCATGTGAAGCACTTTGACCAAGATTTCCAATCCACATTTTTGTTGCTTCCAGTCTGGGAGTGTTTAAAACAAATTCCTAAGAAAAAGAGGAACAGGGCTTATATTTTTTAAAAAGTTTTTATTAAAAAAAAAAGTTTGTTAAAGTAAAAATAAACCTTTACCTGTGATAGAGGGTCATAAGTGGCAGTAGTCTTTACTGATCGAGTATTTGTGCCATGAGCCATTTCTGTTAAAGCAAAGCAACCGATGGCCTACAATTTTTAATCAGTATTATTTTAAAATATTATTTCTTGTATATGGCTTTTTGTTTTTAAACTCAAAATAATGTGACATAGTTATAAATATCTATATAAAATCTGAGATTCAAAGTGTTATATTTAAAGGGAAACAAATTTTAGACAATTGTATTAACCACATTAAAAAATAAAATTTTTACATGCAGCTACTACTAAAATAAACATATTGAAGTCAATACTAAAATATGTGCACTATGTGATAAATCTTTAAAAATTTAAATTGTTGTAACTAAATAATTTTGTTAGTTACAAATTTCAGCTTATTGTATGTCACAAGTACTAGAGTAAGAAGCACAAAAATCTAGCTAGATTAATTAAAAAAGTATTTTAACCAATTTTTTAAAATAATTTTAACCACTTGGAAAGTGTATCATCACACATTGAAGCATATGCAATTTTATATATTAAATGTGATAAGTAGGTCAGTTACAAAAATATTCAAAATAACATTCGATGTCTAAAAAACTTATAAATTAATAAAGGATTTTAATCAAAATATACTTAATATATATGTTCTGCAAATTACATAGGATGTTTAGCTTTAGTTTTAATATTTAACTAAGAAACTTACATAACACAACAAAGAAAATTTCTATAAATAAATACCAAAATCATTAAGTTCACAAAATAGAAAAAAAGACTGTAAAGTTCCAATTTTTTTCAATAAATTTCTAAAACCATTTTAAATGAATTACAAGGGGACAAAAGAATTTTTAATATATACTTACTTTAAATTCTTGAACTTTATTCATCAGTTCAGCATGACGTTTTGTACCAGACAAACGCAAGACCATAATAAAATACTGAAACATAAGATGTACATATAATGAAGACTTATTTGTATTATTAAAGATTTCATTGCATTGTTGAGGGAAAAATATGTATAAAATTTCAAATAATATGATTACTTTTTGTAATATGTATTATATTCGAAAAATAAATTTATAACTTTGAATTAGCCAAAGGAATTTTGACCTTTCGCTCAGGCAACATACCAGAAATTCAAACAATTTTTAAAATGAAACAAACATTTTCACAAAACAAAAATAACTCAGTTTTTTAAAACTGATATTTAATTAACTAAAGACATATAAACTAAAGTAAGTACAAAATAAATTCTGTTACTATTTTTCTTTACATATATAGTCCCTTTTGTTATGAAATAAAAATTACATCTCCATTGAATACCACATCTTCAAAGTATGATTTCATTATATATTTTTTCTCACAAGTTATACTAATAGGCAAAGAAAATTTTTCTTTAAAAAATATACAGCTAGTTGCTCTGTTGTTGGCAAGTCACTAATTTAAAGCAAGTCACAAGCTTAAATATTGTGAATCTGATTTGCTATGAAAATAATAACAATTGAAGTAATGTTTGGGGATTTATCATTTAAGCCTTGTTATGCAGGCTAAATCTACACTGAGCTTATAGGGGAATTATATTCATCAATTTTACCAAGAAATTATAACAGTTATCCAATATATAAATTTAAATGAATCAGTAAAAGATGATTTTTTAGGAGAAGATATTTTTGGATTCATTTTAAGGGATGCCTTTTTTTTTAATGAAATTGCTATTATTTTTAAAAAATAAACTTAATCAAATACTTTTAATTTTACCACACACATAAACCACCAAGAAGAAAATGGAGAAAGTACAGGCAAAAAGGATAATTTTCAAAATAAGAATGATAATTTAGCAGGTTGTAATATCTTAATACCAATTTAATTTTTAGAAAATTAAAATGATTTGATCAAAAATATTGATTTAAATCAAGTTTGAACAGAATAAGGATACATTTATTCTAAATACTGAGCAAAAAAGAATATAAAAATTATTCAAGTATCTAACTGCTCAAATCAAATAAGGAAAGTGCTAAAAATGCTAATATGATTTTCCAAATAAAACCTCAAATAATGTCCAAGACTTGAATTGCAAATTTTGTATGAACCATAAAAAAATAATATATTTACGTATATACACCACTGTAGCCAAATTTGCACCATGCGAGTACCACAATGATATCATAACAGCAAAAGAAAACAACAACAAAAATAGATTCTTACTCATGTTTTTTATATGGAAAAAATAAACAGCCAGATTTGGGTGGAAAATGGCACAATTTGTGTGTCCCAAATTTGGCTGCTGTGACATTAATATGTAAGTACCTAAAAATACATAAAATTAATCCAAATACAATCTAATAAATTATAAGTGTTTTCCTGTGAAAAAAAATGGCTTTACTTAAGATTTTTAAATATGAGATTTTTTTAAACATTTGCATGAATTTTCATTCATCAAACAGGATACTTACTTCTATACCTAAAAGCAGTTTTAATGCCAAGGACCAATCAATCATTCCAACACATATATATAGATTTAAAGCTATGAGAGGATTTTCCCTGAATTCATCATCGGTGAAGAACTTGTATTCTTTGATTCGTTTCATTCTTTGGAAGCAAAGTTTACGAGCCTCTTGACGAGTAAGTTCTGCAGTAGGAAGTTGATGGAAGAGTGGATCAGCCTCTAAGGTTTTCCATACTCTAGTCTGTAATTAAAAATCAAATTTCTAATTCAATACAAAAGAAATTAAAAATACTATTTAGTTGTATGAATATGTTGAAATGAAATCCACATAACTGGAAAGTTATAAAGGCTTTTGAAAAAAGGGGGGGGAACCTGTTAAATTTTCAATAAAGAACTGCATTTGTCATAATTGCTAGTTTTTTTTTACAAACATTGATTTTTAAAAAGTCTCAGATTTGTAAGTTTTAAAATAAATTATGTTCATTACTCTCATTTTAGTTATTTTTGGTTCTATTGTAATTTTTGATCCCTCTGGCTGGTTGAAAACTAAATCAAGTCCATGAAAACATCACGGAAATAAGGGTAAAGAACCAGATTCTGTTGGTCTGAAAACCAGGAGAATCTAAAGGCAGAAGTTTGACAGATCCACATATTTTTGAACTTAAGACAGATTACAAGGATCACACCTGAGCTGGTATACCATTATAATTGTTTTGAGTAAATTAAAATTCAATAAATCTTTTGAAATAATTTTTCTTTCATTTTGCATAGTTAAAATATGTTTAGTTTTAACATATGGCTAATTTCAGACAATTATTGATACGTACTAATGGTTTGAAGCCTATTTCTCAGGTCTGACCAAAAAAAAAGAAAAAACACAAATTTTGTTTATGGGCATCTTGTACTTCTATCACTGTTTTTTTTTTTTTTGCACTTAATTTTTCTTTAATTTATCACATATCATTTTACTATTATTCATCCATGACATTACAATAATGCATTTTTATAATTATTTATAAAATATTATAATACATAGAGAAATAAATATATTACACACACATAAGGTTCAACAATAATAAATATAATTAATTTAGAATTACGTAATCAATGCAACTGAACTATCTAAACTAAGAAATAACTAATATTAATAAGTAATTACAATCAAAGCATTAAAATCAAAATTGTATGTTACCTAAAATAATTTTTGTATCCAATATAAAAGTGCATGAAATCACTAATATTTTCTTTTTTTGCTGTCTGTTAATTAAATAATTACAAATAGTTTTCATAGAAAATATTTATCATAAGGTTACAATCAAAAGCCAGTTTATTTTACTTAAATTTATAAATGTATTAATATGAAAAATAAAAGTATCAGTAGCATCTTATAAAACTAATATATTATGTATAATAGTAATATGCAAATTTACTTTCAAAGCATGTTATAAATACACTGATTCAATTTCAAAATTATTAAATTAACTTACGGAATATCTTGGCACAGTTTTATTTTAAGAATTTTTTAAAGAGAAAGCACCTTTTCCAAAGTATGACTTTTGATTAATTAGAAATGGAAAGAATTTTAAGAAACTGAAATAAAATAACTGATGAAACTTTTTAATAAAAATTAAAGTTAGTACCTGAAATTCAATCATATCTCTACCAAGAAGTAATAGCTTCATTTGTTTAAAGTCGAAAGAAGCTCGCTTCCGATATTCGTCCAATGGGCCTGAAGGAAAGTCTTCAATGATAGAAATATGATCCATCTCTTTCACATTCGTTTCAGTATTCATTTTAACTGAAAAATATTTAAACCACTTTCATTAGAAATAACAAATCACAATAAAAAATTATTTTATATATGCTTAAGAATGAAATCTCCAGTCTAATCATTTTATATATTTAATTGCATTTGTCAGACATTATGATACCAGATATATGTTTAATATGTTTCAATAATCTATGTTTAATAATGAAATTAGAGATGATAAATAAGGTACTTGCATATTAAAATCACTGCAGCAAATTGGTGCCACGCAAATCACGCCCTGATATCAAAATAACAAAGATTCTTACGTGTTTTACAAGAAAAACCAATCAGTCAAATTTTGGTGGAAAATGACACAATTCATGTGGCACCAATTTGGCTGTGATGACACTAATACATAAGTTCTGATAATGGTAACCCAATGATACATAAAAAAGAACAACTTACATTTAAATAATATTCAATGAATAATATAATATTTTTATCCAACAATATAAATCTTTTTAGAAAATCTTATTTTAAGGGAAAATTATATTTTCAAATACACTAAACACTGTGATATTTACTACATTAGTAGTCAAAGCATGCATCCTCGAACTATTTCAGAAATACACGAAAAACCAATTTTTAAAAAATATTGATATCAAAATTTTCTAAAAAAGCTTAGGATAAAAGATAAAAATAAATAGTTCAAATGCAATAAACTGATAAAATCCAGCAGTTTGATTAAGAGAAAGATCATAATTAATAGATTAAACAAAATAGAAACAACTCTAAATGAATTTTAAAAATCAAGATAGTTGATTCACATTGACTTTCAGAACCGAAGATGCTAAACACATGTTGAAAATAATATAAAATATTTAATCGACATGTTTTCCCCACTTTAAACATATTCTTAAAACATTGCAGACTATGTAAGCAAATCATTGCAGATTTGTGACTAATTAATTATTAAAACACTACAGGTGAAAATCTTAGAAATGTACCATTACAGCAAGAAAAGTTTCTGAATTTGCAAACTCACCTTTGCACAGGAATAAATTTATAAACTTTGAAAAAATAATAAATCGCACATGCGAAATAGGGAAATACCGCGAAGTGAACACAAATTTTTGTTTTGATGATACCGGCCGGTGAGGTTGACCACTGCTTCCACCACTTGCGAGTAATTCCGAGAAGAGGGAATGGGATCAAACCGTAGTTAGCGCTAATCCAGAGCCATTCATAGTAAGGCCACCGCCCTCTACCCTAACACGACTTCTCGCCATTGGATGTGTCATTTTGACTTATCACCTCGTGGCTAAGAGGTTCTTCCTATCACAGACAAAATGTTTTATTTTGTTTTTATTGACCACAATACTTATCCTTATTTTCTTCGATAAAAAAAAGTCTTTCTTAACCCTTTAAATACGCAATGTTTGCAGAAATGTGAAAATTACATAAGAGAGACAATCCACTTATTACATGTTATACGTCTACAACGGCTCATACTTTCTTTGGAAAAGATAAAAAGAACTTTAGGATATCATCTTTTTTATTGTACTTTTTAGACAGTTATGTTCGTGAAGTGGAATTGTAAAGGAAAATAAATGTGCCATTCTAATCGTGCATCTTTAGGGTTAACAATCTTTTTGTTCAGATCATGGCGTTAAATCATGCGGAATCGGAAACAAGTGGTATGATTAAAATGTTAGGGAATTTATTCCGTTTTACTGAATTTTAAATTTCTTTAAAAATAAAACTTATTAAAAGAACTTGTTTTTTAAAAGACAGAATAATGCTTCTTGAAGTAATGTACATATTTTTACTCTGTTTTCGTTTTTCGTTAGAAGAATTAACTTTCCAACAGATTTTACTTTTGATGAAAATAAAAATATTTTTGAGCCTATAAAAAAACAACATTGTCGAGTCAAAATTATTATTACCAGTATCAAATAAATTTAGTATATGGAACTGCTCTTATTACTGGTTTTTTAACTGTTGATGTAAGTGAAAGGAATAACACTACGAAGAATAAGGATCAGTTTATTTGCTTTATCACGTAAATAACACTGCGAAAACCAGTTTCTTGCTTCGAAGTGCAATTTTTCTCACGGATTTCTTTTAAATTTGATTTTTAAAAGAAAACTTGTTGGGAAGAGAAATCATTCAAGCATAGTCTGGTGCGACTTTGTAAAATTTTTTATTTAAATTTCAAAAAGTGTGTGTTTTTTTTAAGTTTCAGTTGAAAAAATAGTACATGTACATGTGTCCTGCTTTCTATTTTCGTATTTTTTTATTAACTGAAAAAATATGCGAAACCATTGTGGAGAAAAGATATTCTAAGTTCAATTCTGAGAATCTTTTCCCCTGAACATTTTGACTTTATTATCGAAACAAAGAAGGTATGGTTTAGTTTCTATTTTCACATTAATTTCCGCAAAAATGAAGAGATGTTTCATTGCTTTTACTGTATTAAAATATTGTTTTTAAATGCCTCAAGAGAGATTATTTGGTGGTGGGAGAGGTAGAAAATGATATATTTGGAATTGATTCTATTCACTGTTTTATCTCTGAAAATAAATGACATTTAAATATATTAGAAATGTTATCTTTAGCCTACATATATAAAATATTGGAATTTTTAAAAAGTTGCTTTTTAAAAAAAACATTAATTAATACTGCCTTTTACAGAATATTTTATTCGATTTTGTACATATTATTAAATGTGAATAGTTTAATTAATTTCATTCAAATAAATGTTTTACAAATGAGTTTATACCTGATTGCTTATGTTTTGAAATTTTACATCCTATTAATTAACACTTAAGGTCGAGTGGTAACGTGTCGCTCTTCCACACCACAGATCTAGGTTCTATTCTGGATTGGGCAAGGTTCGACTCTCAACCTTTCATCCTCACTGAAGTCGGTCGATAAATGAGTACCAAGCTTGCTTGGGAACTTAAGCACTGGGGGTCTCGCTTCAGACTGACCACTTGATCAGGACATACACTCATGCACCTCAGCGCCCAATGGTCACGTATACTGGGATGGGCAAAGTAGACCTTGGCCCTCATGGGTTGTTGCGCTACTGAGTTTGAGTTTGTTTACCAAATGTTACACATACTTTTAAAATTACACGTGAAATGTTTCTTTTTCTTTGAATACGACCAACACAATGAATAATTTCGTAATACGAGTTATCCATTTATATATGTAAAATTAATTAGGTATCAAAAATGTATTTAATTGTTTTGTTCTGTACTTTCCTAAGATATCCAAATATACAAGCTAGTTTTACTTTGTTTTCAGAAATATAAATTTTTGCAACAAAGAATTCCTTTCATAGATTACATCAATTTTCTTCCGCCAATGATTGGATTGTGAAATTTTTTTAGGTTAAATATTGAAATGGTTTTATCACTTCAGCAATTCTTATGCAATTTTTGAAGTGAAACTTTTTGGGGCTCGCGAGGGAATGAGAAAATAGCCCAGTTTTGCGTAACAGTGAAAAATCGATCGGAAATAGTCTTCCCCCCTCCCCCGAATCGTCTCCATGGTAAGGAGAGAGCCAGAGGAGGAAAAGGGGGAGCGGGGACACCGAGTGACTTGTGTCATACCGGTGAAAAAGTTGGATAATTGTCCACGTCTCCGACTGGTCAACTTGCCCACCTTCCTATTAGAGGTCCTTTTCTCCAGACCCGGTAACATTATCAGCGGTCGTATCAGTTGCAGTGTGAGCAGTACGGTGTCGACAAAATAGCTCTCGCAGCAAAAGCGTGCCTTTTTGAAATTTTCTTTAGATTGTTGGCTACATGGTGATGAGTTCGGTGGATAATTTATTTCTTTAATTTTCATTTGCGTTGAATTATTATTAATTCTAGTCAGAATGCCTAAATCAAATGCACAAAGAGGAAAAGAGTTTAGTGACAGAAAAAAAAAAAAAAAAACTAGCAGCAAGTCCAGTCGAAAAAGTGACCAAAAAAACCCAGAAAACTAATGCAAATTTATCAAGTGCTACTGCCAAATCTCGATCAGAGTACATGAGAGAATATCAAGCACGAAAAACAAACATTGCAAAATACTCTCCTAATGCCGAGTTTAATGACAAACAGAAAAAATAATGCAAATTCATCAAGTGCTACTGCCAAATCTCCATCAGAGTACACATGAGAGAATATCGAGCATGGAAAAAAACATTGCAAAATATTCTCTTAATGCCGAGTTTAAGGGATGGGAGAATGCTATTGAGACTTCTTCTTATGACAGCATAGTTTAATACGGACTTTGTGAACCACCCTGTGCCGTCAACTACAGAACCCTCAACAAGTCTAGTGCGTGTTGTAACTGATGCATGTGAATCGATAATAAATTCTATCTTACGTTACAAAGACTATGATTTCCATAAAAATGCGTGGCCACGGTAGCCTGGTGGTCAAAGTATCAGATCGTGACTGGCGTGCCATGAGTTCGAGCCGTGTAGGGGAGCGATGCACGTTAAATCTGTTGAAAGCTCAAACGTCCTCCCGATGGTGTGGTAGTTAGGAGATGGGTGAGTACCAGCTCAGGTGACGTCCTCGTCACTTGACCATGGTTCAAAATTACGAAGTCCGATGCCGAAAGCCCTCGTGTAGCTGAACAGTGCGCCGGAAAATTCACTCGCCCATAAAAATGCTCACAAAGATTTTCAAAATCTATTCGTTGATAATCCTTTCGGTCACGGGTGTTCGATTTGTGATAGATTATGGTTTAGAGATTATTTGAGAACGCCTGTTGCTGAGCAGAAAAATATTTTACTGGAAATTAATTTAGAAGACATTAAAGAATGTTACAATTGCCGACAAAGTTTAACTAGGAAAAGTATATCAAAATATATAACAGTTTTGTATACCCAGAAATTCCAGCATATTTTCCTACTTTGGATTTGGTATCAGAAAGACTCAATTCTCCACGAATACTTTTCATGCAAATTGAGCGAATTGAGACATGTACACTTTAATCAGTTGGTATTAGAGCAAATAATCAATGTTTCCAGCATGCGCCAAAAGAAGTTTCGCCTATCGCGTGGCGTTCCACGCACCAGTTTTTTTTTATATATACAAATACAATTCATTAAGATCTAACCGGAAGTATTTTTATCTACTAAATACTCAATGCCTGCGTTGTACAGTCTAGACAATATCCTTTGATATGAAATATTACTGTTCATAACAAGTCTTTCTTTTTTGTACCGTCTGTGTATGTTCAAAATAAATTTCCCTGTCATCTAATCGTCTCTTTCACACACACAAAGAACGATTGCAGAAGTTTTTTACTGGCAGCTTGAATAATTACCCTGTCATTTTTTGCACTGTCACTTTCATTCTCTGTATCTCTCTCATCTAGCTTCCACACCACGCCAAAGGCAGATATTGAAGCGCAGTACCTTTTTCAATACAACAACATTGGTTATTCTGTGAAAAGACAACAACATTGGTTATTCTGGGAAAACGGGACTCGAACTCGTCATCTGCCGACCACAAAACTCACAATCTATATAACATCTGGGCATGTAGTTAGAATATCACAATTGAAAAAATTATTTTCACAACTGGAAATGGACAATAAAAGGTAAAAAATAATAATACTAATCTATAAAGATAATTTCAAATATGTTCATAAAAAAGTAAATATTATAAAAAGGTCGTAAAAATTTTGTGTTCTCACATGAACGATTTGTTTAGAAGGTTATAAGATATTTTAATACACTATTGGCACAATATTACGAATTTTATTTTTTATTTCGTGAGTAAAAAATATCTTCGATGGTATCCAGTACTGAAATATATCCCCATAAAATAGGCCTTCTGATTGGTTGATTACTTATTAATGTGGCACTAGGTATAACAGGTAAATGAGACAGACAAAAGTAATTTTGAATCAAGGTGAACCTAAGTCAGTACTTTACTTCCCTAATTTCCACAGCGCGCTAATGTGATGCTTATGAATGCTGGAAATATGAGATCTCAACCTATTGCCTCTTCAATTATTCTATCAGACTATGAAGTTCCACCTGACTGCTCTATTCAGTACATATACAGTTCCATAACTTATTAAGGTCCAAGCCACTCATCACACAGTAAGTGAGATGAATCATACAACATTAGATTATATATAAGCAGTGAAATATAATGATACAAAGAATCAAGCTTTGTGTTAGTTCTACGAATCCGCAGTTGTAAAATGGACATGGTCACGAACTCGCAGCGGCATTGTTTCTAACGAGTCTGGGTTCGAGCCTTGGTGTGACGGCCGCGGTAGCCGAGTGGTATAGGTATTGGATCGTGGCTTGCCTTGTCACGAGTTCGAGACCAGTACCACTAAAGACCCGCCGTGTAGGGCAGCGATGCACGTTAAATCTGACGAGGCGGAAAACGTCACTCCCGTTGGTACCTGGTGTGGTAGTTAGGAGGGTGCCAGCTCGGGTATGCGTCCACGTCGCGGTATGGTTCAAAATGACGTGGTCAGGCGTCGCCAAAAGCCCTCGTGTAGCTGAACAGTTACTTTGACGTTAATATTCAATCAATCAATCGAGCCTTGGTGCACTTAAAATATATTAAGGTTCAAAGTCCTTACGTTGGCGCCCAATTTTATGAAAGCGGGAGGTGAGGCGAAAGCAAGGTGTCATCCTCGTCATTTGAACGAGATTCAAAATCGTAAAGTCCGTTTCCAATAGACCTCGCAATACTGCTAAACACGACGGTAATATAAACCTGTGGTCTCCAACCCCCTGTCCGTGGATCAAATACTGCTGGTCCGCACAAGAAACATTAAAAATTATTTCCATTTTATTTACTGCGGAATATTTTTCTTGGGTTTGGGATGCTTTTTATGAAAATCACTTTATATTCATTTTTGGTGTAGCTATATTTTATTCTCAGAAGGCACGTTTAAATACAATTAAAATAAAATAACTTCTGCAAAACAATTTAAAATATAAACAATCAACTTCCTCCCCCTCAGCGGGCCGCGGTAAAATTATCCAACGTTGACCGGTCCGCCTCGATATAAAGGTTGGGGGGAGAACACTGATATAAACCATTTGAATTGAATTAAATTGATATATTTTTTGTGTATAGATACCGATAACTTATATTTACATTCTTAAGATATACTACGTTCGAACCATGATTTTGCAAAAGCGTATAAATGGATAATATTTATGTGATATTAGTGTCACTTAGATTAAACAATGTATATAAAACTGTTTTAAAAATAGTATTACAGTAAAAAATTGTTTAAGTACAATATATATATATATTTCGGCTAAAAATTAACTTAGAATATACTTTTTTCAAAATGTTCTCCTTTTGTGAAAAATGCTTCTATTATAATAATATTTACACTGTATATGTGAACTTACTCTGTACAGAGGCTCAACTAGAATTTTTTGAAATATATAATAGCAGAAGTAGGTTTATCCATGTTTTACGACAACACAGGACAAATTTTTAGGAAAAACGCCGATAATTATTTCAAATGATTGTAACTCTGAAAATAATGTGAATGTTTCAAAATCATAGTTGAGCCTGTACAGAGGTCTGAGCTATATATAGGCAATTTTACTATATAATGGAAGCATTTTCTGAAAAGAAGAGCTGACCCCAAAAGTTTATCTAAGTTAATTTTAACTCCCATCCTCATATTACGATAACCATCCTGTGATATTTTATGTCGTTCAGTTCCGCGTAAGCTAGAAGTTATTGGGATTATCAAATGATGAGACATAGTAGTTCTTAATACAACTTTTATTAGAGCCAACATATTATTACTTAATTCTAATTTGACAATTTTAATTAAAGGTGATCAACGCGAATTAAACCATGTATTTAAGTCAGATCACGCAACTGATCCTTTTATCTCAATTATAATAATAATCCGATTCATCTAATTACTTATATCAAAATATTACTTTTGCAGATCTCCTTCTTCTATAGGGAGATATTTATAATTCCCTTTACATATAGAAGACGATTCAACTTCTTTTATATTAGGCTTCTATTCCTTCTAAAACTATCGGACTGCTAACTCTTGATCTGCAAGATTCCACACTAAGCTATCTTTAAACTTGCCGCACTATTGATCAGAATGATTCACACTACTATCTCTAAGTTTGCCGCGCTATATCTTATCATCAAAGCTTCTATCAGCACATAGTATATCTCATTTACATATTATCTTTGTTTATCTTCTTGGTATTGGGTTTGGAAAAGTTTTGCCATTAATCTGTGGCCGTCAAAGAACATAGGGTTATGTTGGCAGAAAAACACTTGAGGAACGTCACAACCCCTCAGAAGAAAAAACGTGATTTATAAGGGTTCTCAATGTCCTTAATAAGAATTACGTGTCTAAATCTCTGTTATTTCTAAATTTCTTAAACTTTCTGAGGTTTTATTTAAATTTTAATCTTAAATTCTCATTTTGCTTTTATAATTTGCCAATATTTATCTTGACTTTAATTTTCATTACAATTTTTAATCTTAAATCCTTATTTTTTTAACTTTTATAATTTTAATATTTATCTTAGGCTTTAATTTTTCATTACTCATCTTAGAATTAAATTTTTAATATTCAATTTAGAATTTAAACTCGTGACAATAAATTTTACTCCAATAACTAGGCCAACATTAATAATTACTGTTTAATTTATGCTTACTCTCACTTTTTTAACATTCAATTTACTTAAAAATATTTATACACTTAAATTTTCTAAAAAAAATATTCTGGGTGCGCAGACCCAATCTTTGAATCTAACACTGCATATGGAGCTGGTACTTCCGCTCCCTTTCTTGTTGAAGCTATAAATTTCATACTTTTCAAGATTTTCCGGGGTCAGTCTCCTGAAATGAAAAACTTTTGAGTCTCTATTTCCATAATATCAATCAATTTCACAATTATTATATATTATTTATATATCACAATAGGGTACATCTCCATCCCCACATCTGGTTTCAACAAAAACAATGGTGCGCATCGTTTATTATTATTGTTAGTGCCCTTGACTACGCATTTCCCTGAACCAGATGCTCACCAATATAACAATACAACAACATATATATATATATACACATATTATACAATTACAAACATTTTTCAATAAACTATTATAACAAATAACCAAGGAATTTTCGCATCTCACACGAAGTCATACATCCGAAGCAAACAAATGTGTGTGATTACAAATGTTTTCTTCAGAAAAATTTTTTAACAAAGTCAAAAGTTCCCAAAATTAAATAAACACTCATTGTAGTGTTTGACATTATAACTTTTAAGCATCGCCAGAGACTTCCTTCTTTGCAATAATTCTTCCGACCACTTGTTGGAAGATCATAAAAATGAAACAATACAACCTGATTTTTATATGTTTTCTCCAACCATCGTCAGCATTGAAGGTGCTACCCTCTTCCTCAGTTTGTACTGGAATTTCTTGTTGTGGGGCTTGTAATCTCCCTTGTCTTTCCTTGACTTCCCAATTGTCTCCTTGGCTGGTCAGAGGTTCTTCTGTTCTCCGTCGTGGCCTTAAGTTGTATCTTGATTCATCTGGAACTTCTGTGCATTCTCTTTTTGTTCTTTTCCTGCTTCTAGAAATAGTACTGGATGACATGCTATGTGTGTGTGGTTACCTTTCTTTTGCCACTTTCTTTATTGGTCCCGCACTTTGACACACCTGATCTTTTAATACCCTATTATTCCTAAACCTTTTGTTTTATTTTCATTTCCCAAATGAACTAGGTATTAGTGATCTGATAGTGATTTGTTTTTATGGGTCACTCTCTGTATTTTTATATTGATTTGATTGGTTACCAATCCCTTATGCCTCTAACTTACGTTTCACCAGATTTTTCTTTCCCATATTGTGACTCATTTAATCTTTGATGTACTTTTTCCGAAGTACGAGTTTCCTGACTTGATCTTATACTATTTGTGATACCTGTTCCTAATTCGACCTCGTCACATTTCCTATGACGATATATTCTTATTTGATCTACGTTAACTGTTAATCTTTTCCTGATTTCCATATTACAATATTATTATAATTCTTAACTTCTAAGACTCTATAAGGTCCCTCAAATTTTTCGTTTAAATTTATACACCTTACTTTGTTAGCTGCTGAACTTGGGGTGTGTTTCTAATAAGACAATCATTTACCTTTATTCTTATGTCTTTTCTACGTCTATTATAATATTTTCCCACCTTTCTGTTTAATTTTCATTACTTAGTCTAACTTCCTTAAAAGTTTTTTCTCTATATCTTGAATTTTGAATTTTGAACTTTCCGATATCATAACTAGTTTTGAAATGGTGTAAATCGGTGCGACCTAAAAATAATTCAGCCGGTGTTTTCCCGTTGTTTCATTCACCGCCGTACACGAATAGCGTAAGCAAACTCACGTAAATTGATCCCAAGTATCGTGTTGATCATTAACATAATTTGCAATCATTTGCATATATCTCGGTCGCTCTTTCAGTCCGATTTGCTTGGCGGTCGATATGCAACAGTCTTCACATGCCTTATGCCTAATCTTTCACTTAGGGTGCTCAAAATCTCAGGGTTATAAATTGGGGACCATTATCACTTGTGTAATTTTATTGGAGCTCCATAACGCGATATAAAGTTATCAAAAAAAATATCCGCTATTATACGAGATGAGGCCTTTTTAAGAGGTATAATTTCAGCCCATTTGCTGAAATGATCGGTTAATACTAAAATATAGCGGTTACGTCTTATTCTCGATATAGGATACGGGCCTAACAAATCTAACGTCACTATCTCGGTCCCGGATAATTCGATATAATTGGATTTAACAAACCAGCTGGTAACGTTTTTATAGTTATTAACTTGGCACATATGGCATGTAGAGACATATTGATCAATGAATTTTCTCATGTACGGAAATAACAAACGTCCCGAACATGATACGTTTTAAATCTGCCTAAGTGTCCAGCAAATTGGCTTGTCATGAAATTCTTACAAATTTATTTCATTCACTTAAAGATTTTTACTTGGAATGTATACGCGCATTTCACCTAATGACGTTGCGTGTTTCATAAAATAACAATGCTTCGATTAAACGGAAATCGTGGGACCAATTCTCACATATCGTTGCATTAACGGGTTATCTTCCGGGTTTTCTAAGCCTCTATAGATATGACCCTAATTCGCAGGTCATTTTTCTGTTCCGTTATTAATTGTTCCCGTGAAGTAAGTACCAAATCCCCTGATTATGGCACAGTAATTTATCACCAATTATACTTTTAACGGGATTCCTTGAAAGAATGTCAGCCACTGCATTTTGAGTTCCCGGTCTATGTTCCTATTCTATATTGAATTCTTTAACTTTAGTGCCCATCCTAATCATCCTACTCGACAAATTTTTTGCCATGTGTTAGGCGTGTTAAGGCGGCGTGATCCGTTATAACCTTAGTGGTAATGATATAAATATGTTCCTAAATTTGACAGCGCCACTACTGCTAGACATTCTCTTTCGGTTACTGTATAATTCCTCTCTGCGTTGTTCAGTGTACGTGACGCAAATACCACTGGTCTGTTTTTGTTGGTTAAGTACCGCCTAAACCAATCGAACTGGCATCTGTAAATAGCTCGAATGGCTCGCAAGAAGTTTGGTAATTTTAAAACTGGCGCTTTGATTTACCGCCTCCTTGACCTCTTCGAATGCCTTTTTGTGCTTCATTGGACCAGACAAATTTTTAAATTTTCGTTTTAAGATTATAAAGTGGCTCACAAATATCCGCATAATTTTAATAAATTTCGCGTACCACTGGGACATACCTAAAAACTTTGACACACTGCTTTTTTGAGTTACGGGGCGGTTTCATCTCTTATAGCTCTAACCTTTGTCTCATCCGTTTTAATTCCTTCTTTACTAATAGTGAAAATCTAAATATTTCAATTCATCGCACCCAAATTTTACATTTTTTCCTTATTTAATGTCAATCCTGCATCCTTTAACAACGAAAAACTTCCCTTAAATGTTCAACATGGGCCCGAGTGAATGATGGAGATGCGATTATGCATCATCCATATGCCACATTCACAGAGTTCCTATCACCCGGTTTTAGGATTATGTCAATTGCCTTTTTGAAAATTGGGAGCTGCACCTGATAAACCGAATGGCATCCGCTTGAAAGCATAAGTGCCACTTTTACTACAAATGCGGTCTTAACAAACATAACTTGGGGTTTACTGCCCGTTTTGAAGGTACCCACTTCTTGGGTAAGGGCTGTTATCGTTGTATATGGGATGTTGGTGACGAATATCCTTAACGGTAAGGTATCACCGGATACTTTGTGATTGAATTTAATTTTCTATAGTCTACTGCAAATCTATATGGTTCGGATTATCCGGTGGTAACCTTATTATTTTCTTGCATAACACAACAGGTGACGCGTATGGGGATTGAATTGGAACAATCGTTTCCTCTTGTAACATTTTTGTATGTGAAAATCTATTATTGCTTGCTTAGTGCGATCATACCTATATGGCCTTGAAGCTACTGGTGGGTTACTTCCCGTGTCAATTTCATGGTATAAAACATGAGTAAGACCTGGTTTGTCTGAAAATAACCCTTTAAAACTACTAAACAAATTTTGTAGTTTTTGTTTTCTACCTCCCCAATTTTGTCTTAGATAAAATCTATTTCAACCTTTTTCCTCTTTAATTGGTTCAACCACCTTATTTATTTGAAAGAGAATCTGGAATTTTCAACGATTTTGATCAAAATCTAATACTATTCTTGACGCCCTTATGAAATCGATACCTAGAATACATGGGTATTCTAAATCTTTCAACACATGAAATGACCAATTCCTTTCAGATTGTCTGATCGAATATTCAATTCTACAATCCCCCATGTTTTGGCATTTCGCACCCTGTGCTGGTGTACCTGGGCTCGCGATTTTTTGGTACGCTTTGCCAGAAAAATATTTTCTATATACTTCTTCCGATATAAATGATTTATCTGCTCCGGTGTCCCATGGCGCTTTCAAAATGTGTTATTTAATAAAATAGGAACGTGGGGAAGTTCTACGGGTGATATACATATCGGAGAAAGGGGCCTAATTGTCTCTCTTGTCGACACCCCTTGAAGATTTGATCGTGCTGCCCCACAATATTTAATCGTCCCCTTTGCGTCCTATCGCCTCGGTTGGTACTGCGCTCGAACCCTTATTTCTACGGTCCCTCTATTAAGAGTATCAACTATCATCGTCATCAGATAAATCAGTTCTGGCTTCAAGAATTAGGCATCCCTATGCGCATTTTTTGACTTCGTCTTTCTATATTATCGTTCTGATAGCCCCTTTGTAATTTGCAAGAATATCTCTCTTCGAATTTGGCAGGCACCACAAAAGGATTTATTATCGTGTTTTGTGGATTGCGCACCTCACATAGTCTTGGATCCGTGGTTCGGAGATCGAACTAAATATATGATCCACTAACTCTGCTTGGGACATTCCTAATTCCTAAACTTCTCTCTATTTTTAGTAATCCATACACGAAATCGGTAAGTCCTGATTTCTTCCTGTAACTGGGGATGCGTAGAATTGCGACTGTAGTTCTTTCTTATTTTTGACCGCGGGAAAAGCCTTCGCTAATTCAGCTTGAGCTGTGCAAAAATCCGTGGCTTTTGCACTAACAACGGAGCCAAATGTATCGAATACCAATCTTGAGCCCTTCCTGAGATGACTTTTTAAGTAAGCACATGACAGATTACTTGAGTTTCAAGTAACTGTATGTTATTATCAATACACTCTATAAACTCTGCAATGTTCTCTGACCCTGAAAAGTACATTTCAGGTAGAACAGTATTTCCACCTACATTACCTAACCAGAATTATATACGTTCGAGGCGCCATTGCGACACTTAGCCATCCTAGCCGATGTCTATGTCGTTTCCGGTTCCCGCATGTAAGCTAGAGGTGTGGGATTATCAAAATGATGGAGACATAGTAGTAGTTCTTAATACAACTTTTATTAAGAATACTTATATTACTTAATTCTAATTTGACAATTTTAATTAAAGTGAGTCAACACCAATTAAACCGTGTATTTAAGTCGAATCACACCTTCGATCCTTTATCTCAATTATAATAATAATCGTTCATCTAATTACTTATATCAAATATTACCTTTGCCAGATCTCCTTCCTTCTTCTATGGGAGATATTTATAATTCCTTTATAAGACGATTCTTCTTTTATATTAGGCTTCTATTCCTTCTAAAACTATCGGACTGCTAACTCTTGATCTGCAAGATTCTTCACACTAAAGTATACTTTAAACTTGCCGCACTATTGATCAGAATGATTCCACTACTATCTCTAGGGTTTTGCGCGCTATATCTTATCATCAAACTTTCTATCCTTTTATAGTATATCTCATTTTACATATTATCTTTGTTTATCTTCTTGGTATTGGGTTGGAAAAGTTTTGCCATTAATCGTGGCCGTCAAAGAACATAGGAGTTATGTTAGCAGAAAAACGCGAGAGACGTCACAATATATTGTACTTTTTTAAATAATTTTTTATTGTAATACTATTCTTAAAACAGTTTTATATACATTTTCTTATCTAAGTAACACTAAATATCATAAATATTATTCATTCATTCACTTTTGCAAAATCACGGTTCCGAACGTAGTCGGATTCCTTAAAGCTGCCATCTATGAAATGTTTTGAATTCACGAAAGCACAGTGTGTTAATTTCTCTCTCTTTCTTTCTGTCCTCTCTCTTTCCTCTACCTCTTTCTATTTTTTTCTCTCTCTTTTCTTCTCTCTCTTCTCTTTATCTCTTCTTTTCTTCTCTACTCTCTCTTCTCTTTATCTCTTCTTTTCTTCTCTACTCTCTCTTTCTCCCGCGGACATTTTGTGGCCGCGGTAGCCGAGTAGTATAGATATCGGATCGTGGCTGGCTGTGTCACGAGTTCAAACCCGGTACCATTAAAGACCCGCCGTGTAGGGCAGTGTGATGCACGCTAAATCTGTCGAGAGCTGAAGCATCCTCCCGTTGGTGTGGTGTGGTAGTTAGGAGAGGGGGCTGCCAGCTCAGGCGTCGTCCACATCACTTGACCATGGTTCAAAATTACGTGGTCCATCGGCAAAAGCCCTCGTGTAGCTGAACAGTGCGACATTAATATTCACTCACTCACTCACCCGCGGACATTTTAATTTAATGTTAAAGAATAGGATCCGAATTAGGTACAGTTTTTCAAATATAAAGAAAGGAAAATTAATATATATGTTACATTCTGGCTTCACTATCCCTTGGAGAACAATATATTTTATCATACTTTACATTTTTGACCGAGTTGAGACATTTTTCTGGGATAAAATGTGTGTTTCGCGTTTTTTCTCCTATACCGTAATCTTAAATGAGCTGTCCTTTCACGTGTTAAAATGAAAAAAATAATATTCACGGTATTTTTTGAAATTTTAGAAACGCTATATTGTTAACAGAAGTATGAGTTATAACGTTGCAAATTTTGATGAAAATTGAGGCATTTTTCTATCCGAAAATGTGTTCAGTGTTTAGTTCAGGCTCCGTACTTTTGCCGAAAACAGCCATAAACCCAGACGACGGTATCGATTCGAATGCAATAAAGTGAACCGGAAGAGCAAGAAATAAAGAATGACCTTGAAGAATTGCATTTTCTCTCCAGTTTCTGAAAATATTTCTCAATAAATCTGAAAACCACAATTGGATCAGTAGAATTAAACTTAAAAATATTATCAGAAATCCGAGGAAAAAAATAATTCAGGAGAAAAACTTTTCATTAGTCTTTGCTCTTTTAAATGCACTTAGCATTCAAATCAGTACTTTAATCTGGTTTAGGAGGAAAGTAGAGTTTCATAGGATTGATATTGCATTCACACAATTCACACAAAGGTCCGTCAGACGGGAACTCAGTTTTAAAATTACTAATTTATTTCTTGACAAAGCTATATCTTTGTCCATTTATTTGAATTACTTCTTATTTATTTTTAGATTATGAAATTTTTCAAAATATTTATTTTTTATCTTACTTATTCGTTATTTTGTATAAAATCTCTTTAAATTTAAAAAATCGAAATATTTAATTTGTTTTCGAACATTGAAAAAAGCTTAATGTATTCATAGAACAGTTTTCCCCAAACCGATAATGTACAGTAGAACCTGTTTTTGTGCTGTCTTTTTTTATGCGATTTTATTTTTGTGCGACTTTTATGTGCGATCTTTTTTATGCGGTGTATGAATTTCAATGGCTTTGGCGCCGCCACTGTTTTATATCTATTTACTAGTGGCGTAACGGAGATGTTGGGACCCCTGAAAGTCGGTTTTCTTTAATTATTTTATAAATTGGATGAATACACGTATTTAGCGTTGAAGTAAAGAGCCTTGGGCCTTAGAGTCCCCCGTGGCAAGGACTCAATGGCTTTTGACTCCATTGTAATATTTATATCTATTTACTAATTGGTGTAATGGAGAATGTTGGGACCCCTGAAAGTCAGGTTTCGCCTTTAATATTTTATAAATTGGGTTAAATACGTATTTAGCGTAAGTCAGGCCTTTTCCCCCATGATGCGGGGGTGTACGTTACATAGCACTGAAACGCGAACTTACTTCAGTGGTTCTCATTTATTCATTCCCTGTTCATTTGTTATAAACAGTCTCCCGACAATACGCATTCCAGTGCTTACTCTCTCAACGCCCCACAGCAGCCCGCGCTTGATTGAAGACGAAACTTTCAATGACAGTGACGTACATGAATAATTTGACAGATTATGAAGACGGGCAAGAAGAACCGGATTCTTTAGGAGTGGATAAAATATACCGAGGGTCCAGCTTTCAACAAATTGGAAAAGCATTTTTCTTCAAATAGATACCAATTAAGAAAATAGTATAAAATTCAAAAAGGGCTTCAATCATGTATATCTGGTTATCGTGACATTTACAAACAAATGTGTGTGTGTGTGTGACCACCACGACCTTCGTCACAAAAACTTATCTCTTACTTTATGTTGCCAAAAATAAATAATTCAAACTGTACCTTCAAGTGACGAAAGCGATTTTGAACTTATTCATTACAGGGTTTTGGATTACGATGAATTATGTATGTGCATTTTGAAAACTTATCCATGCATACAATAAGAAACTATATGTTTTAAAATGTTTCCATGTGTAATAATTAATTATTTATTTGGTTATGGAAGTACTCTTACGTAAATTTCGTAAATAATTGGCATATTTTATAAATGCGACTTATTTTATGGAGTCCCTATCCACCATAAAAAAGAAGTTTTTTTCTATGTATTTCCACGAATTAGTTTGTTTTATGTAGATTTTATGAAATTTTGAATATTTTTTTTGTGCATTTATTTTTATGCGGTCCTATCTACCGCACAAAAGAAAACAGGTTCAACTGTATTAGAAATATTTCATATTTCGTCATTTCTTAGATAAAATTGCTGTTTTTCTTTTTCTTTTTTTAAAACCTTATGGTCCTGCAAATAAATCGTAAAACGCGAGCTTTTCACTTCAGTAATCTTTTCCTTTTTTTAGCAAAATAATCAGAGAATTACATGCTAATTTATTTTTTGGGGATTTGATATGCATTAATCACACCACACTAAACAATAATATTTCAGAAATTCCATAAGAAATATTCATAGAATGGAATGCATAATCAAAGATATCTTTTTATTCATCATTTTAAACACACTCATAAATACTATGCATTTTATACTTTACATGATTGTTATATACATGATGGGGTTAAAAAGTTCCTGGAATAGGTAAATTACAAAATTATTAAAAACTAGAACAATAATTTAATCTTATTGTCCTTCAAACTACTGCCCTCCTACATCCACAAACTTGTTGCAGCGTTCGTTTTAGTGTTCAAAACACTCCTGGAATCCATTTTTTGAGAGGTCTTTTAGTTGCTTCGTCGCATTTTAGGTGAGTGAATATTAACGTCGCACTATTAACACGAAGGGCTTTTGGCGACGGACCTCGTCATTTTGAATCATGGTCAAGTGACGAGGACGACACCTGAGATGGCACCCCCTCTCCTGACTACCACACCACACCAACGCAGTCGCATTTTGGAACACCTCATCTGAATCCACAAAACCATGTCCTTTCAATTTCATTTTCAGCCATGGAAACAGGTAAAAGTCCTCTTGTGCTAGCATCGTTTCTGTATGCTTTCTTCAGCATGTTAGAAGGTGATTTCTCGAGCAAAACACAGAATTTGATGTTTGTAAGCTGCTCCAAACGACATTGCAAAATCCGACGAATGAAAAATTTGCTGTCAGTTCTGTTTCCTATACTGTCGGCGTGGCCGCGGTAGCCGAGTGGTATAGGTATCGGATCGTGACTTGACTTGTCACGAGTTCAAGCCCAGTACCACTAAAGACCCGCCGTGTAGGGCAGCGATGCACGCTAAATCTGTCGAGAGCTGAAACGTCCTCCCGTTGGTGTGGTGTGGTAGTTAGGAGAGGGGGTGCCAGCTCAGGTGTCGTCCACGTCACTTGACCATGGTTCAAAATGACGTGGTCCGTCACCAAAAGCCCTCGTGTAGCTAAACAGTGCGACGTTAATATTCAATCAATCATAATATTCAATCAATCAATCAACCTAAACTGTCGGCAGTTAACGCCAACAGTACAGGAAATGAATACCAGGTGGCTGTGTGTTATCCTTATTAGTGCTGCCAACATGAGAAACAGATTTCCTCCAACGAACACTTGCTTGAATGTAAGGGACCACATCCCGGGAACTTTATGACTCTAGTAGTATATATTTAATGATGAATTTGTTTTGTTATTGTAGTTAGTTCAGATTCCGCTTTGGTAACATGTGTAGATGTTTTCACTCGTTAGGAGCTTACGTTTAAAATTAGGATTTTCCGGTAGAACCAGTGGCGTAACGTGCAACCCCGCATTGCGGGAGGGCCCAGAGACTCTAGGGGGCCCAAAGCTTGACTGACGCAAAGTATGTATTTGGTCTTGGGGCCCAAAACCTGAGTTTTCAGGGGCCCTAATATTCTCGTTACACCACTGGGTAGGACTAATTGCAGTGGCGTAACGTAGTCTGCCCAAAGTCTGACTGACGCCAATTACGTACCTTTTGTAGGCTCCGGCTCGGGGCACAAAATCTGACTTTGCAGGGGGGCCCTAACATTCTTCGTTACGCCACTGACTGATTGTGTAAATATGTACAAAGAACACTAAAGTATAAGACAATGGTTGGTTGAATCATTTTAGTAGTGAATCATTTATTTACAGTAAGTTATTATAGTTTCTATAACCACGGAATCACAGTTGGGATTCTAGTAATGGAAATAAGATGCACAACAGCAGGTTCTCTTTCGGTGGAAATTGTTTTTTCTTCTAGAACTATCTAGACCCCA
>BMAV01002588.1:0-14253 GCA_019973955.1 Trichonephila inaurata madagascariensis | reverse complement strand
TTGACAGTAGTTGAATAAAAATAGCGTAGCTATAAAATTTTTGCACGTACTTATTGAAAAGCTATTTTTCCGCTTTCAAGCAATGATGTCATCTTGTGGAATTAATTCTTCACGCGAGCTTTGACACGAGGCATTCGTGACCGGTTATGCTTCATTCAAGTCGTGGACTCAAGGTTTGGTTCAATGAAACACTTCTCACGAAGAATAATAGGGCCACTGAAAAATTAAGAAGAGTTAATTTCCGATATTCTTACGGATTATAGTGAAAAAAAACCCAGAAATAAATTACCAGCTAACGTCACATCTTTGTCATACTGTCGTGGTTATTCGCGAGTTTGTTGCTGACGCTAATTGAATCCACATGCAGGAATGATTTTTTTGTTGTTAATAATTCACTAAGCGTTGATAATAAAACTCTTGTTGCAAAACGCAATGTGTGTTAAATGCTGATGGTTTTGTATTAAGCTCGTGACCTCAAGGTTCACAATTATTTCGGTACATTAGTCTGAATTAGTCTGTTTAGGGCAGCGCTTTTCAAAATTTCAATATTTGCGACCCAATTTTCAATCGTCATTTTCATCCCCCCTACAATAAAAATGAATTGAATGCAATAATAATGTACTTTGACGTAAAACTACAATAAAACTATAATTATAAACCGTACAAATCGTCAACATAAGTATTAATTTTGTATTTAATTTTTATTATGGCAAGCCCAAGGGAAACGTACTAGTAATTATTAAACTTGATTTTAATATATTAATAAGTTATTTATCAAATATACATTGTGCAGTAATGATGCATTTACAATTATATCAGTGTAAATGTGTATTTTATTTTTTATTATGTTAAAATGTTTTTTTTGTTTTGTTTTGCTTCCTTTCAGTAAGATTATAATTATTTTAAATCTTTTATTTTCTTTTTTTCGATATACCCATACCCCCTTAGAGGATCTCACCCCACATTTTAAGAAGCGCTTTTTTAGGGCCTTAATATTAATCTTGAAGTCGAAAAGATAATTTTGAAACAATCGAATTATGTATAAGTCTTGTATTTTAGCGTAGACTAAATTGAGAAAGAATAGAAAGTGATAGTTGAAAAAAATACTTTAAAATTCCTTGGTAGGGTTGTTGGTTATTTTGGATAGAAGTAAACTATGTTGTCGTCGGAATTTTGTGTCTTTCAAAATTACGAAGTCCATAGCTATTAGATCTTGAGTAGCTTCAAACGGGAGATCAATTTAGATAAAATCAAATTCAGGACCTACTAATCAGAAAGAAAAAAAAAAAAAAAATTCGTTGAATCAGTGGAGGCCCAAATGTATAAGAAAATTAATAATTTTACGAATTTTTCTTTCATATCTTTTTTCCCAGGTACAGAGATGGTCATAGTCGTGGTCAGTGTTGTCGAGTCACGGGTTCGATACCTAATGCCCCTGAAAATTCATCGTATAGAGAAGCTGATACACGTTAAATCCATCGAGACTAAGAATACTTTTATTGAGGTGGTTAGGAAGCTCGGAGAGGGGGTACCAGCACAGGTTTCTTCCTCGTCAATTTGCCATGGCTCAAAAATTACGAGGTCCATCGTCAAAACTCTGTTTTTGTTGTTACTAATGCCACCTGTCTCATGTAGTCAGATCGAGGTCCTAGAAATTCATCATGGCAAGGGGCTAGATTTACGCCTGTCATTGGCCGTAGCCTTGAGAACCATACAAGTGACAGTACGATTTAGCTCGGTTTCACCCCAATTTTGAGGGAGAACACCCTGGGGGAGAGTCAAGGGCCTCCCATCTCACTTCCCCATCTACCAACCTCACGAGAGGATTTGCAGCTCGACGGCTGTTTAGAATACTTTCCTGCCGCAAAGGCACTATATATTTTTCCCCATTTACAAGCATCCATGTCTTCTCCGAGATTCTAGACCAGATCCTACAGCACAGCAGTCAGCGTCGATAACCCCTATACCGGATGGGCGACCTCAATACTCTTGTTGCTTCATAGTGCGACACAAATGAAATCAAGATATTGGGGAATTATGGTTTATTTAACCCCCCAAGTGGTCTGCACAAAATCCTGCTATTCTAGAGATGTTTGAAAAGGGACCGCACATTTTTTTCCCTTAAAGGAAGATTCCCCCAAAGCGTTTGGGGCCGTTTTTTTTTTAAAAATACGGCAGCCGTTTTGAGAATTTTTTTTTGGAAAAAAAGCACCCTTTACAATGGCAGGATTTTAGGGCGAATTGGGGTTTAATATTAATTTATCAAATTGTTCTCTTTTTTTGGAAAACTTATCGTAAGGTATGGTATATTGTAAACTCAGGCTGAATGGGGTGAGTGAATATTAACATCGTACTGTTAAAGCTACACGAGGGTTTTGGGCGACGGACCCCCGAAATTTTGAACCGGGGTCAAGTGATGGGGACGACACCTGAGCTGGCCCCCTTTTTTCTAACTACCACCCCAAAAGACCAACGGAAGGAGGGTTTGACCTCTAGACAGATTTAACGTACAAAAGCTCCCCTACAAGGCGGACCCTTAAATAGTTTTGGGGCTGGAACTCATAACCCAGCCACGTCCGTCCTGACCACTCGGCTACTGCGACCGTACATTATTCTGGAGCTAAGGCATCAGGTGTCAAGTGTGAGGTTTGAGATTGTGTATAATTTTTAGCAAATACTAGCTAAGTTTATAAGGTACAATTAGGGGAATTTTGGAATGATTTGAAAGAGTATATTTTTCATGAAATATATGTATTGGGTTTTTGCAAAACTTTCGTATTTATTTCGTAGAAAATTATCTGCATTATGTAGTTCAGCATTTTTTAATTTTCACTTAATGTTTTTAAAGAAAATTTAATTTAATGACAAGCGAACTGTGCTCATTTTATTTATATTTAAGAGGTAGCTAGAGTAATAAATCACATGTGCTCATATAGTGCAGTGGATAGTACATTGTTCAAATTTAATTGTGAGACATTCGACAGAATAATTAAAAAGCTATTTATACATCTTGAACAACCATAATACTACATGAAAACATATATGAATAAGAACTATTTTGAACGAAACATCAATCTCTCTTTAATTATAACGAGATATTAAAAAGAGTGATTAAAAGTAGGAGCAGACATAAATGCACGTGTGGTCTTTAAAAAAGCTTGTAGTACCTGGCAATATTGGCGTTAATTATATGTATGTGCTTTAGCGTGTATTTTTTGCCATCAAAAATGAAATACGAGGATTGACTCAAAAAAAAGGAGACTGGTCCAATAAATCATTGTACTTACACATAATCAGTTCTCCATGACATTATCACCTTAGTATTCGGTGCTAACTTTGCTTTTATAAAGTTTTGGGACGGGGAAATTTTTTTAAACCCCTTTAAACCCGCGGTCACTGCGCCTGTTTTTTTCTACCTTTTGTTACTCGCGGGGTGTAGAGAACACCCCAAACTTTTAACACGTGTATTTAATTATAAAAATAAAAATTAAGTCATTATGACACATATTTATAAAGTACAAGATGTGGTTTGTATTATACAAATAAAATTATTTAATTTATTGCACACAAATGAGACTAACATTAATTTAAACTAAACATACAAAATTTTCACATTTTAAAACACATAATTTTATATTTTTTCATAAACCAGTAAAACGCATATGCCAGTAATAAATTAACTTTATAATTAATGAGATAATGATAGTAGAAAGTATAGAAAAATAATATTTTAATCATTTTCCAAACTTTCAGAGCAGACTATACAAATCTAATTTCCCGCGGAGTTCTCAGCCTCCAGATAAACTTTTCAAGGTCATTACATTCAATCTTTCCCTTAAAGGGGGATTGCATCACGCCTGAAGGTTCAATGACCTAATCATTTTCCAAACTTTCAGAGCAGACTTATACAAATGCTCAATTTCTCGCGGAGTTCTCAGCCCCCCAGATAAACTTTTCAAGGTCATTACATTCCAATCGTTCCTTAAAGAGGGATTGCATCACGCTTGAAGGTTCAATGAGCTAAAATGTGCAGCTACAGAAAAATCGTGGTTCTGCACATTCTTTTTAGAAATCTGGGAGGATTTTCTTGTTGATGGGGTGTACAGAACACCCCGCGCGAGTGATCGCGGGTTAAGGAGATTTTCCGTTTTTGACTGAATCTCTTCAACTGAGGTAAAATAGGTTCTCATTAAGCACGATTTAACTGTAAGAAATAAAAGAAGTCCCATGGAGCTAAATCAGGTGAATAAGTAGGATGCCCCATCACAGTAATCTTTTGCTGGTCAAAAACTGCTTGACGGATAGGGCCATGGGAGCGGATGCAATGTCTTGGTGCAGCAGCCATCCATCACTCCCCGATTCTGGCCTTTTTTTCCTAATTTTTCACGAAGTCTTTTTAGTATTCAATGTAGTAGTGGCGATTAATAATCTGACCACTTATATGGGTAGGTCCCCACTCGTATCACGGATTTTTGCTATTTATTGGTTTGTGATCACTGACCTTGGGCGTCCAGCAGGTTCATCATCTTCCACACAGATTTTTCCCCTTGATAACTTCTCATACCCATTCGAACACATGTACACTAGACAAAATTTCATTTTAATAAACCTCGGTTGATATTTGAAATTTTTTTCGGGGCTGATTTCCGAAGTTTCACAATAAGCTTGATGCTGATTCGACATTTTTTCCGACAGAATGCAGTTGAAAGTGTTTTCTCAATGACGTAGAACTCCCAAATGGCGATTTAGATGCAAGTGAAACTGGCCACATGAATAGAGGAGGTGTGGGAGATCATGTCACCAAAACAGTTGTTGCCAAATCCACTCTTTTTTTCAAGCTACACACTTAGTCTCGTTTTCTTATGTCACGAGTATGACTATCTCATTTTTGTAAAATCGCAGATACAATTAACTCTAATTTCTAACGAATTTTTGAACTTAATCAGTAATTTTTTTCCCCATTTAAGATCAATCCCCAAACCAAAAAAGGGGTTGCTTCCATGTTTGAATTATATCTCTCCTTTGCAATAAGAGCTTTTTTCAGTTAAAAAAATCGACTCATAAATTGGGGCAGCTCCATCAATACAATTTTTTTTATGCGGATGATCATTCGATTCATGAACAAAAATTCCCATTTTAGGGAAAAAAAAATTCTGTGTAATTGTTTTTTTTTTTTAAAAAATAAATATGGTAAACATTTTTGTTTATTCCATGCTATAAAAAACAATTGTATTTAAGGTATCCAACTACGTTCGGAACCGTCATTTTGCAAAAGCGTATAAATGGATAATATTTAGGATATTTATATATAGTGTTACTTAGATTAGAAAATTTATATAAAATTGTTTTAAGAATAGTATTATAATAAAAAAATTATTTAAGTACAATATTTTGACAAAAAATGAACATAGAATGACCCATTTTCAAAATATTCTCCTTTTGCGAAAAGTGCTTCTATTATAATAATATTTTGCCTGTCTATAGCTCAGACCTCTGTACAGAGGCTCAACTAGAATTTTTGAAATATATAACTTAGAAGTGGATTTATCTGTGTTTTACGACAACAGATGGGAGAAATTTTAAGAAAAAAACGCCGATAATTATTTTAATGGGTTGTAACTCTGAAAATAATGTGAACTTTTCAAAATTCATTATTCAGCCTCTGTAAAGAGATCTGAGCTATATACAGGCAAAATAGTATTATAATAGAAGCATTTTTCACAAAAGGAGAACATTTTGAAAAAAAATTATTCTAAGTTAATTTTTTGCCGAAATATTGTATTTAAATAATCTTTTTTGTCAAAATGTCCTTAAAACAATTTTATGCATATGTTCTAATCTGAGTGACACTAAATATCAGGAAAATTATCCATTTATGCGCTTTTTTAAAATCTTGGTTCCGAACGTAGTCGAATACCTTAAATAAAAAAAATTTAAGAAATCCTTAAAATATAGAAAAATAATTTTTGAAATAGATATGTAACAGTAAAAGTTTAACAATGATTGACTAACATATGGGTAAAAAGTAGAAGTATATGTCTTCATTAAATCTTGTATTTAATGTAAGTAGTAAGTATTGGAATTCATTAAAAATGAATATATGTAGTAGTCTCATCCCCTTTTATTGAATTTGTATTCAAAATAGTAAAATACCGATATGATAAGGTATATTTATAAAGAAGTAAAAAAAAAAATCATTTCCTGGAAAATTGAATTATTTTTCATTGAATAATACTTCATTATAAAAAATAATAATGACGAATATTAGCATTTAGTTTGTGATAATAATTCTTACATCAAATGTTTCATGAATAAATACATTAGATACTGGAGTCAGTCATATTATATACACTTAAAATTACTAGTCCTTTTCTTATTCTTTTTTTAATGAAAGCTAAGTTATAGTCTTTTGCATTTCAATAAATGAAATTTAATATTGAAATACAAATAACTATATTTGAATGAAAAAGGGAAAAATATACAGTTTGTTAACAAGTTTTATCTCATTGGGAATCTTTATACAAATCAAAATTTTTTATCTTTTTGATGAATTTCCGAAGTCTTATCAAATAATCCAGAATATATTTTTGCTTTTATTTGAAATACATATTTATATTTATTCTGTAAATAATCTTCAAGCTTTATTCAATTTAAAAAAAAATTGTATTCACTTTTGTTTTGTTCGGCATTGAAAAATAAATAAGCATAAATTTAATATTTCTTTTACAAATCAATTTCACTTTGTGCTTATACATTTTATAGAACTGACAAAATTAATATGTATAAGAGTACTGAAGAAGTTAATTTATATGTATATTGAAATTTATTTCTCTTTTTTCAAATATTTGTATTAGATATTCAGGGACGAAATAAGTTTACAAATTACGTTGCCGAAAGATTTAATATGCATCCTGAAGCTTATAAGGAGTTTCAGTTTTTTCGCCAATTTTGTCATATTTAAAAAGTATCTTACGTTTCTAAAGATTAGATTTTCCTATTATAAAAATGAAAGCAGAATTCTGTCTGTCTCTGTGATGCTGTAGTAAATATTTAAGAAAGTAAATCAATATATACAGAAGAAAAGCGACTTACCTATTTACTCATCACGAAATGTCCAGATGAACAACAGACTTGAAATTTGGCAAGAATATTCCTTACACAATAAAGAGAGATTCACTAAGAACGGAATTTTTATAAATTGAATCCCTTCGGGATTGCATTATAAACAAGAATTTCCGTTTTTAAACAGATTTGAAATTTTGCAAATGTGTTTCATTCATTGATTAGCAATTCACTAAGAAGAATTTTTGTGGAAATTGTCAAAGGGTTTGGGGTTATGAGTGTATTA
Source organism: Trichonephila inaurata madagascariensis (assembly GCA_019973955.1). Classification (NCBI taxonomy): domain Eukaryota; kingdom Metazoa; phylum Arthropoda; class Arachnida; order Araneae; family Nephilidae; genus Trichonephila; species Trichonephila inaurata. The sequence goes on along the minus strand of BMAV01002588.1, from coordinate 6,905 downwards.
TAGATAAAAAATTTTCTTTTAAAATTTTTTAATTTCTAGCCTCAAACTAAGAAAACATGTTTTTTTGTTGAGTAGAGTTTCATTAAGAATGGGTTTTGTGTAAAAATAGACACTCAAGAGGGTTGTAAATGCGTTACAAATAAAAAAAGATATCCCGTTTTTGAACTATAAGTCTAGCCGACTTTAAATTTGGCAAACATATTCCTTTTGTTGATTAGAGATCCACTAAGAATGAGTTTTGTGAAAGTCAACTACCAAGGGCGTTTATAAGAGGTTACAGGAATGTAAAAATTTTCCCGTTTTTGAATAATTAGACCTACAGACTTAGAAATTAGCAAGAATGTTTCTTTTAAAGTATATATACATTAAAAAAGTTGTTTAACTCCTTAACTGCCGATTCAAACTTATGCAATTCGCTTCACAGTGCTGCCGTTTCTCATATACGAGCGCTTGAGCTGTGTATTAGGGGTAGAAGAAAAGGCATAAATAAGCAAATTTTTGTCTGAAATAAGTAAATCCTTCGCAAACACTGTCCCTATCATTATATTGTATTCCAAATACTTCGGAATAGTTTTAATGATAACAGCGAGAAGAAAAGGATCGCATTTCGGAATGACGTATATATATGTCCGGGGCATTTAACACATCGGTTGAGTGAGACGTATATGTACGACAGTAGCACTCATGGGGTTAAGGCAATCAACGACGAGGGATGGGGAGGCTACAAGGGCGTGAAAGATAAATTTACTTCTATTTCAAACATTCTATCTTTTTTTTAAAACAAGAGACGAAGGTCATTAGAATATTTTTCAACACGATCACACAAAGGCTTAATTCTAGAACTTACATATAAATAATCTACAAATAACATATATATAGTCTGGCAATGTCTTAAAATACCCAATGAAGCGGACGGGTAACGCGCTCTAGTACTTTAACATTTAACAATTAAACAACATTATTATCTAGGTTTGCCTATCCAAGCATACAATACTTGGGAAACATTTTATATGTGAAATACATATTCACAACTTATAAATGTACTGTAGCCAATAAATCAAATCACACATATCGTGGCTGGATATATAATGAATGAAACCCAAAATCTTGTCTTCTATCGAAATTGGTAGTACGGAATAATGGCGAATAAATCACGTTGTGTGAATTCCATAACGAAAAATTGGGAATCTTAATGCGCTAGCATTGGGGAGGAAATGACATTGAAGAAAGCGATGTACAATCTTCAAAAATTTTAAAATTCTCTTAAAAGGATGGTTTAATTCTCACTAAAAATAAACAAATTTAATAAGATTGTGAATTTGTAAAAGGAAACAAAATTATCTCATGTAATGTGTATGAAAATTAACCAATTAGTTTAATTGATAAAGGTACAAAATTCCAACAAGTAATATAAAAAAAAAATTAAATCAATTCCTACTTAGATCAACAAAGAAAATTTTTATTTTAGCTACTTTTTATTAAATAGTTACAATTAATACAAATATGTATATACATAGGACAGATTCACAACATTAAGTGGTAATTAATTTTTATTAATTATTATTTAAGTATCGTATTGTCATCCAAAACAATCGTGTCTATAAAATTTCAGTACAACTGAATGCTTTAAGACGTGCGATAAAAACCTTTTCAAGTTTTGACAGAAGTCACCAAAAATTATGCCAACGTGGTTGTATTTGTAATTCTTTAAATAATTAGTTTTAATTGATTAATTTTTATTAATTATAATTAAATTTTTTTATTGCCATCCAAAATAATCATGTATATAAAATTTCAGCTCAATTGAGCGCTTTAAAATGTATTTTTATCAACGATTGAAAATTCCACCAAGATAAATAAATAAATAAATATATTGAGAGTGTGACCTAATAGAGAGTAGGAATTGAAAAAGTAAATTGTCTATTAACGATGTGTCAGATTTCAGTGCATAATATTTTAAGCTCTCTTTTTAACACGTTTTTATTAGCTTCACCTGTATGTAACGGAATCTTTGAACTCGATTTTTACCCACTATAAAAGGTCAAATTAATTCGAAATTTCACACACTCGTCAAGGACTGATTGTACTCTAATAATGTAATAATTTTTTACCATTGTCCTGATTAGGATCATCAGGAATAATGATTTCCGATTGCCAGCTTTAGCAACTAAATCCAGATCCCAGTTTCCAGATTTGGTGACTAAAAGACAACCAATAAAGGCAAGTTATAACCCCAAAGCGAAAACACTCATGTTAAATACAACAAACTAAATAAATGATGGTCTAAAAAACTTTAAAAAAATACAAGACTTTTATTGTACAGATCGAACTATAAAAAAAAATAAATTATAGTTTTAAGAAACTAAAATACACGCTCTTATAGTTAATCGAACTTAAAAGTAAAAAAAAAATTCTTAATATAAGAATAAAATGTTTCACGAGAAAATTAATATCATTGTGGTGTAAGCATGGGGTGTTTTGTACTACATTTTTACACTTCAGAACAGAACTAGTAAGAAATTATAACAACTTATGTAGAGCACGCCAGACTTTTACAACAATGACATTAATTTCCTTGTTAATCATTTTTTATTATTATTTTAAGAATTACTTTCTACTTTTTAGTTCAATTCACTATAAAAGCGTGTTTTTTAGTTTTTTTTTTAACTATAGTTTATTTTTTGAATTTAATTTAATTTTGTAATTTTCTTTCAAAGGCGTTAGAAACAGAATTTAATGGAACAAACTCCAGAATATTTAGTGCAGACGATTTTTTCATTCACAAAATTTTAACAGTGTTTTCTCGAATTTTTTTTTCTTATAGTTTTATGATTTATTTTTAAACAAACAAGTATTTTAAATTGAGGATGTTAGGGCAAGAAGAAAAAAATATTCCTGAAAATGCTTTTCTTTCTTTAAACTTTTCTGTATAGTTGAATAGTTAACACTTTTCAACTGTGAAAAGATTCCTTTTAAAGCTGTCTGATCCGAGATTATAAATTTGGTTTTCGATGCTTAGTTTTAGTAGAAATTGAAAGGTCTATTTGAGATTTAGGTAGTTTTTAAGACAGAAGATACGATTATTTAAATTTTTTAATATTTTACTATTCACTTATTTCTAAAATGTGTTTAATAGTTAATACTTGCTCATAAAACTTATTTCGTCAACTGTATTGAAATTTTCTAGCTGTAAAATAATTATTTAGTCCTGAAAAAGTTTTCAAAAGTTTTTATAAAAAATTTAGTTTTATCAATTGATTTTAGACATTCCTTGAACAGTAGCGCCATCTAATTCGTAGGTATATCAGGTTGATTTTACAAAAAAGTAAGCAGGCTTAAAATAAGCAGATTAGCTTAAAAACTTAAATTGTTCAAGGTGTAAACCAGAGGTACCCAAACCTTTTTGCCCCATAGACCCCTTGACAGGTTTTTCGGTTTGGGGTAGACCCTTACTTACCTAATATTAAATTATTGCAAATTCATCAACTTAAATGGGTTTTTGACAGCAGATATAGAGCTGCATCCTTAAAAAGATTTAAATTTTTAACTGTAGTGAAGAGTATAGTGTTTTAAAATTAAGAAAACACATGTTAATTAATTGAATTAAAATTTAATTCATTAATTCAAATGTGTTTTCTTAATTTTTAAACACTATTTTATGCATTAACTAAATTAAAATTAAATTAATGCATAAAATAACTATTAAATAAAATAACTGAGCAACTAACAAATGCCTTTAGCGGGAGGGATGAACCTGGGAATGCAATAACACATTTTGAACATTTGGCATCAATTTTGTCAGGTTTAACCCTAAATATCTCCTCAGTTAATAGTGTCCAGTCTTTTCTTCTTTCTTTTTTTGTTTAAGAGAATGGCAAACGCAATGGAAAATTCCTTCTCAATCGGAAAAAACAATTAAAAACTTTCTCAAGATATTTCATAATGCGGAATAAGTAACAGGTATATCTTTTTAAACCCAAAACTTTTGACATCCGTTTATAAACTTAAGATCTTAGTGCATATTCCTAGTGTTTAGTTCTTGTAATCTGACTTTTTTTTCAAAGTGACCATATGAATTCATTGCCTATTGCAGTATTACGATAGTCAAAACATTTTCAAACCTAGTTTCAAAATCCAAAAAAAGGGCAGTTAAATGTTGAACGTAGGTCGACTTTTTCTGGCAGATTGTCCGTAACAATTGTGAAATTGGGAAAATTTGAGCTGTCCAAAATTACACTCCTTTAGCTTAATTCTAGCACACACAAGAAAGGCTGAAATGTGGTCCTTGTTTTAAAAAAAAATTATGCTGTTACCTTGAAACTCTGCAAATTAACCTCAATAAACAAAAAAAAATTCTTTAAATAGGTGTCTTTTTAATTAAAAATTTTTTAAAATTAAAATCAATCTGGTTTAATGAGAGCCACTATTGTCCCCCCATTTACACCTCAAAACCCCCCAAATTATTTTTTGTAACGTGGACCCCTTGAGGCCGTAAAACCCTGGGGGTCTTCATAATTTTTTGATAAACACTGGTGTATACTATAAATAATCCAGATATATAAACATTTTCCTAAATCCAAAGTCTTTGAGCTTTAATTCATCATAAGAGTTGTAGTGTAACATGGCATAATTATTTCTAAATTGGGTAGTTTTAAATATTAAAGGTTACCAAATTTTGTAAAAATACCACTAAGATAAAGGGGAAATACATTTCTCTCTTATTAGGGTCGTGGGTAGCTCAGTGGTTGAATCTGACCTATGGGGAGGGCCGGGGTTCAAGCACGACCCCTCATTGCCAGTACTTTTTTTAAAAAGGGGGTAAATTCCCTGGGGGTGATTAAAGAAACCCCGGGGTTTGGGGGGCGGGAAAAAATATATTTCTTCCCACTCCCCCCTCCCTAAATTGTAGCCATCTATTGCGTAGATGTCCAACCTGCCTTAGGCTTTGGCACAACTTTCCTTCCTTTCCTTAGGGAAAGACGCAACAACATCAAACTGTTTTATTTGGATATTTCTATCAACAATTTTGGAAATCAAAATGAACTTGCTGAAAGATAAATCAATTGACCTTTTTAAAAACATCCCCAAATATGTGAAATTATTAAAAATGAAAGTGAACTTGTCTAAAAGATATTTCAAAAATTTGCATACACATGTATGTAGGGTACTGTTGAATTCGAATGACAAATTCAAAGAAGGATGATAATAGACATCGTAGGGGGACAACAAATAACCCCAGAACATTGGGTCGCGCAAACCAAGTTTACTCAGTGAAAAACGCGATAATAGTAGCCGACAGAAGGACGATGAGCCAAACGAAGGGGGTGGCCAAGCGAATGCAGTGATATACATAACTACCCGAATGCCTCAAAGGCGTAAAATACCTTGTTTACAGCACGTCCTCCCGGGGAGCCTGTGTGGTCTCGGTAGCCTAGTGGCCAAGGTATCGGACTCGTGGCAGGTGTGTCATTAGTTCGAGCTTAGTACCACTGAAGACCCTCCGTCTAGAGAAGCGATGCACATTAAATCTGTCTAGAGCTCAAACGTCCTCCTTTTGGTATGGGGTGGTAGTTAGAAGAGGAGGGGTTACCAGTTTAAGTATCATCCTCGTCACTTAACCCTGGTACAAAATTACAAGGTCCATTACCAAAACCCCTCGAGTAGCTGAACAGTACGACGTTAATATTCACTCACTCACTCTAGGACATGCTGCAGGGAATACCGGCTACAGCGCCCAAGAACGTGTGGTTCATGCACGATAGTGTACCAGCATATTCTTCGATAGGGGGCGTAACCGCCTTCATGCTACATATCCCGAGAGAAGGATTGAAGGGGGCGAGACTGTTGCTTGGCCTCCGCTCAGATCTCATTCTTGGTTTTTTCTGCTTAGGCCCCGAATGTTTGTGCGAGACTCTGTGTTCGGGTGAGGATCTCACGACACGGATCCTCAACACATCAGCTGACATCTCCAGCACACCAGATTTGTTTGAATGCATCTGACCATCCTTCGTCTGATGGTATCGGCTGTGCTATGACCTACGTGGCCCAACTTCGAAACTGGTTTGATATCATGGGGTATGGCGCCAAGCAGCACTTGTTTTTGCTGGAATGGAATCCAAGATGGCGGCCTAGCGGTGATTTAATGATACACAATAATTTTAAAGAATTGTTTGTAAATACATTGAAATGTATTTTAAATGAAAGATATAGGAAGAGATTGAGAAAAACTACGATCAATCAATAAATAATGAATATCAATATAATATAATAATAAGTAACATGTACTAATAATAGTAATATATACAACATATAATAATCTTATAATATAATTTAATTGTAATTATATATAATATCCATACACAGTATGATTTAATAATAATTATTATATATATAATAATCATTTAATACAATTTAATAGTAAATATAAAAATGAATAATCAGCGTATTGTAATAAAATAAAAAAAATGCATAAGAATACTGGTATTACATAATAATTATAAATAAATAACATAATATGTAATAATATTTATAAATAAATAACATAATATGTAATAATGTTTATAAATAAATATAAAAGAAACAATTATAAATAACTAATATTATATGATTATTACATTTAAAATTTTATATTATATTATTAATAAAATATTTACATAATATATATTAAAATTAATGATGAATATCAATTACAATGTACTGAAAACTTGCAATATTCCAAACTTCAAGTTCCTTCAACAAATTTCATCGAACAAGGAATGTTCAAAAAAAGCATTTTTAAAACGAACAATAAAGCGAAAATAAACGATTTATAGCGATAATTAAAAGTGCAATACTCATTCTTTTAAACAAAAATATCCTATTACTCACCGATATTAGAAATATCCATATTCAAAAATGAACAAAAA
>BMAV01002587.1:391259-426438 GCA_019973955.1 Trichonephila inaurata madagascariensis | reverse complement strand
CCCAAATTGAAACTTTTTTAGGTGGTTTTGGTGGTATCAAGACGATTCTTAATTGTGATGAATATGTTCAAGAAGAAAAGTAGTCATGATCTAAACAACATTGAAAATTTTTTTCAATATTATTGAATTTATCTTTTCTGTGGGTAGTATATATATATATGACATGTTTTGAGCCAGAATCAGACTTAGTTTTTAAAGGTCTTTATTTTAGAATTAGCACATCTCTCTTCTGACGCTAAGAGCAGGGAGGAAAAAACACGCCACGGTGTGTTTTAAGTGGGTTAGCAATTAAAACACGGATGGGGTAAGTATCGCGTATTTTATGATTGTACTTGAAAGTTAATGCTGACATATAGGGCTATTAAATATAAGGATCTGGAATTAGACATGTTTATTGGCTAGGCCATATGTTCGGAAGAAATAAAGGGGCGATTAGTTTGATACTTGAAGATGAAATGAAAAATGTGAGTTAAGTGCTAGATAGGGAATTTAATTTTTAATCTAATTTAATTATCCTTACATATATATAAAGTTGGTGCAAAAGAAAGTAAATTTTTTAAAAAATTTTTAGTTATCAACTTTGATGTAGTATATATCTCAGCTTAGATAAAAGTTTATTAATCAAAACGACAACTATTCAAATCTATGCACCTCAGCCAACAAGAAACAAGTTTATTTATTTGGGCAACATAAAATCTGTAGTTTTATAACCGATAAATTCTTGAAAGATATTTGAGCTTTTGTTTTGTTGCTTCTCTTTGTGAGAGGTCGTCGAGGTGCGTGAAAATGTGGTAGTTGATCGGTTCTGCTGAGTAAGCAGGGGGAGGCAAAGTTTCGCATACAAGTTGATTCTATTTCAACCCAATCATTTGGGAGACATAGGGTCAGGCGTTTTCATGCAGAAGAATGGGTCCTTTTCGATGGACAAAGTATGATAATAATTGTTATAGTTTTCTGTGTATTTTGTCCATTTCTTTGCGATACTTCTCTGGTGGGATGGTTTTGCCAAGATGCAAGAAGGTATTGTGAATTGTTCTTTATTCCGACCACCAAATAGTAACCATAACCATCTTTTAATGCATGTTTGGTTTGGGGAATTATTTTAGTGCTTCTTCTCTGCCCAGCTACTGTGTAGAACACTTTATGTTGCGGTACAGATATCCATCTATTGTAATAAAAAAAATCTTGAGTAATGTTTAGTCAGCATGTTTAAAAAAACTGTGCATGTATGGCTCTGCTGTATGAACATCTCTTTTACTCTAGACTTTGCCTACTTTTTTTAGTATTTCCTTTTAAATAAAAAAAATTAAACTGATTTTCTTTAGATAGAATTTTATTTCCACGGCCAACTTTTCTTACCAGTATCCAGACTTTTTTTTTACATCTGCAGTAAAAAATACTGAAAAATATTTCGTATAATATCGTACATATTTGTAACAGATAAAATGTTTCAACTTACGTCTGTGGCTGCAATAGTTTGAGCTCGAATAATGATATGTCAATCTTCTGTTACTTTTTACATCGCTTATGAAAGTTATTCTGATTTTTCCGAATCACGCATAAAGGCTACTGGATAGTTTATCCAGGCATGATGGTTTGATTCCTATCCACATTTATAAATTTATCAAGTAATAATTAATGAACAAGGCATGTCTACAGATTTAGAAATGATTTTTTTTTTTTTTTTTGGCGGCCAAATGTAACGTTTAGAAAAAAAAAATTTTTGAAATTCCATCTTCGACTCGAAAATGGAGTTTTTCCAAAACGGTGATTATATGTCGATGTTGCCTCTTTGCTTGCATCATTTAATTTATTTTATGCAATATATTAATTAATTATTTATTTAGTGAAAAATAAATATGTTTATGAGTCCATTACCATTTTTTTTTTCTTTTTTTAAATATTAATCTGTAGTCTTTGTCACATGAAAATATTAGGTACCATAAGTTTTTAATCTGGTTAGCTTTAAAAATTACTTTAAATTTTGTAATACCCGGGATGAAAAAACTTAAAAAGGAATTAAAAGGATCATGCCTTTTTTGTTTTCCGGGAAATTAGATATCGAGAAAAATCGGGTTTTTAAAAAGTTTCCCAACTTCAATTAAGGTACCCGGGGCCCGCCGGAAACCCTTTGATTTAAAAGCGCATAAATAGATAATTTTCATGATATTAACTTCATATATTTAGAATACATATATAAAATTTTTTTTTAAGGACATTTTGATAAAAAAAAAATTTTTTTAAGAAGTAAAAAGCCCCCTGTGATGACTATGTCTGGGGGGTGATTCGCGTGGGCAGAGGTGGGGGTTTTATTTAAAATAAAACATTATGTAATTTTAACACAACTTTTATTAAAAAAATTTTTAAATTACTTAAATTCTAAATAAAAACCCTTTCTTAAATTTTTAGATTTAAAACCATCAATTAAATTTTTTATATTCAAGTCAAAATGCAAAACCCTTAAAACATTTATTTTCTTTTATTTAATTAACTGTCTAATCTAAAAATCCTATACAAAATTTTTCCCTTTTATAGAGTCACCTTCCCCCTAGGTTGGTTCCCCCTATTATGTTAAAATTGGGGAAGGACTAGACTTTCTTAATCTTTTTTTTTATTCAATTGCGATGAGCGTATCCTTTTTCCAGGGGCCTTTGTGGGAGTTTTAACCCTTTTTATTCCAAAAAATTTCCAAACCCCTGGTTTATCTTTTGGGTTTTGCCGTTTATCTCCCCCAAATTTTCAATTTTTTAAAAAAGTATATCTCATTTTAAAATTTCGATTCGTTTCTTTCTTGGTATTGGGTTAAAAAGGGGCTATTAATCGTGGCCGTAAAAATTTGGGAGTTATGTTAGAAGAAGGAGAGAACGCCCAAAACCCCCCCAAAGAAGAAAAACGGATTTATGGGGGGGCCCCAAAATCCCCCTTAATAAATTACCTGCCTTTTTTAATTTCGGGAATCTCTTTCGTTTTCTAAAGTTTTTTTTTTAAATTTTTTAATCTTGAATCCTCATTTTAACTTTTAAAATTTTCCCAAATTTATCTTGACTTTAATTTTCTTTTTTTTCCACCCTAGAATTAAAATTTTAATACCCCAACTTAATTTTAAATTTAAACTCTTGACCAAAAAAATTTCCCTTTCCTTTAACTGGGCCCAAAACATTAATAAACTGTTTAATTTTTGCTCACTCTAAATTTTTTTACATATATACTTTTAAAAAGAAAATTTACACTTAAATTTTCTGGGAACTCTTCCGGGGGTGCCGCCCCAAATTTTGCATCTGAATATCATTTCATAGGGGCCCTGGTTTCTGCTCCTTTTTTTTCCCCCTGTTAAAAGTTATCATCTATTACTAAAATTTTCAGGGTCTGTCCCCCTTGAAATGAAAACTTTTGAAAAATTTTTTTCCCCAATTTTTTATGTTTAAATAAATCAATAAGTTTCACAATTTTTATGCATTATATATTTTTTTGTAAATCAAAAAATTTTCATCCCCCAATCCCACATCTGGTTCCAAAACCCCCAATGAGCCGCGCGTCCCTTTGGTTTGTTAGTCCCCTGATTACGCCGGTTTTTCCCTAAACCCAGATGTCTCATAATCGGAACAAAAACAAAACCATATATATATAAAACACATATTATAAAAATTAAAAAACTTTTTTCAATAAACCTTTAAAAACAAAAAACCCAAAAGGAAATTGTCGCATCCGAAGTCAAAACATCGAAGCAAACAAATGTGCAATTACAATTGTTTTCCAAAAAAAAAAAATTTTTTAACAAGTCAAAAGTTAAAAAATAAATATAACCTCATTGTAGTGTCAACTTTTGCTTCCTTTAATTTTTAAACACCCCCCGAGACTTCTTTTTTTTGCAAAATTTTTTCCGCCCAAATTTGTTTTAAGATCAAAAAAAATGAAACAACCAAACCTGTTTTTTATTTTCGGTCCCCCCACCATGACGTCCAAATGATGGGGTGCTCCCAATGTTCTTTCCTCTTCACTTTCCTCGGCGCACTAAAATTCCCCCAAGTTGCTTGCTGTGGGGCTTGTAATCTCCTTGTCGGCTTTTCCCTTTTTTTCCCTTTTGTTGTTTCCCTTTGGCTGGTCGGGACCCCCTGATCGTTTTTTGGCGTGGACGCGCTGTTTTTTGGCCAATCTTGAACTCCAGTTGTCTCCTTTTGTTCTTCTTTCTACTTATATAAAAGTACTGGATGAAAAAAGGCTTTTTGTTGTTGTGCCCCTTTTGTGCCATTTTCTCTTTTCCCCGGGGCCTGATTCTTTTTGATCTCTTCATTCCTTATTTTTTTCCCTTTTACTTTTCCTGTCGTTCTTAAATGAACTAGGGAATTGACCCCGGACCAGTGATCTGTTTTTTTATCGGCCCCACCATTTTTATATTTTTTTTGATTGGCGATTAATCCCTTTTGCCTCTAATTTTACCCCGCGGATCTTTTTTTTCCCATAGTGTGACCCCATTTAATCCTTGATAAAATTTTTTTTCGAAGTACTATTTTCCCTGACGTGATCTTATACTTTTGGGCTACCTGTTCCAAACCCGACCTCGGTAAATTTCCTATGACGATATATTTCTTATTTGATCAAGTTAACCGTTAATTTTTTCCCCGATTTCCCTATTAAATATTTTGGTTATTTCTTACTTCTAATACTCTATAAGGTCCCCTTTAAAAATTTTTTTTTAAATTTTGGGCAGACTTTGTTAGCTGCTGAAACCTTTAAAAAGGGTTTTGTTTTTAAAGACCCAACCCTTTTCCTTAATTTTTTATATCTTTAATTGTCTATTATAATATCTTTCCCACCTTTTCCCCCTTTTAATTTTTGTAATTTTGTCTTTGCTTCCTGAATAATCTCTTATTTTTGTACTTTGAATTCTGAACCCTTTCCCAAAAACATAACTAAAATTTTTTTTTTAAAAGGGGTAATCAATTTTTGATCCCAAAAATAATTAGGGGTGATTTTCCCGTTGTTTCCCTTTACCGCCTTCGAATAGGGTAAGCAAACTTCGTAAAATTGATCCCCAAATATCGTGTTGATAAAATAATTTTCAATCATTTTTTACTATATCTCGATTAACTCTTTTAGTCCGATTTGCGTGGTCTATATGCAACAGTCTTCGAAAACCTTATGCCTTTAAACTTTCATTTAAATGCTCAAAAATTTTTGGGTATAAACCGGGGAACCCTTATCACTTATTAATTTTATTATTTCCCTAACGCGATATAAAATTATCAAAAAAAAAATCCGCTATTATACAGGGGGGGGGCCTTTTTTTAAAAAATAATTTCGGGGCCCCAAATTTTCTGAAAAAGATCGGTTTTTTACTAAAATATAGGGGATTACGTCTTATTCTCGATATAGGGTACGGACCTAAAAATCTAACGTCACATCTCATTTTTGGGTAATTTGATATAATTGGATTTAATGACCAGCTGGTAACGCGGGGTTTTTTAGTTATTAACTTGGCACATATGGCGTAGAGAAATATTGATCAATGAATTTTCTAGTACGGGGGAAAAAACAAACGTCCGGAATTTTACTTTTAAATCTTCCCAAAAATGTCCGCTATTGGCCTGTCGGGAAATTTCTCATTATTTCATTCCAAAGATTTTTTTAATGTATCACCTTTTACCCAACGACGTTGCGTGTTTCCCCCATAAAAAAACAAGCCTTCAATTTGGGGCGGGAAAACGTGGGACCAATTCTCCCTATCGTTGCATTAAAAGTTTTCTTCCCGGGGTTTTTAAATAATTTTATAGATATTTAAGGCCAATTCTGGGGTCATTTTTTTCTGTTCTGTTATTAACTGTTTCCCCCGAAGTAAGTACTAAATCCCCCGATTATGGCACAATTAACTTTTTTTCCCACTATATTTTCCACATGATTTTTTTTGGGGTAAAACATTAGCCACAATATTTCTTCATTTCTAAACCTTAACGCGTAAATTCCCCTTTTTTTCTACCTTTTTTTATCTTCAACCAGCGAATCCCTTTAATTTTAACGATTTCCGATCAAAATCTAAAATAAAACTTTGATCCCCAAAAAAACAACCCTAGAATAACATGGGTATTCTAAAACCGGGCAAACATGGGAAATTTACCAATTTCTTTCAAATTGGTTTTGATGGGAAAATTCAATTTACAATCCCCTTTTTGGGGATTTTTCGCACCCTGTGCTTTATTACCTGGGCTCCGGGTTTTTTTAAATTTTCTTATAAAAAAAAATTTTCTATATACTTCTTCCGATATAAAAAGATTTATCTGCTTTTGGTGTCCCATAGCGCTTTCAAAAATTTTTATTTAATAAAATAGGAACGTGGGGGAAATTCTTTTCGGGTGATATACATATCGGAGAAAAACAATTTGGGGTTTTTTATACTTTTTTAGGGTTTATCTTTCTTTTACAAATTTTTTAATCGTCCTCTTTTTCATCCTATCGCCTCGACTGAAATTTTCCTTTTGAACCCCCAGTTCAGGTCCCCCCTATTAAAAATTATCATTTCCTTTCCGAAATTGGTAACCCCCGTTTTTAAAAATCTGATCACTATTCTGAAAAATTCCTCCAACCCCCCTATTCTTTGACGGCTATTCTCCCAAAAATCTTTCCCCATTTTTGGGCTACGTCCAACCTCAAAAATTTCTCCCGTTTCTACCATTAGGGCAAAATTAGGCATCCCATGCGCGTTTTGAAATCGTCTTTTTCTACATTAAACATTCTGTGAACCCCCCTTTTTTTAAATTTCCCGGAATACCTCTCTTGAATTTAGCTAAGACTTCCAAAAAGTTGGTCCGTGTTTTGTGGATTGGGACCCCACTAAAACTTTTTTTCCTTTTGGTTGAGTCGAACTAAAATATGATCCACCAATTCTGCCTGGGACATTCCCAGTTCTAAATGTTTTCTCTAATTTTAATAAAATCATCAAGAAACAAAAATGGGGCCTTTATTTTTTTTCCCCGCTTAATGAAAAAAAATCTTGCTTCCCAAATTTTTTCTTTTTTTTTGACCGCGGGAAAAGCCTTCGCTAATTCAGCCTTTAGGGTGGGAAAAACCGTGGGTGAATTTTTTCATTAACACCGATCCAAAAATTTAGTACCAATCTTGGGGGCCTTCCCGAGATGACTTTTAAGTAAAATTTTGGGTTACCAAATTTTAAAATAACTGTATTTTTTTCCCCTATTTTTTTCTTGGGAAAATCTAAAATGTTTCTCTTTACCCCGGGGAAAATACATTTCCCGGTAATTTCATTTTCCCAAATAAAAATTTTAAACCCCGAAAAAAAAAAGATTCGGGGGATTGAGACATAGCCATCCTGTGATTTTACTATGTCTGGGGGGTTGGGGAAAAAACTAGAGGTGTGGGATTATCTAAATGATGAAATTATGTAATTTTTAACACAACTTTATTAAGAATAAAAATTAAACCAAAAATTCTAAATAACAACCCTTTAAAAGGGGGATTAAACCACCAATTTAAACTTTATATTCAAGTCAGATCACACAACCAGAACATTTTTCTTTTTTATATTTAATTAACTGTCTAATCTAACTTCCCATACAAAAAAATTACCTTTTATAGAGTCACCCTTCCCCCTTTGGTTAAGAAATTCCTATTATGTTGATAATAGGTGAAGGCCCCAGACTTTTTTAATCTTTATTATATTCAATTGGGGATGAGCGTATCCCCCTTTTTCCCGAGCTGTAGGAGTCCAACCTTTTTTTCCAAACAATTCCAAACTAATTTTCTCCCCGGGCTTGCCGTTATATCTCACCCAAACTTTTTTCCCCCCTTTAAAAATATATCCATTTGATATTCGATTCGTTTCTCTTCTTGGTATTGGGGGGAAAAATTTTACCCTTAATCAAAGGGGCCCAAAGAACTTAGGGTTATTTTTTAGAAGAAGGAGGGGAGAGACGGGCACAAGGGGACATGTTTTTGGGTTTAAGGCAAAAATTTTTTTAAATTTTTGCATTTCCAAAATTTTTTTGGGTTTCTTCCCTTTTGCGTATTTAGAAAAAAAAATTTTGTGCCAAAATTTCCCAAAAAAATTTCTATCTAATTTTTTAAAGGAAAAAAACCCAAAATTTTTAAAATGATTTTTTAAAAAGCTACCCTCTTACAAACCCCCACACCAGAAATTTTATTTTTCAAGTAGTCCAACTATGCATAACAAATGTTGGTATGGGTTTTACGATAACACAATTGGTATTTGTACAATACTTTTTTTTATGAATCCTTATTGAAAATTCCCTTTAAAAATTTGAAACTGTAATTCCCAAATTTTTTTTAAAAATAAGTATTGCTTTGATTCAAAAAAGCATACCAACTTTTGTTACATGTACTATTAGCAATGGGTAAAAAATTCAAAGCATTAGGCACAATAGAAAAAAAGCCTTAGCATTTTAAATGAAGACAAACTAGTTATTTTATTTTTCTGAGTTAAGTAAGTTTAAAGTTTTGATTTGCCACAGGGATGTGAATAAAAATGAATGTAAAAGCTTTCATAATTCGGCGTTTTGTAAGGTTAGAGTTTTCAAATTTTGTGAGGTTATAGAAAAGTATATAAAAAATAATTTAGGCTATAAAAAATTATATTTGATTTTTTGACCGATTTTTGTCAATTGAATCGTACTGTGTGCCTTAAGTACAATATTTCGGCAAAAAATTAACTTAGAATAACCTTTTTTTCAAATTGTTCTCCTTTTGTGAAAAATGTTTCTATTATAATAATATTTTGCCTGTATATAACTCAAACTTTTGTACAGAAGCTCAGCTATGAGTTTTGAAACATTCACTTTATTTTCAGAGTTACAACCATTTCAAATAATTATCAGCGTTTTTTTTCCTTAAAATTTCTGCCCTCTGTTGTCATAAAACATAGATAAGCCCACTTCTAAGTTATATATTTCAAAATTTCTAGTTGAGCCTCTGTACAGAGGTCTAAGCTATATACAGGCAAAATATTATTATAATAGAAGCACTTTTCACAAAAGGAGAACATTTTGAAAATGGGTCATTCTATGTTCATTTTTTGTCAAAATATTGTACTTAAATAGTTTTTAATTGTAATACTATTCTTGAAACAATTTTATGTACACTTTCTAATCTAAGTGACACTAAATATCATAAATATTATCTATATATGCTTTGCAAAAGCAGGGTTCCAAACCTAGTCGGATACCTTAATGATAGTGTGTGCCTATTTAATTATAACT
This sequence comes from Trichonephila inaurata madagascariensis, assembly GCA_019973955.1. NCBI lineage: Eukaryota > Metazoa > Arthropoda > Arachnida > Araneae > Nephilidae > Trichonephila > Trichonephila inaurata. Next base: position 417,214 of record BMAV01002587.1, on the reverse strand, counting down.
GGAATATAAGCACATGATTAAAACACACTGTCCAGGAGAAAGTTTTAATGATTATCTAATCGAATTTATAGGGTTTTTTTATATATAATAGCTACATTTTTTAAGAAACTGTCGTAAGAGTTATAATTTAAGGGCAATAAATTACGACTTAAAACGAGCAAATATTATTCAAGATCCGACTATTTCCACTCCAAAATGTATTAAGTCATTTTAAATACTCGTGATGGGGCCAACTTACAAATTCTTCATAGAATTTTTTCAATATTTTGTTGAAAGAATACATAAAATCGTTTTTGTCTTGTATGGATCTATCGAATAGCATTTTTAAAAAATTTCTACTGTCAAAAGGAGTCTGGAAGGAAGCCAATGGTCTGAGCCTTTTTATTATTATTATTTATTTATTTCGATACTAAACACATATAACTGTAAGACTTTACCACTGTTAAAACAAATATTGGCAAAATAACATGAAAATGTTTGATTTCTATTAATGGTCTTCCATTTGCCTTTTCAAAGAAGTTATTTGTTCGCATCACTTGTCCCTTTTTCTTACGCTTTTCATCATATCAAATCTCATTTAGATATCTTTAATATTATATGTATAAACTGCACCCTCCCCACCCCAATTTTAAATTCCCACAAGAGTTCAAAATAAAACATCAAATGATATAAGTACTCTCCTTAAGAAACAAGAATTTTTTATTTTTATTTTACAACTTTTTTTATTACCATTCGATGCTATTCCACATTGTCTAAATTGTAATTGTAAGGATGCAATAGTTATACAGTTAATAATTTTCTGATAGACATTAGTTTAAAATATTGCATTTATTCAAATCGATAAATAGAATAATTTATCTTAATATCCAGAAATAAAAAAAACAGGGTTATATTTCTTTTTATTGCCTTCATTTTTGAAATTTCGAACCATTTTGAATGTAAATAAATATATTCTTGTTGAAATTGAGAATACTGTAATTCTCAATGTCGTTTGAATTGATGATTCAATGAAATCGGTTAATATGAATAAAAGTTAATCTTATAATTTCCTTTTATGTTGAGAAAAACCACTTGGCTCATGATTTTGTAAGCTTTCTATTATTTGTACCCGAAAAAAATTTCTATAAGTGACTTAAATAACCTCAGTTATTTACCAATGCTCGAAGTCACGAGAACTCTATAATGAGTCTTTAATACGAGTACATTTAAAGGAAAACACAAAGCTATAAATACTAAACTTTTACTCGGAGTCCCCCTTTATCTCTCTCTCTCTGCCTCTTCTTTATAATATTTCTACCATATTCCTCATTCTACTTATTGCACTTAGCCTCCAGTGAGCTTTTACTAGTAGTTATTTAAAAGACTATAGAGCAATCTCTCTTAGCTATAGTATTTGATCTTAACTTTTAACTGCTGTGATCGAAACAATTATTCTGTGAGATCTTTCTCTCGAACTACTGAAGAAATAAAATTATAATAAAAAAATCCTTCTTTCCCTCTATTTAAGGAATTATGCATCAAAAATTTGAGAATCATTAATTTCAAACCTGTATGAATTTCTTGCTTTCTCTTTTTCTGTCTCTGACTTACTCTAGTTACATATTATACGCAAGAAACAATAATGCAAATAATGCGCGTTTAAATAATGGTTTCCATGATTAAAAAGTGCGAGTGACTTTTTTGCAATAATTGAAATAAAAGCGTACAAAAAAACCATAATTAAAGGATAGTGAAATTTAGAAGCATTACAGACTGCTCTTATTCTTCTCAAGGTGTTGTAATCCGTAATTTAAATTATAATACTCTGCCTTTTGAAGTTTTGATCCAGTTTCAGCTAATTCCAACTTTAAAAGGGAACGGCTTTTGACCATCCATTGAAAATTATTCTTATAAATAAGACTTTTTCTTGACAAATAATATGAGTAAATTTTTTATTTTCCTCTACAAATAATTTTGTTTAGTAATTAAGCTCGGTGTAGGGGTAATTTCATTATTTTGAAGTTTACCAATCCAACGAATTTCTAATAAATTTTCGATATCTTTTTTAATGAGTTAAGAAAATGGTTTTTTGGGTAGACCAATTGTCATTTGTAATCATTCTTAAGAATTATGAGTTATTTAGAGTGTGCAACAGCATTTAGTTTACACTTAATCAGTTCCAAACCACTGCTGGCAGTGGTTCCTTCGTGGTCCCAAACTTTTTCGATTGGCCCCCTTTTTGTAGAAAAAAAATTTTGGGCCCTTTTGAAAAAAGCAAAATGAGGGTGGCGCATTTCTTTCGTTTTTCGAAAAAAAAAATCATCATTTCTGACACATATTTTTTATTTATAATTTAAAGAAAATATTTTTTTGTATAAGAAAAAAAATCAGAAAATTCCTTTTTAATGAGATGTATGTGGCTCAAGTTTTATATCTCATCGATTTGGATGTATGTTTTTTAATTGAAACGCATATCATCTTGGGGTTAAAACGAGAGCGTATTTTTTTATTGAAACAGTTTGCTAAATCTAGTTTCACATAAATTTGTTGATCAAATTGTATTAGTAACCTGATGGCATTCTTAAAGAACGGATTTTCCCTTTCCACGGATAGCCAAACTTTTGTCAAGGCAGTTTTAAATTATTTCGAAGAGCATAACACTAATCAATCTATCAATTGCTCTTTTTTACAAATTTAAAAGTTGAACTGCATATGGCGGGGGAAAATTCATGAATCCAACCAGGACGTTTACAGGAAAATCCTCGAATCTTCGAAAAATTTTTTTTTAATTTTTCAATGGTTTTTAAAATGATGTTTTTAAATGTAAATATAACTATTTTTTTTCCTTTAATAAAACGTTAAACAAGGAAATATGTCGGTGTTGTTTTTATTCGTTCAGTTTCTATAGACAAATTTTTATTTTAAAAGCTTAAATTTTTACGGGGCTGGTTATGATATTAATTCTCACCCTACAACCAAATTTAAGTCGTTAATTTTTTCGAAATTATCAACTAAATAACCCACTTTCCTACCAAACTTCATTGATATAATAACTTGCCAATCTTTTTTTTTCGTTTAAAAACATGTACACTTCATTTATCAAATCAAATATCCGTCGTAGTATTTTCCACGTGGAGCCATCTGACTGGTGTAAAACAGTAATCCCCCTTTTTTACCCATCTCATTGCAAAGTATTAAAAAGCCCCCGCTGTTAAGACTTTTGCTTTTTAATGAGTTAATTAACTAACAGCTCGAATATTTTGCAACTTTTCATCCATATTTTTTGCAACAAAGCTCCCAGAATCATACAGTGATTAAATACCATATGAAGCGCCACTTTCTGATTAAGCCCAGTCCTTTGTTCAACCTTTTAATGCGAGCATCATCAGACAAACCGAAACAAGTTTGCCCAGGTAAGAAAATTTTGTTAAAAATTTCTTTTATACTTCGAATATTTTTTCCATTTGCCTTCCAAACGCAACATAAAACGTTTCTGTTATATCTTCTTTTAAAAAAACTAACGTAAATAATTAGGTAATTTAGTAATATCGGTAGTCTCGTCCCGTTGTAAAGCAAAACCGATAATTTTGATGCGTTTTATGATTTGACTCGATACTGAAAAACCGCCGGACACAGTATCAAAAGGTATAGTTTTTTAGTTCATTTCCATATTAATCGCCATGCAAATTGTTCATCTTAGGTGTAGTGGGGTAAGGGGTTCTCCAATTGTGTGGGGTTTATTGCTTTCCCATAAAGGGAAAAACTTCAAAGAAGCTAATTTTCTGAGGTTTCGTAAATTTTTTTAGATTTGTACTTTGAATTTTCAGATTTTCAGCTCGTCTTTTTAAAAATCCCCGCATGTTTATTTTGTAGTTCTTATGTTTTGTTTTCCCGTTGCCTTTTTAATTTTGCTGGTTTAATGATCTCTTTTGCAATTTTTTTGTTTAAATGACACATATCGGGCTTCCCTTTATCATAAACAACCAAAATGTTAAACCAACTTAATAAATTCCCTTTTTGTATTTCTTATTTTTTAGATGGGGGATTTAGTTCAGAGAATTTTAAGACTTCTCATCAGTATTTGTTCTTTTTTTTAGCTAAATGTACCTGGCAACCCCTTTATCCTTTGAATATAGGGTTTAATTTTTTAACTAAAACAAAAATAAAGAAATTTATATTTTTTCGAGAAATTAATAAAAAATTAAAAAACTTTTTTCTAATGATAAATACCTGATAACAAAAGGCAAAGCCCATAAAAATAAAAAAATCATAATTACGCAACGTCACATGATAAACTCAGGAGAAAAATAAAACAATTGCAGGCCAACTGTTCGCTACAACTTTACATGGAAACGCGGAAAACATTCAGCGATAATTTTTGGTCGTTTGGTTGGCCTTGGCTTGGTACGCATGTCTACAAGATGACTCCCACAGCTCTTGATTACCACTCCATCTCGTACGGTGCGCATGTTCAGTGCGCACCGTTCGACACAGTACGTATAACATCAATACGTCGGACAAATAGGCGCTTTTCAGTAAAACTGGCGAATTACCGTTAAGAGGGCGTCATCTACCGGAATGAAAAACTTGTGTCTTCACACTTCACATATATTTCGCATTACGGTCAAAGAAATAGCGAACCGCAGGAAATTGCAATTAAACAGTAAATGACGGCGTTTCACTCTTTATATGCACTCTTTATATTTCATAAAAATTTGTCGACCCCCAAAAAACTTCTGGCGACCCCCACGGGGGTCGCGACCCCTAATTTGCGCACCTCTGGTCTACTTGGCAGTTAGAGGAATAAAAAATGCAATACAAAATAAAATTGAATCTAATATATAAGACGGTCCTTTATGTGTAACTTTAAATGATGTTCGGAAAGTTATACAGTTAAGGCAAGTAACATTATCGATTATATGCATTCATATATTCATCATATTATTTATTACTTTTTTATTGTCTGTAAAACATCATTATACCTAATGGGCGGCAAATTTATCAGCTGTGGTCTAAGATGCGCTGAGTTGAGTTGAAGAGTTTTTGAGTAGAACTTCAATTGAATGTAAGACCAAAATAAAATACATGTATTATCGATTTTGCATAGCATTAAATAAATACTTTTCATCTAATTCAGTGTTTCTCAAACTGTGGGGCGCAACAACTCTGAGAGGGGCGCGAGCTTATTGAAAGCAAAAGATTTAAAAAATAATTAATTTACTCTCTCTGTAATGAATTAAAACAAAATACTTTCAGACACAATAAAAAATGCACTTTTACTCTTATATAATTTACAATATCATCTGGCGTCATCTCAAAAATAAAAACTGCTTCAATACCTACTTAGCTATCTTTGATCCTATAACCACATAAAAAAACTTTCATTTGATTTGCTGTAATCCTATGATGAGATATTCTTTTATTACGTTTTCTTTTTAAACCTAAAATACTACTCTTTCAGAGTAAAAAAACCCAGACACAGAATCGAAAAAATTTAGGAACATAAAAAATTCATCACTGAAATCACTATCTGCATCGTGTACAATATAAATAATTATATATAAAAAAAGGAATGGGGTGACTTAACCCCCCCGCAAGACCATTAACGTTAGTATCGAGTGTGTGCCTGCTCCCGGGATAAGACATTTTGAAGTCTTCTCGCTTTAAATATTAAATATAACACAATTATTCTTCATCGGAATTTTATGTTATTTTTCATTATTTAACATTAATTCTCAATGCTCATTCTGTGAGGCTTAAACTTACAGTTCGCTTAAAACTAATTATAAATTATAATATGAGCATTCATTTTAAAATATCATTTTACATTTTCATAAACATTGTCGCGCATTTGGGTTTTACTCTCCTGACAGTTCAGCTATTATATAGGAGTGTTTTAGTTTTTTAAAAATATGAACTCGTGCGAAGAGCAGGTACTTCAGACAGTACACTTTTTATGTATTAATTCTACACAAGGCATTTTAAAACTAATTTATTAATACTAAAAGTTAAGCAAGTTTATTAAGTATTAGCGACTTCCATGGGCTTGTCTTGGAGAGGAAAGTCTTTCAAAGGAAGGTTTACGATTCGAAATTGACACTCTGAGTACCGTAAGATAACTCGCACTTAGAACTCAAAAAATAGTATCGAAGTTTACGGGTGCGTGTTATACGCCGGGTATAAAAAAATGAGAGCTTTAAAAATAGAAAATGAGCGTTTAAAAAAATTAAGACTTGTACATAGAACGTAATACTATTTATTTAAAATAAATGACATTTCTAATGAACTCGGAGGTTTGTCGTCCAAGAAGTATATTATTTTTTTCATAACCTTGGGATAGTGATGCTCGCTAAAAATGTATATCGAAAATCATAAAATGTAGCATTGATATCGTACATTTCAGGTTCCTTCGTAAAAGTGTGCATATATTGGCGAATATATTTTAAAATCATAAACAATGAGCTTGAAAGTATGGGTGCGCGTTATACTCCGGATTTTACGGTACTTTTTCTATATTTGGCTGAGATCTATATTTTGTTTTCAAAGCAGCCACCGTATTTTAGCGTCAAATGCTCTATATTGCTTAAAATTATGAGAGAAAAATAAAATATATATTAAAAGTGGCCCATATATAAATTTAAATGCTTATCTTATTAATTTGTAATCGTTTATAATTAAGATCCTATTGTATCCTTTAGCGTCAAAGTTTTATTATTGCATTCAATACTTATTATGCTGTAGAGGTGCGAAAAAATTATTATGATTGAAAAGTGGGTCGCCAGTATTGAAAGTTTGAGAAGCACTGTTCTAATTATATAAATCTATGTATAATTAAAAAAAACGGCTTATCTATCCATCTACTTATTTAAGTTTATCTATATGTATATCTACCTCTATATACGTACATAAACACACAAATATATATATATATATATATATATATATATATATATATATATATATATATATATATATATATATATATATACATATGTGTGTGTGTATTAGGAAAATGGGTTAAGTAAAAATCACGCCTTTATTTTTATACTACTATTGATCAACACTTTCTAAAATAACTTATGTAATATGTTTGTTAAATTTTGGGCTTATACAAATTTAATTAAAAGTATTACATAAAAGCTTTTCCTCTGAAATGTACGATTGCACTGTTAATTAGGAATGATTGAACTGTAGGCTGTTGACTGAAATCATAACTTACAGGCAACGTACTTTCTTAAGTAATCTTTATAAGTAAAAATAGATTTAATTTAGTCTATAAAATAAAAGTTATTGCAATGATATCATTCACCCTTATTATCAGCCATAAATTAAAAATTATTAAATTACTAGTTATTCATTTTGTTAATAGTACTATTTATAAACGAGAAATATTATTGCTTAATCAGTGTGTAAATGGGTTGAAAATTATGGTGCAAAATGAAGAATGCTGTGCTTAGATAATATATAATCTTAAAGTAATTACATACCTCAAGAACTGATAATAGTTTTTTTAGCCGATTTAAAGAAACTGAATTCTAAAATTTTTAGTTTGCTTAAGCAAAGGCGAATTTTGTTTAGAAAACATAGGTTTTTTCAAACATCATGGAATCAACATCCTAATCATATTTGCTTTTTGCATCTGATTTCTTATGAGGAACAATTTTGCCCCAAAATATTTGAAAAATAAAAGAAGTATTTTGTTTTGAAAATATCTGTATTAGTGTTCATATAAATACTAAGGAGACAAAAATGTCTGAGCGAAGAAGAAAACGACAAGTAGTTTCCTTTCATACAAATATTATTCTTTTAAATTTTATTTTTCCTCTTTGCAACATTGGAAAAATTCCAACTCAGAATATGACTTAATAGATTGTGTTGAACTTTCAAATTGTCAAAATTATCCTTCCCATTGTAGAGCATAAGGATGATAAATTGACAAAACAAAATACAAAAAAGCAAATGTTTCAGCTTTGTCAAAAAAGTTGAAGAACATTTAAAATTGATTACATGTATGCTCTTTTTTTGAAATAAAAAAATTAATTAAAGGAAAGTACAAATATCGAGTAATTTTAGGAGAATCACTTTGAATAAAAAAAAGACTTCACACTTTTGATATGCTTTAAAACAAGTCTTTTGCGCCTTTTTATTTATTTTTTTGTAATGATAGAATGAATGGATGCATCTTTCTACATTTTTCTTTACATTATTTATGGTCTACACAGCAAAAGTTAATAAATAATATGCTTTGTGCAATTTTTCAATCACTTTTTTTTTAAAATTAAGAACGAACTGGATAGATGCATTTAGTTTGTGATTGGTACCTATAGGAATTGCCTTCACATAGCTGAAGTGAGATCGGTTTTGATGATGGTTGATTTGACTGACTACTTAATCTGCGTTCTCATTCTTCCCGAAGGTGTTCTGTGAGATCAGATCTCTGAAAAATCATTGCATTTCTTGAGTGCCCATTTCCTCAAACTCTGAGTTCCCATTTCGATGTGAGATTTGAAAGCTTTAATTTGCTTTTAAAGCTAGTTAAATCTTTCTAATTACTCTTTCTTCTTTATATTTACCAGTTATTATTAGACTTATTACAAAATTATAGAGCAAAGGTGTACATTTTAGATGGACGAGGATATTTAGAACAAAGAAAGATATTTAGATTTTAGGATGCAATTATGTTTTGCACTCGAAACTTATAGTGAGAAACAATTTAACGCGGGGATTTTAAAGTTGAAAACAATGCAAGCGTTGTAATAAAACACTTAACCCGCGGTCACTGCGCCTTTTTTTTGCTCCCTCAGTACTGTGGGTGTAGAGAAAACCCCAAATTTTTAACGTGTATTTAATTATAAAAAAATGTCATTGATACATATTTATAAAGTTCAAGATGTGTTTTGTATTATACAAATAAAATTATTTAATTTATTGCACACAAATAGACTAACACATTATTAATTTAAAATAAACATACAAAATTTTCATTTTAAAACACATAATTTTATATTTTTTCATAAAACCAGTAAAACGTATATGCCAGTAATAAATATAATTTATAATTAATGAGATAAGATAGTAGAAGTAGAAAAAATAATTTTTTAATATTTTCCAAACTTTTCAGAGAACAGACTGTATACAAATGCTCAACTTCCGGGGAGTTCTCGCCCTCCAGATAAACCTTCAAGGTCATTACATACCAATCGTTCCTTGAAGAGGGATTGCATCACGCCTGAAGGTTCAATGACCTAAAATGTGCAGCTACAGAAAAAATCGTGGTTCTTCACATTCTTTTTAGAAATCTGGGAGGATTTTCTTGTTGCTGGGGTGTACAGAACACCCCGCGCGAGTGATCGCGGGTTAACAGAACCAATCAAACTCTGGAAGAATCATAAAAAAGTGCAACTACTTTTGATCTTTGTTCCGCTCTGGTTTTGAAATTTTAAGATTTAAAACTACAATGTTTGGAAATACATATAACGAAAAAAGATGGAACTGCCTCTATTTTTTATGAACGTGAAAAGTCGCGAAGCAGGCAGCTTTTCATTTGGTTTCCTAAAAAGGTGTGTTGGTCTTTTACAAACCAACAAAGCAAAACAAACAAGTTTGGGTCATTTCAACTCTCCATAATAATAAAAGAAACTGACAAATCTACCGATAGTGCTATCAAACCCGTAATTATAAATTTTTATAACCTTACTGACTGTGCTGAGGAAATGGACTTTGGTTATTCTGCTTCTACAATAAGTCACCTAGTGTCTTTGACAGGTTTTTTTCCCGCTGTTAAATGTTGGAGGAATAAATTTATGAATGATATTCAAGCTGAACGCATGCAGGAATTATAGAAGGTTATTCCTGAAGTAAATTATTCTAGATCAAATGTATGGTCATTTGTATGCCATATCTCGGATTTAGGTAATTTCAATACAAAGAGAAAATAAAAACGGGATTATATATTAGAGTATTAGACAGTGATGAAGTTCAATAAGATGAAATAAAACCGGGATTTTGTTATTACTGCCCATGTATGTAAAAACAACAACGAAATGCTGCATAAAGTTTAACAAATGCGTCTGCTGTAATTTGGAGCCAAAATTAAATGACAATATCTGAACGGGATTATAAATTTTCCCAAACCAAAAAACAAAACGTCAATCGACAGTTTGGGAATGCGCACCCAGCCCTTTCCCAGAAGGATTTTTTTATTGACATCCTGCCTGTAATCCACGACTCGACAAAAATAGGGTCTACCACAAGTTCTTGACCATGAACATTTGACTACCACTGGCAAAGTCTCGTGAAAGATCCGATTTAAAATCTCACTATGTTCAGGAGTTTATTAAGATCTGTTTTTTATAATGATGAGAAAGTGTAATGGGAGAACATTTTCAGTATTGCCATAAATTCAAAATGCTTTTCTACTTAACTGAGTTTTTAGTAAAACACACAGAAAAATTTAAAAAAGGGTAGAAATTCTTATGGGAACAACTTTTTTATTTCAAAAATTTTTGGGAATTTATTTTTGGGGGAACGTAAAAAAAAATAAGAATTAATTTGTTAAAATGGTTGTGTAAAGTCAGAATTAATAATTAAGCTTCAATAAAAGAATCAATTCAATCGATTTCTTGCTAACGCATAATATTTTCCAAACATAAAGGAACTGTTGTTTAACTAAGTTTTATATATATTTTCTTAAAACTGCCCAAAAATCTATCAACTTTCAATACATTTTAGTAGAAATCATGCAAAGATCTCTCAGAGCTTTTTGAGAATAGGTAAAATGTTTTACTTTCATAACTTTTTTTTAATGAAACTTAAGTACTAATTATTCAACTTATAAGGGGAGGGCACAACTAAGAAAATTTATTTGGGGACCAGACTTCGTGTAATATAGGGTATTCAAACCCCTATGTCATTCCACTGAATTTTCAGTCAATTCCGAGAAAATAGCCTTCGGGGAAAACCAAAAACTTAAACTTATACAAAAATTTTTTTTTTCCGGGAAAAAACGTCGAGTGGCATGATTGTCGCGTATCGGGTACCAGCAATGGGGGGGGTTCGGGTTCGCGCGAGCGGGCCCCACACCCCAACCTTTTTGCTTTTTTTTTTTTTCTTCAATTTATTTTATTATTTATTTTCAGAATTAAATAATATTATTTTTTAAAAAAGACTCATTGATTATTAAATGATATTCAATATAATTATAGTAACTTTTCTACTTTTTTAAGACACAAAAACAACTAATATATGGTATAACTGCAATTATTTCTGTCATTAAAACCTAATTAATTGTATTTTTAAAATTATTCCTTATACCTAAATGGCATAAAATTTTACTTCCCTTTTTAACAAATCAATTTTGATCAAGAGAAAGGCAGCTGTTCTTAAAGAACAGGTGTTATTCTTTTAAGAACAAAGAATTTTTTTAAAACAAAGAATGCTCCCAAAAAAATGAGAAATCAAGGGAAAAACGGATTTGGTTTACCAAAATTTGCCAAAAAATTTTTTTCCAGTTTCACCCCCGTTTTACAATATAACCCGCCCAGGGTTTTTTTCTGGAATTTTAAGAGAGTTCATAGTTTAAAAGGGAAAAATTTTTTAAAAAATCATTCCTTTTTTCCAAATGAACCCTTTAAAAAACATTGTTCATGCGGGAATTTTTTATATATTAACTTTTTCTAGATATCAAAAATTAATTATTTTGAATGTTTTATATATATAATTTTTACTCAGGTTCTTTGTATTTATTAATAAAAAATTTTTGTAAGATAAAAATTAACTTTTACTTATATTTATATAAATTTATTTATTATAATTTAATTTATTTTTTTTTTATTTATATTTATTTAATTTTTATTTATTATTTTTTAATTTATTTTTTCTTTTTATTAAAATTATTATTATCATAACTATTGGTTGGATTATAAAAAAATAAAAAATTTATAATTATACAGAACATTTAAAAATCAATGAGTCTTTTTTTAAAAAATAAAATTATTTAATTCTGAAAATAAATAATAAAATAAATTGGAGAAAAAAAATAAAAACAAGAAGTTGTGTGTGTGGCCGCTTGCGCGAATCGAACCCTGTTCCACTGCATGGTACTCCGATACGCTGACGATCATGCATGTGCGACGTTGTGCCCGAGAGAAAATAATTTGTATATAAGCTGAGTATGAATTTCGAAGGCTATTTTCTCGGAATCGACTAGACATTCGGTGGAATTACATTGAGGTTTGAATACCCTATTGCAATACAACTGTTACACAAAATCTCGTCCCCAAATGAATTTCCTTAGTCGTGCCCTCCCCTTGTTAGATATTTTCAGGAGTGTTCGAAGGAGCTCGCTCAAGCCTCATGCACCTGTTAATTTTTCTAAATATTAAATGCCTCAATATAATCATTTCTTGGAATTGATGAAAAGTGTGCTTCTGTAACTTTATCCATTTCATCTTAGGAATGAAAGTGAAAGCCACGTAAATTTTTTAAGGTGAAAAACAGCTAAAAGTTACATATACTAAGATCATAATAATAAGGAGGATATTCTGTCACTTTGGTATGTCTTGGTTCCAAGAAATTCGGTCATTAATATTACTCCATAAGAAATTGCCCTGTCATGGTGAAGCTTGAATCTAATATAAATTCATTTCTTGAAAAATTACCTTAAATATCTGAGTGATATAACAGTTAGCTGTAACTGTTTTCTGTTTCTTCATCTCAATGCCTTGGAAAAATTCTGTTTTTCTTAAGAAGAAGGGGTATATTATTTTTTCATTGTTTGTTGTCTTTTCCCCCATTATTGGCTAGGGATCACCTTTAAAGGATCCTACTTTACTTTCTGGGTGTAATGAAAAACCAGACAATGATTGTGTACCTCTGGGAACCAGTTAACATTTTTGAAAAAATGCCACCATCATCACATAATTTAACATATTCGATACCAAAGCCGTCTGATCACATCCACATCTTCCACAATCCTTACTACGCACTCAAGGACAAACAAATTAGCGCACCAAGAAATAATTGAGGTATCGTAAAGAAACTTGGCATGAATATATATGTAGAGAAGATATGCAAATGATTACAAATACAGCCTGATTGCGCATAACGTAGAGAGCATTTAACGTCGTTCTTCGTGGAGTATAAAACAGGTAACCAAAGCTTGTTTGAGTGTGCTGAATCGTTTACAAATTAAGAGTTAAAGTACCCATGCCATTACGCCGTTTTCAAAGACAATATGAGCAGCTGGGGCAGTTTGAGAGGAGGAGAATCATAGGCATTATGGAAACTCGGTGGTCAGCTAGGCGAGTAACTCGTCAATTAGGCCGCTCAGATTGTGTTGTCAAGATGTATTGGGACCAATGGATCCGAGAGATGTCATTTACTCGAAGACCAGGCTCAGGGCACCATCGACAGACCAGTCGTTCAAAAGACCGCTACATTGTAAGAAATGCACGCGTACAGTCGACTGCTTCATCGGCCGCCATCCAGGCACAGATAACACCTTCACTAGGGGCCCCTGTGTCTCTTATCGAACAATACGAAGGCGCCTGGCTGAAGGACATTTGGGATCGCGGCGGCCATTACGTGTGCTGTCCTTGAAGCCCCCCAATCAACGCCTCCGTTTGGAGTGGTACCGCGCACGAGGAAACTGAACTGCAGCAGAATGGAACCAGGTCGTCTTAAGCGACAAATCCAGATTCAATTTTTTGGGAGTGATGACAATCGGGTTTGTGTGTGGAGACCCCATGGTGAATGCCCTTTCCTGCCTTTGCTTTACAGCGACAAACAACCCCCCCACAGCTGGTGAGATGGTATAGGGGGTCATTGCCCCAAAACCCCGGTCACCCTTTGTATTGATCAGTGGCTCAAAAGACAGCCAAGCGGTATGTCGATGACATCTACAACCACATGTGTTGCCATTTATACAACGGCTCCCAGGAAACCATTTTTCAACAAGACAATGCTTGGCCTCCCACAGGCAAAGGTGTTCAAGCAAGACTGTTCCGCACTGTTATACCCTTCTTTAGCTGCTCGACCCCTAGATGTGTCTCCAATCAGCCTATCTGGGACATTTGGGACGGCGAGTTGGGCATGCCAATGCAGTTTAAACGAATAGGGCAAGGTTACGTCACATTTGGAAATGATAGGTCTGCAGCATCATACAGAATTTGTTTGCCTCAATGCTAGGTTGTATCGTCATTGGCATTCGGCATATATATATATAATAGTATATATATATATATATATATATAGTATATATATATATAATATATATAATATATATATATAATATATATATGTGTATATATATATATATATATATATATACAATATATATATATATATATATATATATATATATAATATATATATATAATATATATATAAATATATATATATATATATATATAAGTATATATATATATATATATATAAAGCATATATATATATATATATATAAATATATTATATATATATATATATATAAGTAAGTATATATGCATAAAGTAGTTATAAAGGCAACATATATATATATAGTATATATATAGGAGCATAGTCAAGGGTTGGTATAAAATATAAGAAGGAGTATATAGCATATGTGTTACATACAACAAGGCTAAGTTAGCTATGTGTATTGGTTGACTATACATATAGTATATTTACATGTTACAGAAGGGTCCAACATCTGCACAACCCTCCGTTCTTTTGCCTTTTTCTCTGAAATAAATGATCCTTTTTCTTTGATTTTCTAATCATTTACTTCTATGAAAGTATTCATTACGTATGTAAAATTTCGTATTATTTTGATGACTCCTTGTTGGTGCCCTAATTCTTTTGTCTATGAGCGTATTTTAACCCTTTTTCACTCCCTTTTTTTGTATAAATATTTAAACATGTTACATTATTTATCAAATTACACACATTATTTATACACATTATTATCACACATTACTTATCAAATTACGTTCAGCAATGAATATATTCACGGTAATAAACTCATAGTTGGCGTTCTAAATTATATTTTTGCTCCTTGCTCGAACTGCGAAAAAAATCGTAACTAGTTAAGCAATACATCAGTGTTTCTCAAACTGTGAGGCGCGATAACCTTACGAGGGGGCGCGAGCATATCGAAAATAAAATATTTAAAAAATAATTAATTTACTCGAATGAATTAAAACAAAATACTTTCAGACATAATAAAAAATGCACTTTTACTCTGATATAATTTATAGGCGATATTAAGTCATCTCTCTCTCAAAAATAAAAACTTCTTCGATACCTAATTAGCTATCTTTGATCCTTTAACCAAATAAAAAAATCTTTTATTTGATTTGCTATAATCCCATGATGAGAGATTTTTTATTAAGTTTTCTTTTTAAATCTAACATAGTACTCTTTCAGAGAAAAAACAAATCCCAGACCCAGAATCGAAAAAATTTAGGAACATAAAAAATTCATCACTGTGATTATTTTTGAAATACTGCACATTATAGCTGTTATCTGTTTTTGCTGATAATCTATTTGACCTTCTAAGTTATTGGTACAGTTAATTATGACCCCTCTCTTATGTGTTTGTTTCTCATTCAAGGAAGTTGTAAGTAATGTATTTCTCTGTTGCGCTCTTTTCCATGCAAAAGAGTTTTATAATATTTGGAAAACCACGGAGAGCACTTTGAAGGATTACTTGACCAAGACTTATTTTTATGAGTATTCTCAAACATATAAAGCATAACGAAAAACGTTTTGTAGCAGTAACACACATAATGAATACACTTTTTACCCGGAAGTGGTCGCGCGGGACACACAGATCACGAAATAGTTAATTCTGGCAAAACTGTTTATTTGTTACCAAAGAAAAATTGAAAAGTCCTTGAAAGTAGGTAAGTTTACTTTCTCTTAGTTAAATTATTCTCTGGAATCACGATTTGTATCGTGTACAATAAAATAATTATTAAAAAAATAAAAGGATTGGGGTGACTCATTAACCCCGCTCGACCGTTTCGAATGCGCGCCTGCTCCCGGGTAAAAGTCTTTTCGCTTTAAATATTAAAAATAATACAATTATTCTTCATCGGAATTTTATATTATTGTTCATTACTTAACGTCAATTATAAATGCTAATTCTGTGAGGCTTAAAATTACAATTCGCTTAGAACTAATTATAATTTGAGCAATCATTTAAAAAAAAATCATCTTACATTTTTGTAAACATTGTCTCGCGCGCTTGGCTTTAATCTCCTTATAATTCAGCTTTTATATCTATAATGTTTTATTTTTTTATAAATGAACTCCTGCGTGAAAAGAGCGGGCACTTCAGCCGGTATTCTTTTAATGTATCAGTGTGTGTGTGTGCTGCACAGCTAATTCTTGCAAAGCTAAGTTTTTATAAGAAATGCTTATGATTAGAAATTTGACTCTCTGAGTTCTTTTCCTATATTTAGCTGATATCTATATTTTGTCTTCTAAGCAGCCACCGCATTTTGCAATATGTTCAATTTATAAATTAGAGAAAAAAAATAACATAATAATTTTTTTTTATCCTATTACTTAATTAATTAATTTATTTTTTTTTTGCTTAAAAGTAACGTATACAAAATTTAATATTTATGTTATTAATTTGTATGGTTTATAATTAAAAGATCGCTTATTGTAGCTTTAGCGTCAAAGTGCATTATTATTGCATTCAGTATATTATTAATGTATAAGGGGGGGGCGCGATAAAAATTGTGATTGAAAAGGGGGGCGCCAGTATTTAAATTTTGAGAAGCACTGCTATACATACTCTCCCATATAATTTCTATTATATTATTTAGTACTTATACTAATGGAGAAAGAGACCCAACGGTATTTTTACCCAAGGCATTTTCACCCAATATTTGAAAAAACATCCAGCGCTTTGAGTAATTGATTGAATATTAACGTCGCGCTGTTTAGCTACACGAGGGCTTTTGGCGACTGACAACGTAATTTTGAACCATGGTCAAGTGACGTGGACGACACCTGAGCTGGCACCCTCCTCTCCTAACTACCACACCACACCAACGGGAGGACGTTTCAGCTCTCGACAGATTTAACGTGCATCACTGCCCTACACGGCGGGTCTTTAATGGTACTGGGCTCGAACTCGTGACAAGGCAAGACACGATCCGATACCTATACCATTCGGGTACCGCAGCCAGCGCTTTGCGAGTAAAATTGTCTTAGAACTTTTCATAAATAATGCATTTCCCTTATACTTATTCAAATTTCAAGATGGTGTGAAAGAAATATTAATTAATTGTTGTGTTCTTCGACAAGTTAAGTCGTGAATAGATATAGTTTGGCTCTCTGACCAGTGATTTATCATACTTATATTTTGAGCAGTATGCCAAAACTGTTAATTGGCCTTTTCTCGTACGCCAATCACATTTAAGCATTACATGCATCTACTAATGCAATATACGTTCTCGGTGATTTAAGTAAGGTGATTAATAATGATTTATATGGACATATATATCGCAGCTATGTTTATGACTATCAGTTTGTCAACTACAGGTATTCGCCCAGTTGGAAGCAAGGATTCATTTACTGATTCTGATATGTTCTTCTTTTTGGTGTTCTGCTGAATTATGGAAATACTTAGACACTTAGTCTGTGGAATAGCCGTCTATAGGAATACACTTCTACACATTTGCATTTCTGAATATTAATTATTTTAATGTTTTATCCTTTGCACTTGCTTCGAAAATTTTCGCATAATTTAACTGCTATATTTTAAAATTAATAGAAGTATTTTTATTTTAGACAGATATATATATTTGCCCATTATAAAATTTAATTTAATTCAAATTGTACTCTATTTTAAGATATACAGATATATCTTAAGTATGAATTCTCCATTTTAAACTTCTCCTATTTCTACCTAAGAAAATTTATTTATTTCTTAACTGAGGTTTCTCTTTACCAAGTATCACAATAAAAAACAAAGACAAAATGACTTCAAATGTTACATCACTTTTTTCAAAAAAGAAAAGAAAAAGGAAACAGGTTTAAAAAAAAACCTGCCTCAACGATCAGCTCAAAATTATCTTAAATGCTCAGATTCTTTGACATCGACCTTTAAAACTTTTGTACAGCTCTGAAGAAAAATTTAGATCAACACAATCAAAGCACGATCACGTCGTTTACTTCGGGGAATCGTAACACGATTTTCGAAATCAAGGATTGTTTTGGGAAAGATTTCCATTTCAGTTACCTTTGATTTTGGAAACTTCTGGTATTGGAATCCCAAAATTCAGAAGCAAAAGACATCAAATCCCGAAAAACTAAGGCTTTAATAACCTTCTAGAAAAGAATTTCATTTTTGGCAAAATTCTTCAAAGTGCCATTTCGACAGTCTCAGTTTTAGGAAAGGACCGAAATTAAAGAATCAAGTGGAAACAAATACCAAAATAATGGTTTAGTCACGGAACTGGAGATCTGTTAAGTGATTTACAAAAAAAACTTCAAAATAAGTTTTCTGATCAATGCTTTATATTCTTTTGTATTTTAGATATAAGTATTTAATTACAAATTCCTTGACATTTTGAGTTCTTACAAATTTTTTACCCGCTATTTTCACTTAAGACCATTAAGAATTCGCTCTATCTATTTATTGTTTGAAAAGGAAATATGTGATGGATTGCCTTGTTGTATCTACACTCTGTAAACATTGATAAGTTCTTTTAATAGCTTTCATTTTTAAAACTACACACACAGTACCCTTTTTGAAAAAAAAATTTTTGGAGATAGTAACAGCAAAAATAAATTATGTTTTAAATTCAGATTATATTATTAAGTTGATCCTGAAAGTAAAAAAAGTCAGTTTAACCAGTTATTATCTTACAAGTTTAAAAAATTGAAAGTTTTTAAAATTTTTTCACTCTTATGCTCAGTTTTAAAAAAAATTTAGTCATTTTAAGTTAATTATGTTTCCTAGATTATTGTAAATAAAAGTTAGTATGGATTTAAAAATGTATTTCCTAGATCATTTTTAATAGTTATTTTCTAGAAAAACCTGGAAAAAACAGGAAAATTTTTAAAATAGTAACTTTATTATTTTCTAAAAAATAACTAGAGATCTCAGCCTTAAGTGCATTCTTACTTTTATAGAACATACGTTTGGGTGTAAATACAAAAATTTCAAGGATCTATATTGAACAGAGAGAAAAAAAGCCTTAGGGATTAGAAAACACTTATACCTTCAAAATTGTGAGTCTGAGAAAAACGCATTTAAAATTTGTAAAGACATAAAACAAAAACTTATAATACTCATGAAGCTCTAATTTTTAATATGTTATTTTCCATTGTATGTTCGACTATAAGACACTATTTTAATTAAATATGACAGATAAAAATATTTTTAATTCAAAATATTGTTTTGAATAATATTGATAGCATTTGTTACAACGGCAGTTTATTCAGCCTTATCTTTACTTAATATTTCCACAAAAAATTTGAAACACAAAGTATTTATGTACAAAATAATAATAATACTAAATTAAGCTAAAAATAGCCACTTTTGTTCATAAAATTTAATTTTTTCAGTTTTAAATTAGAGCAGTTCAGGAAGTTTTAACTCTTGTTGTACGACTTTAAAATACTAAAATATAAAACTACAAAATGTTTTGTATTATGTAGTTTGGTATATCAAGGAAATATTCAGTTCTATTCGCAACATTGAATTCAAAATACTTGTATTCGGAAGTCTAATTGCAGTATTAGAAGAGGACTGATTTTTAGATACATCATTTTCAGTAGTATTTCCTTATCTTCGAAATATTGTTTCTCACAGCAACCTGAGAACGTTTTGGTCAAGGAATTATCTCAGCAAGAAAAATTAATGATAAATCTTTTAAGATATATAAACTATTTTTAAAGCAAAAATTGCCTTTAAAATTAATCTTAATTAATGAATTATGATAACTAAAAAACTCAAACCATAATCAAGCAAAAAAAACTTTAGTAATGAAAATTGAAATTAATAACCATTTCACACTGAAAGAATTGATTGTGCGCAAAAATATGTTTAATTAATTTAATTTATAAGTGGAAAAATGATTTAAAAAGAAACCGAAACCAAAAACATAGCTCAGAAAACTTCAAATATCTTAAAAGCTAATTTGCTAACAGATCTGAACTTTGGTGGCAAGATCTCAATGATATGAGCCACAAGAAAATGCAAAAATATTTTTTCGGTAATTTTGAATTTTTTTTAGGGTACTTTGCAGTCTTAAAAAGAATTCTGTAATTATATAATTACGCATTTTTTAAATCAAAATTTACTCTTTATGATTTTATTTGAATATTGATTAAAAAAAAAGATATTTCTTTTTTTACGATTTCTTAAATCGCAATATCAGTGTGAGAAATTACAGTTTGAAATTTAATAAATTAACTGTGAGCACACAGTTAACTGTAAGCACACCTCCCCAATCATTTCAACTTATTTATTGCTTCTAAATAGTAATTTGAATTTATTTAAAATTCGAATGTGTGTGTGTGTTTTTATTTGTGAATTTGTATTTGATTCAATTCATATTAGTTTTAGACTCATCTTGAAAGTTTTCTATTTTTCAATATTTGACTAGCTGCTTTAAACTTTATAAATAAGGGATTGTAAAAATGCAGTTATTAAAAAAGTGCCATCAAATATAAATAAAAATACGTTTATGATAATTAGTGAAAACAATTTCTTAACTGCATCAAATCAAAGTACAAAACGCCAAATGAAAATATTTTCTCGCTGCTTTATTAGTCAAATTTTACTTTTAAGGTATCCGACTACGTTCGAAACCGTGATTTTAAAAAAAGTGCATAAACGGATAATTTTCATGATATTTAGTGTCACTTAGATTAGAATACATGTATAAAATAATTTTAAGGCAGTGTTTCTCAAAGTGTGGGGCGTGCCCCCTAATAAATGCTAATTTGTGTGGATTACAATTACACAGTTCGCTTAAATTTATTTATATGAACGTTCATTAAAAAAAATCTTTTTACATTTTTGTATTCATTGCCGTGCATTTGGTTTTACTCTCCTTACAATTCCACAAGGGCCGACTGGGTGGCGTAGTTAGTTTGTCACTGGCCATCTGTACCTAAGGTTGCGGGTTCGACCCCAGCCCATCTCGGTGGATTCTCATGATGCAGAAAATCGACAGCGGTCATTAACGGCCATGTCGTATGATTATTTGGCATGCAAAAAATCCCTTGAAGTGCTCGTTTAGCTTTGCTGCCAAAATTCTTAAAAGAAATTCTTAAGTTCAATTCTGTATCGTCAGAGCTCAGGTACCTCCCTCTGAGGAGAAAAAGGGCATCAAAATTACTTGCGGCATTTGGTATCGCCTATTATACGGTGCCGCACAAAAAAGTGATACCAGCTCCTGGGGAATAAGCTAGGTCTGCAACGGTAAAAAGTACCAACATTTGCAATTACACGTTTTGCGCAAATGTCGGATTTTGTCACAGATGTCACAGTTTACCCAGACTCACGCAGACGTTCGCGAGAATGCTAATTGTGACGGATATGATAAGAGAGCAACATAGACTAGACTATTTTTCTAATGACATTTAAAATCTTAGAAATGGATGATGGAAGAAATAAATCTTTAAATAAATATCATTTTGCAATCTGTTCCAATTTAAAAATTATAGATACGAAAAATAACACATGATAATTATCGTATTACTTAAAAGTAATTTGCTTAAAATATATATTACTTAAAAGTAACAAATATAAAATTTAATACTTTCTTGTGAATTTGTACGGTTTATGATTAAGATCGTATGGTAGCTTTAGCGACAAAGTGCATTATTATTATGTAAGGGGGGGCGATAAAAATTATGATTGAAAATTGGGTCGCCAGTAGTGAACGTTTGAGAAGCACTGTTTTATAAGGACATTTTGACAAAAAAAATTATTTAAATACAATATTTCGGCAAAAAATTAACTTAGAATAACCTTTTTTCCAAATGTTCTCCTTTTGTGAAAAATGCTTCTATTATAATAATATATATTTTTCCTGTATATAACTCAGACCTTTGTACAGAAACTCAACTATGTGATTTTTTGAAAAATTCACATTATTTTCAGAGTTACAACCATTTGAAACAATTATCAGCGTTTTTTCTTAAAATATCTGCCCTCTGTTGTGTGTGTGTGTGTCGTAAAATGTGGATAAACCCGCTACTAAGTTATACATTTCAAATATTCCAGTTGAGCCTCTGTAGAAAGGTCTGAGCTATATACAGGCAAAATATTATTATAATAGAAGCATTTTTCACAAAAGGAGAATATTTTGAAAATGGGTCATTCTGTGTTCTTTTTTTGTCAAAATATTATACTTAAAATTTTTTTATTGTAATACTATTCTTAAAACAATTTTATATACATTTTCTAATCTAAGTGACACTAAATATCATAAATATTACCCATTTACACGCTTTTGCAATATCACGGTCCCGAACTTTGTCGGATACCTTAAGATACATACTGAGTTTTTTCATAAGTATACAGCACATTTATTTAGGTTTTAAAATTCAATCCATGAAATTATCTTTGCTAAAATAGGAAGTTTATTCAAATTAATTAAGATAGGTTTGAAACCCGCTAATTTACTAAATAAATCGCTTGAAATTTAAAAAAACAGGAATTTTTAAATTATTGAAAACTTTTTAAATTTGGTTCATAAACGATCTTTTACGTATTGTAACATTGTTGTCTGATTATTTATATTTTTATTTTAGAAAACACCTACAATTTAACAAATAGTGCTACACTATTCCTATCATTTCCCTTTTAGTTACTTAATCAGAAAAAAATTACGCAATGAAAATTATTTAAGGGAGCTAATTTTTCATGCATCAGCGATTTTTAGAATAATTTCTCTTATTCCAGTAACACATTGATTCAAAATGTAACCCTTAATATCAGTAGCTTCGGATTTAAATGTGTTAAGCTAGAATTCCTCACTACCAAAGGGAAATTAGAGGATCCCAATCTTAGTAACTGTATGACACCTAATATCAACACACAAGTTAATCCCATATGTCATTGGCAATGATAACCACTATTAAATCGAAGCTAGCGAACATTACTCTTGCTTCAGTTACGTGCACGTATCACCGTCTGTACACTTTATCCAATTATTTCATTATTTCGGAAACTACCAGACAGTGATGAGTCGATTCCTTAGAGTACTCGCTTGTGTGCAATGTGTAATAAAGGTCCATGATCAGACTTAATTGCTAGATTTATAGCCTTGCATTGCGGATCACGTTCTGATTCAGATTCTAGTAACAGATAAACTAAACTAATTTGTATATCATCGTTGTTTTACTAATGGTAGTTATCGAGATATTCAAATTAGGATGTACAGATTCAATAGAATTCCAACTTATGTTTTAATTAGCTGTATAGTAGAAGCAAGTTCTTAAGTGAAAGCGTAATTGGTACGCAAACGGAAATATTTATGTATTTTGTCGTTTACAAGGTCAGCTATATATATTTTTAGCAGTAAAATATATATATATATATATATATATATATTAAATACTCACTTCCAAAAGTTAAGCACGGACAGGAAAATGCTAATTTCCGGAAACCAATCCGAACTGAAGAGGATGCAATTCGCTGCAGAGGTAGATGGAAGTATGCAAATATGTTAGGTAACAACCAATCGTGCTTTCATGTCAAGAAATATGCAAAAAGAGCAGGCTTATAAGAAGCCAGCTTTATGAAGGGTTACAGAAGTTGATTGTAAATGCTGATAGAAGGTGTTTAAATCTTTCGTACAATTTGTTTTCAAGACATATGTGTTTCTATGACTTCCAGAAAACAAATTAAAGATTCTGAGCACTGGCACATTGGGGGCGCATTGAAGCAGGACAGTCGATTACAGATATTACTCTTTTCTTCGGCGTTCATCATTCTGTAATTTCACGTTTATGGTAACAATTCCAAACCACACAGATAGTTATTCGAACGCCCGTAGGCGGTCGCCCAAGGGTTACAACCCCCGAGGAAGATCGAGATATTGCTATTGTAGCCAAGCGAAATCGCAGAGCGACCTTCACACATGTGACATCTATGGTTACAGCGTCCATTGGTAAGGCTATATCTGCAGCTACTGTACGCCAGAGATTACATATGAATGGACTGTATGCCCGGGAACCTCGAGTTTGTGTTCCTCTATCCGTCCAATCAAGAGGGGCACGATTAAAGTGGTGCCGGGAACATAGCAATTGGACTGTGTCTGGCTGGGGTAATGTCATGTTTACTGATGAGTCAAGATTTGCTCTGGAGCCAGATGACAAGCGTATAAGGAAATGGCGTAAACAAGGAACACGCAATCAGCTCCAAAATATCACCGAACATCACGCATTCCGAGGCGGAAGCATGAAGGTGTGGGCAGAGATTTCATTAGGATACCGCACCGACCTGCACATTTAAACGGAGTTCTGTGACTGCTGTCCGCTATCGAGATGAAGTCCTAGGACCCATTGTGAGATTGTACAATGTAGCAGTTAGCCCTACTTTTGTTTTAATGGACGAAAACGCACGTCCCCATAGAGCTGATATCGTCGATGACTACCTGGAGAGTGAAGGGATAGTGCGTATGGCGTAGCTAGCATATTCGCCCGACCTTAATCCCATTGAAAATCTTTGGGATGCTCTCGGCCGTGCTGTATCTTCACGTTTCCCAACTCCAGCCACTCTTATTGAGCTGGAAACTGCCCTACAAGAAGAATGGCGATTGCTTAATTCTGCGGTGATTGACCAGCTAATTGAAAGCATGATCTGAAAGTGTAAACTTTGCATACAGATGAGGGGGGGGGGGACCCTATTAATGTCTTTTTTTTTCATTTTATGCTGTTTATTTTTACTTTATACGTATATATATACTTTATATGTATAAATATATATGCTACTTTACTGCCAAATTTTGTCTCAATTAAAGGAGTATTTGTTGATTTTTTTGCATTTTACATCTTCGTGCTTAACTTTCGGAAGTGAGTGTATATATTCTATACATAAATGTCAATGTGCGTATTACTATGGCTAATGTGCATAAACGATTTTATTTTATTTCTATATATTATTTAGCTTTATAGCTATAAGCTAAATTTATACCAATTTAGTATGTGGAAAATGATTATATATATGACGATTCGTAGGAAACATGTCGGGTTTTCGGGAAAAAGTTTGTTATTCGTTCATTAAGTCAGCTTCAACATATTTTCCGTGGGGCCATCCAACGCCAACTATTCTGATTTTTTATTGGAATATATATTTATTTCCATAACTGCTAAATCCTAGTTTTTAAGTTTCGGTTTGGATTGAAGAGTAAAGTGTGGGAAAGTACAGCCTGAGACCATGAAAGTTAATGAGATGGGTTTAAAATCTGATATATGAATGATCTTTCTGAGAAAGTATTCACGGTTTATAATTGTATACTCCATTGTGTACGTTGGGAATATTAATGTTTGAGGAAAATAAAATTTTGTTTAGGTTATAAATTAATTATCCTTAAATATATGTACAATATTGACGACAAATATATATATATAATCCATAAAATATGTACAAATAGTTATAAACTTAGCACATAATAGGAATGCAGTTTGTTTTATTTGGGCCAACCAAACTTTACCTGTAATATGCCTGTACAACTCGGTCGTAGGGAAAGGAGGAAATACAATAAAAATATGTAATTATTGGAAAATAAAATTAACTAATGTTATATTTTGATAAAATATAACCGGAACAATTATTAAACTACTTACTACATTAGAGTTAAAAATAATTTTAGAAATACTCCTAAGATAAGTAAACTTACCACTTGAACACATTACCATGTAAATATTTCCCTAAGGAAGTAAGAGTAACACGGCATAAAAATAAAAATTAGTAACAATAATGTCAAATGTAAGTAAATCTATATATCTAAATATAT
>BMAV01002587.1:358582-369279 GCA_019973955.1 Trichonephila inaurata madagascariensis | reverse complement strand
TTTTTTTTTTTTTTTTTTTTTTTTTTTTTTGGAGACTCTAGGTAGACTCCTTGTGTGCCGACAAGTATAACACAAGGCTTACAAACGTAAGTCAATACTCAAACAATAGTGATAGGAAATTACATGTAGAAGGAAATATTCACAAATGGGAACCAAAAGAGGGGGAAAAAGTGAATACAGATACAACAAATACAGAAAAAAAATACAAGATTACTCACATGTGAACAGAGATAATCAAAAATTAAAACTATACAATGAGGAAGATAAGAAAACATGATCACAAAAAATTTTCAAAATACAAATACATAAAGCATACATACATACATAGGCATATATATATATAAACACACACATATATACATATACACACACATAAATATTCATGTACAGAAAATGTTTACAAACACGCAAAATTTACAATCTAAATAATACAGTAATAAATGCAATTAATGTATGCACAAAACGATGTGAAAGATGATTTGCTTTGAACAAAGGCAGAGAAAGGAGGAGGCCACACTATATTGTTCTTTTGTAGGCAATTCATGAGTGTACGTCTTTCCGAAGCGAATTTAGTACAAGCAAGAATCAGATGCTTGGCATTCTGGACTGCGTCACTGGAGCAAGAACACTGATCAGTAGGCGACAAATTGAAGCACTTTAAATAGGCTTTAAAGTTTCCATGCCCAGTTAGAAACTGAGTAAGTTTAAAATTAGGTTGAAAGTGCTTAGCCTTTAAATGGTTCTGAATAGAAGGAATAAATTCCTTGGTGAGATGCGCATTATTTGAAAGTTGGTACAAGTTATTCCACTCGGAAATAATTTTTTCTTTAAAAACTTTCTTATGATGTGATTTTGGAATGCTCATAGGAATCAGATCGTTTAATTTTGTCGCTTCTTTTGCAAGCCAGTCAGCACGTTCATTGCCATAGATTCCCGTATGTCCTCGAACAAAAGAAAAGAAAACTTGTACTCCTCTGCTTCGAAGAAAATTGAGATTAATATGCGTTTTAACAATTAGTTTATTTTGGGAATTAATGTTATTTAAGGCACACAAAGATGACAGAGAATCGCTGCAAATTAAGAAATTCGATGAAAGGATTTCGTTACTGCAGATCCAAGAGACTGCTTGAGCTATGCAAAGTAATTCAGCCTGAAACACACTACACTCATCTCTTATTCTAGATTGGCAAGTTTCAATTTCAATAAAATCTTGGAAGATAACAAATGCAAGTCCAACCTTATTGTTTATTTTGCTGCCATCTGTAAAGCAGACAACTGGAAAGTTGTTTTCAATATTTTTACGGTAATCAATCAAGTTAAGGGGAAATCGTTCAGAAGGATGAAGGAGCTCAGAAACTCTCAGGGAACCATCTAGACTCTTATTGGTACAGTTCTTCGTTGCAATCTTGCATTCATTATTCCTGATAATAAAGATGTCAATAGGCGGAAAGCCCGAAATAGCAAACACAGCTTCATAGGATATCGTTCGATACCCAGAAATAACTCGGAGAAGTATTCTTCGTTGAATTTTTCGCAAAAGCCGACAATTTATTTTCTTCTTCAAGGCGGAGCCCCAGATTCGTGAGCCGTAACAAATAAATGGAGAAATGCCTTGTTTATAAATGAGGGATGACACATTGGACTTGATCCCAAAGCTATTTCTGCCAACTCTATTAAGCCCTAGAAGAATTTTTTCACATTTATTCGAAAGATGCAAAACATGTTGTTTCCAACTGAATTTACTGCAAAGGACAATACCAAGATATTTTAGTTCTTTCACACAATCAAGAGAAAACCCATTAAGGGTGAGGTTGCCCGTGAGAACGTTGTTTTCTCTCTCCTCTCCAAGATCATAACTTTTGACTTGACAGCATTAAACTCTAATTTATAATTCTTTGTCCAGGTTGATGCAAAGTCAAGAGTAAACTGCGCTTGTCTGCTTATATCAGGAAAAGACTTTCCCTGGAAACAAAGAAGTAAGTCATCGGCAAAAGCAATCGTTTCACAAGAAGAGAAAGCCAAGAGTTTTTCCAAAAAATCATTTATAATGACGTTCCAGAGAAAAGGTCCAGAAACAGATCCCTGAGGACATCCCTTGTTCAAAAGTTTCTCTTTTGAGGAATGACCTAAAGATAAAGTCACAGATCTATCTTTCAAGAAGCTGGAAATGACGGCAAACAAGTTGCCAGGGATGTTTGATCTTTTTAAAAGACTCAGAATACCAGGCCACCAAGCATTATCAAAAGCACCCTTAATATCCAAGAAAACTAGGATTGTATGAAGGTTTCTCTTTTTTCCTTTTAAAACAATTTCGTTAAGTTTCACCAAAGCGTCCTCAGTACATTTTTGAGGCATAAAACCAAATTGGTTTTTATTGAAATAATTATCTTTGTATAAACGCCAGGCTACTCTGTTGATAATGAGTCTTTCAAAACATTTACCCAAAGTTGACAGCAAACTGATACACCTTAGGTTGTCTAAATTAGGAACACGGACATCATTGACTTTGGGAATTAGGATAATCCTAGCTTTTTTCCAACAGCGAGGAAAAGTCTTGAGTCGAAGACATGAGTTAAAAACTATTAGGAAAAGATCAGTGTACATTTCATGCAATTTCTTGACAACTTCGTTAGGAATAGAGTCAGGGCCAGGTGCTTTTTTTAACTTCAATTTATTTATAACAGCATCAATTTCATGGATGGTAAAAGGCGGGTCATCCGTTACGTTGCTATTGATAAGAGCGTCATTCCGTATTTCCTTATGACAATCATCATCATCATTCTCACAATCATCAGGAAAAGAATGGAAGAGAACCTCATTAATTGTCTCTTCAAAAGAATTAGTCACAGCTCCACTTGGAAGAGCAATTAAACTGAGTTCAACTCTTTTCTGAAACTGCTGTTTGACTCCAAAAGTATAAATTTTTTTCCACACATTGTTTACATTAATTTCATCCAAAAATTTCTTCCATGAGCTTATTTTGGCATCCAAAAGTTTAAGATTATAATTGGTTCTTAACTCCTGATATTTCCTCTTATAAATTTCTTTTACAGTGACATTTTTACATCTCTGGAATCTCCGTCTTGCAGCATTAACGTGTTTTCTCATGCAACCAATTTCTGTTGTCCACCAAGGAACACTGTGCATTCCCTGCTTTTTAATTGGGATGGACATTTTGCAAGAATTTTGAACAATAGAAATTAGTTCCTTTGCAAGATCATGTAGAGATTCTGGATTTTGGCAGGAGACAATGAGATCACTAATACTTGACAGCAAGTATTTAGATGAGTCATAAAAGAGTTTCCAGTTCGCTTTTTTCAGATTAAAGATACAACTGTCACCATCATTTGATGGAGAATTGGAATTTAGAGCAATATCAAATATTCAATTGCTTTGTGGTCGGAGAGAGAATCATAAGCAGGCAAATGCCAACAAGAAACATCTTCCAGTAAATCCGTTCCAACTGCAGTTACATCAATGTAGCTAGATCCTCGAGAGCCGCAAAATGTAGGACCGCAATCTTCATTTACGACAAAGAGGTTATGGGCACTAATAAATTCAGCGAGCTTGGTGCCTCTAGAGTAGGAAAGGGGACTGAACCACGTTTCAGATTTACTATTGGCATCCATAGACCAGACCAGTCTGTTTATGGGCACGTTGGAAAAAATCTGGTTAATTTTTTGTAAATCAAAATCAATATTCTTGGAGGGTTCGAAGTAATAAGATACAAACAAATAGGATATTCTATTAATGTTCAAACGCACTGTCACCATATTGTAATCAAGGTAATTTAGATCCAAAAAAGTTGAAATATTTCTATTTCTGACAATAATGGCTGCTTTAATTATATCAAAAGAATGACTGAAGAAAAGTCTGTAAGACGATGGAAATCCAGGGAGAGATCCATTGTATGAATGAGGTTCTTGCACTAAAGCGATATCAATATTTCTAGCTTCCATATTCAAAATAAGCTGCTGTGTAGCACTTTTCGATTTATGCAAATTAAGCTGTAAAATACGTAAATGCGGTTGAGAGAAAAAACTATTCATAATTTGTCTGAGATGTAACAAGTTTCTCCATAAATTGATGGCATTTGCAGCAGCTAGAATAAGGTTTGTGATTTACATTAACCTTTTTATTAGGATCTCTTGTTTTCTTATTAAATCTTATACAGTTTACGCAAACCTGAGTAGAGAGATTGCATTCACTACTCTTGTGTTCTCCAGCACATTTGAAACAGCACAAGCCATTTTGACAATCAGCAGCCTTATGGTGATAACCAAGGCACTTAAAACAGCGGTTAATGACTATGAAGTCTTGGACTTTGCAAACGTTCCAGTTTGCTCTCAGGAACTTCATATTAAGGCACAAATTTCGACAGGTTGGATTCATTTCTAAAACCAAATGCCGGGAGTTTTCGAATTTTTTAAGGGTGAAACGAATTTTTGTTTCCTCCCATAACTGTACTTTCTCTTCCAATTCCGGATTTTGATCTTTCAAAAGCTGGAGAACTTCATGGTCACTAATTTCATTTGGGAGATTTTTCAAAAGCACATTTGGGTTTCTCTTCCTCGGAGAAGACACTTGAAGAGTATTTGTCTTTTCCTTTATCGCTGTTAAAAATCTGTCTTTATCCTCCTTAGTGACACATTGTACTAGCACACGGTTTTTATTAATAGTTCTCATCTTTTTTACCCCTACTTGTATTTTTCTCGGATTTAACTCCGTTCTGATTATTTGTCGCACCTCCTCAGATGTAAAATTATTTTCATTAGCACAGACAATAACGTTATTCAAAGAGTGATTTGCATTCTCAAAGATAGATGGCGCCACGATACTAGCATAAGATGGTTTTACAAACGACGCCGAGACAACATCACTATTTTTTAAATCAGCAGATCCATCGTAAGCGTTTGAAATAAACGATTTCAACTTACCCAAAGCAGTTCTCGCATCTTCACGTAACTTTTTGCTTGGATTTCCGACACAATTCAACACGTTTTCCAACTTTTCGAAGCAATACTCAAGCGATCGAAATGACGCGTCATCATCAATGGCCGCCATGTTGGCTTCCAATAACCCCGATTTAACGAATAAAATGTTCGGACCCGATGAATTCATTAGATCGGGGTCTGACTTTCTCTCTCTATATATATATATATGTGCATGTAGAATCCACAGTTTCTAAAACGTATACGTTTGTCATCAAATAGTCATGTTTTAAAACAAGATACTTTTTACTAAGCGATCAAAACTGAACATAAATCATAACAACAGTGACAATATAATATAATGAGTGTATTGTAAATTTATTCTTACATTTCATCATGAACATTAGAGTTAATTAATATTTTGCAAAGTTATTAGAATTATTTTACTGCCTTGAAAATAAGTATGACATTAAATTAAAATGTATAATAACAATCATAGGAAAAGTGTTGAGTGCATTAATCTTAAACTTTAAATGTGTAGATGCATAGAAAAATGCAAGAATGAAAATTGGTTCTTACTGTAGCTATAAAATATAGCAATTAAATTCGATACACAGTTCAACATTTTAATTAAGAGAACTTTCTCTGTTGTAGTTTAACACGTATATCTTAAATCTTTAATTAGTTAGTGCCTAGCTTAATCTGTAATTGGAAATAATTACTTTTTGAAATTTTGATTATTTACGAATTTGGTTCTGTCACATTTAATTATATATATGTATATCAAATAATTAAAGAAACCAACTGAAGAAAGGAATTGTATTTACCATAGGATCTTCATAAAAAAAATTGATAATCTTTCTCTGCTACATTACTTATTCGTTGTAGTTCCTAAATTTGTGTTCCAAAACATATATTTACACAAAAAATTTGTAACAGTTTTTGAATAAATGTACTTGATATTCAATAACATTGAATTGGTATCACTTTACTTATTAATGATGATGTACACTCATCAACAGTAAAAATATACTTATGTAAGATGTGAAAATAAAAATTCTCTAAATACAAATGAAAACTTAAAAGTATTTTAAAGTTTCCAATGCACAGGTAATATTTTGAAATAATGACATTATTTCGAAAATCAAAAATCTTCTTCAATATTCTTTAAAGAAAAATGAGAATGAATTACACCCTAAAACAGAATACTAAATATTGTTGATAACAGCATTAATGATTAAAATAAAATGTAAAAGAGCAGCATTTATTATATATTCGTTTTATGTTGATCAGGTTTCTCTCTCTTTACGTTATTTAAATTCATCTTTAAGGTATCCGACTACGTTCGGAACCGTGATTTTAAAAAAGCGCATAAATGGATAATTTTCATGATATTAAACGTCACTTAGATTAGAATACATGTATAAAATTGTTTTATAAGGACATTTTGATAGAAAAAATTGTTTAAATACAATATTTCGGCAAAAAATTAACTTAGAATAACCTTTTTTTTCAAATTGTTCCCCTTTTGTGAAAAATGTTCCTATTATAATAATATTTTGCCTGTATATAGCTCAGACGTCTGTACAGAGACTCAACTATGAATTTTGAAAAGTTCACTTTATTTTCAGAGTTACAACCCATTGAAATAATTATCGGCGTTTTTTTCTTAAAATTTCTCCCCTCTGTTATCGTAAAACAAGGATAAACCTATTTTAAGTTATATATTTCAAAAATTCTAGTTGAGCCTCTGTACAGAGGTCTGAGCTATATACAGGCAAAATATTATTATGAAAGAAGCCTTTTTCACAAAAGGAGAATATTTTGAAAATGGGTCATTCTATATAATTTTTTGTCAAATTTATTGTACTTAATTAATTTTTTATTGTAATACTATTCTTAAAACAAATTTATATACATTTTCTAATATAAGTGACACTAAATATCATAAATATTATCCATTTATACGCTTTTGCAAAATCATGATTCCGAACGTAGTCGGATACCTTAAAGCATTAATCTTGTCTTTGGTTTCATTCAGCTTTTGACGTAGCAATAAGTTTCCTACCACTAATTTTTCTTTATATGTAATAGATACTTATTTATTTCTTAATCAAGGAATAGTTTTTAGATAAAGAAATAATTTAGCTGTTCAACAAATGCTTTTACATGAGAATGTAGCTTTGAAGTGATATCTTATCAATTTTTTTAAATGTATTTTTCAGTAGTAACAAATTTGCGCAACTAATATAAATATCATAATCCTTGTGACTATAATCAATTCAATTGATTAAAATAAAAATATGCTTACAATTATCTAAATATTATTCCATCTATTTGATAAAATATATCTAAAAATTTTTAAAAAATTAAACTTGAGAGCTTATAATTAATTAAACGTCTCTCAATATGGAAATTGAAATCTCATAAATAATATGATTGGAATTATACACAACATGCTCTTATAATTAATTTTAACGTTTCAAAAATTAATATCTGAATAAGGTGGGAAGTAAAATACTATTAATGAAAGTGATCTAAAATATATATTTCCAATTTTAACATTTAGAGAAAAAAAACGACATTTGTATTATTAATAAGGTGTTAATGAAAAACTATTTGGAGTGGCAACTGTGATAAAGGATAAATAACAACATAATAAACTTCTTGAAATTTGATAATTTAAAAGAGAATTTAATTAAATAATTGAAACTTGATTTTCTCACACACATACATAATGTAAGTATAAACAATGTATAACAATATATAAAAATTACTTTTATTATTTCAAATTTTAATATCTAGCAAAATATCAAAGAATACAGTTGAAAACGTTGGCAGTACCTTACTATTTAAGAAAAATGCTCACTCTAGATTCAAATAATATTAAGCAAGTAATGAAACTATTTTAAATAGAAAAATTAGGGCAAGTAATTGTAAGGTGAATGCGTAAACTATGGCAAAATAAAGGAAATGTTTTTGATTAATGTATGAACCAAAATCATCTCATACAAGTTTTTAATCGTATTATAATGTATCTAAATAGAATATTATTTACATAAATTTGATTTTAAAAATGATTAATCATTTAAACTATTTTAAATTTCATGACCATTGTATGATTGGATTACAAGAATGTTAATTTGTTAAGTATGATTTTATTGAAATACACTTAGAGAGATGTATTACATATTAAACAAAAACACAACATTGGGAACAACATCATTCTTTCGTCATAGTTGCATAACATTCTTCTTTGAAGGATCGAATACAGCATATTTATGATTGTTTTTTATTAAATAGATTGAACTGAAATATTTTAAATTTAATGACTTAAAATTAAGGAAAGATTATTTTCATGCATTTATTTACTCGATGAATATTTTCTCTCTCTCCTCGTATTGTATCAGCATTCCACTGCTATTCTTTTCTTACACTCTACTCTTGGAATATGAACTTGAAACCAATGAAACTGGATCCATTTATACAAAATAGCACTTCCGAATACTCAGAACTAGATGTTTCAAACGCAAACCCAAGAAAATTGATGTAGACCATCAAATGTGTAATCCAATGGACTAAATTCGTGTGACGTCACGATCACATGATTCCTGTGAGCTCTTGCGCACGTGCATACGGCGCCATTTGCTTACGACTATTTTGCTCTTAAACTCGTATAGTTAATTATTCTTTTTTTTACGTTCAGAAATGACATACTGTGCTGCATATGGATTTTTTTTAAAAAAGGGTACTTTTTAGCTTTATAAAAACAAAGTGACTTATGCCAATTTAAAAAACAAAAACAACTCAATTACTGGAAATTATTTGTTAGGTCTAGTTGTACATTTTTTCTTGTTTTGAAAATTCTTTCTTTTCAATGCTGCGGCTGAAATATATTGAGTTACTTTTATAACCTGAAAAGTTTGTGGAACGTCCAATGCAACAATCTTGTGATATTTTGTTTTAAATTCACATATTTTTAAATAGTATTATTCATCATTTAAATTGTTTAAAAATATTTTTTTTGTCTACATCAAATACATTTTTAATTTAATTGTGAATAGATATTTTATGTGCGACTATTTATTTATATATATGAATTGTATTTTTTGAATCTAATTTGCAATTCATTGTGCTGTAAAAATAAAATTCGTTTTCATCAATGCATAACTATTTATTAATCAAAAACTTTCATATTAACTCTCTAATATGAGATAAACAATGGTTTAAACAAGTAAACTTTCTTACGAGTATTTCGAAACCATCTATTTATAGATAAATCACATGTAATTCAATGAGAAGAAAAATATATTTAAAACTGAGGATAATTAAATAGCATTTCTGATAATTATTGCACCTTTTCTAATGATACATTCCCTTAATATTGTACAATTTTAAAAAATTAGATCTACATGTTATAGGCACTTTATATGAAGAAAAAAAATATTGAATGTGTTATTAAAAATTGTAATGTACGTTTTTAATATAGTTCATACTCGCATTAATTTTAATTTGTGATCCAAGTGTCGCATACCCATGCTTATTTATTGCGTGTTATTTTCAGAAAAATTAACTTTTTTGCACTTTTTTTTCGATGCTTTATATTGCAAGTGCATTTAAGCTTTCTGTACACATGCATGATTGAATGTAACTTTTTATTAATTTTAATATGTGCTGAAACAGCTCTCAGGATTTGCTATAGTAGCTGCAACTTAAAAAAAAAGTATTAAAACAGTTAATACATGTGTGTGTAGAAATAACTCATTATAACTATTTGGTATGTATCGTGTGTTATTTGTATTCAAAATCAAATTCTGTTTTTAACTGATTTTATCAACATCTTTTTTTGTAAAACTTTGCAAAAGTCTTGGAATTTTTTTTTTTTTTGCTAATTCATGCGATTCTCAGGTTTTGAAATCGGAATTAATAT
Organism: Trichonephila inaurata madagascariensis; assembly: GCA_019973955.1. Classification (NCBI taxonomy): domain Eukaryota; kingdom Metazoa; phylum Arthropoda; class Arachnida; order Araneae; family Nephilidae; genus Trichonephila; species Trichonephila inaurata. The sequence goes on along the minus strand of BMAV01002587.1, from coordinate 359,418 downwards.
TTGTTATACGCCTAAATCTATGTTCTATTTGCGCAATAACTGTATCAATATTGCATTGTTATAGAAGTAACACCTAAATCCATCTACCAGGGGGGTTTTGTAACATGCTAAGTGATGCACAATTCTATTTCAAGAGTTTTTTTTTATTTTGTTGACATGATATATTTACACAGGATCATATTTATTTCATAATTCTTTTAAACAGAAAAAAATTCCTTTATTAGTTGTTCCTATTATTTCATGGTATCCACAAAGGGGGAGATTATGAAATGCTAAAAATAGAATCACATGATCTCTTTGAAATATCAATTTGAGTTGTTACATTTCCTTATTTATATAAACTTTGTTTCATCAATAATTGCACATGGCAAACAGAACACCCATTATAGCCTCCTGTAAATCTTGCAAAATGCCTCATTCTTATTATAGAGGCGGTGAATAATATTCATTTATTGCCCTATGTTGACGCATCATATGTATGCGTTCCACATTTTATTTTATTTACTGAAACGTAGACGAACCGATTAATTGGTTCTTGATTTCATACTACATGGCTTAAATTAATGGGGAACATAACATTTTAACATCCCCATCTTAATATTATCTGATGTGTAGAGTTCAGAATTTGAAACCTGTTATTATATGCCTCATTTTGCGAATCAGTCAAGTCTGCAGATTGTTGCAGTTCAGAGACCTACAATAACAATGTTTACGGTAAAATTTATATTTTGTAAAGAAAGGTCAAGAGTTTTTTCATGTGAAAGAATGCATTTTAGTTTTTGATCATGCTGGGGGGGGGGGGGGGGGGGGGGGGGGGGGGGGGGGGGGGGGGGGGG
>BMAV01002587.1:347449-358482 GCA_019973955.1 Trichonephila inaurata madagascariensis | reverse complement strand
TCATGCTGGGCCCCCCCCCCCTGCTCTCCCCCAGAAGGCCGGCCCTTATTATGTACTTTATACATAATTCAATAACTTGCAATAATGGATAATCACATTAAATTTAAGAATTCCTATAAATTATGCATTAATATAAGTAATTTTTTAAACTTAATAGTGAAATAGTATTTTCTTTTATTATCTTAAGTCATTTCTAAAAAAATTTCGAAACACTTTTAAAGGATAATTAGTAAGTAAATCAGACAAAGATGGAGAATGTTATTTTATTAGAATAATTTCAAACATCTTCAAATGCTTCATAATATTGTAAAGTATTATATGCAACATATTGTAAAAATGAAATTCATTTTCATCAAATAACTGATCGACAATTAAATAAAATATTCATTTGAACTTAAAGTTTAGGTAGGCAAACTTGATGTAAATATAATATATTTTATAGAAAATTGTTACTTTTCATCTCTAAATAACACTTCGATTTTCAGTGGCACTGGAAAACTTCGTACTATAATATAATATTTCCTGCAAGTTGAAGTTTTTTAAAAGAAACGGTTTCGAACCTATACTGTGAGCCATTCTTGTGAAAAATATGAAATAAAGAACAACAAAATTAATTAATAACTAAAATAATTAAGAGCTATATCTAAGTGCATCAAGAACTATAAATAAATATATCCCAGCTAACACTAACCAGATAATATTAATGAAGCAGACGAATACCTAATTAGATAAATAATTTAGAATAAAACAAAAATTATACAAAAGAGTTGTTAAAAATATTTCCTAACAAATATATATACTAGAATAATACAAAAAATACAATGATATCATATATCTTTAATTAGATAAAAATAAGACACAAGAATGACATCAACAAAGATATAGGAAAACCCATGTTATGAATAAACACGTGGGGATATTGCAGCCGGAATCACGTGATTACCCGATTGGCGCCTTCTGTCTGCGCAGATACTCCATTCAGAAACATCTTTAATACTGTGACTACAATACAATTCAAGTAAAGAAACACACACACACATATACACGTATACATACATAAATATTCTTACAAACATTCCTTGAAAAATTAACTGAAATCTATAATCGCTTATTTATCTGAAATTTCAAAAATATAAGGAAATTTCAGAAGTATGTTATAGTTCATATTTCATTTCTTCAAAATGAAAGTAATTATTTAAATTAATTAGCATCACATGTTTGAATTTTTTATTAGATTCGAGTATACAGTTACCCAGGAATCTACAGCAGCCACCTGTGGGATGCGGTCGCTTTCTTCAACCAAATCCACTACTACATTGACTCGCCAACTGCAGAAGACCTACAATTTCAGGAGACCATACAGAGAACAATTATGGAATTCGTCAAATCTGCCGGAAGTCACATAACACCGGAGGAATGGCTGAAGTATCCGAATTCTGTTGCATTGGTCAGCTCGAACATCACCTTGGTGGATTCTTATCACAAAACTAAATGCAAATTCTGGTCTGCAAATGGTCTGACAGATTATGCATGGGTTAGCTGAACAGTTTCAAATCATGGTTTTCTACAGGTGCTCAAGTTGGAGACGAAACGCATTGATTGGACTGACTTAACCCTCTTCTGCATGTTGAGTATATTTAAATATTATAAATGTGCATTTTTTCTCCTGTGTATGAAAATTACTAAAAAGTTTCCACGATATTGAAAACAGTTGCTAGTTGAATGTGACAAAATTGGTTTCGAAAAAATTTGAATAGTAGGAAAACGCGCCATTCTCGTAATATCTTATTCAATCTAGCTTTGTTCAGTATTCTTTTAAGTTGTCACAAGGCTGCGGTACATCTTAAAGAGTGACAAATGGTATTATAAGAAATAGAAAGAGGAAAATGTCTTTTTAGTAATAACATTCGTGTGTTCAAACATTATTTAAGAAAACATGCGATATAAAATATTTCAGGGAACATAATTCATTCATCATAATTTATATTTTTAAATTCTAATGTTTCTATGATTTATCAAATAATGGTTTTTTGTATGTAAGATGCACCGTGTATGTGAAGAGTTATTTACACAAATAATCAGGATCACAATAAATTAATCTTTTTTAGTTTCGGATTTTTTTTCTGAATTTGCATTATTTTATTGGTTATGCTGTACATATACGGTGTTAATTAATTAGGTACCTACAAAACTTTTAACATATGTTTCTAAACTGTAGCTGGAAATCATTAATTCCATTTCTCATAAATTACCAACTACCTGGTTGTAAAAACTACTAAAAATTAAAATAGTCTTAGACGTGTCTCATTCCCTACACTAAATGAAAAAAAAAACTTTAAACTTTTCAAATTGCACATTTAAACAACAGTTTATTAAACTGTGAAAAAATTCATTAAAATTATTTATAGAAATAAACTGATGAAAAGTTTTTTCGCCATGCTTTGAAATAATATCCACTATTTGTTTTTAAAGAAATCACAAGGTAAAGTAAGATAAAATAAACACTGATCAGTTTTCTTACACGCAAAATTTTAGTGGGGTTATATTAATTCAAGTTGCTCTCTAATCAAATGATTTTATATGTACAAAAAGAAAGAAAAACATAGATAAATAATTGAATGCAAAAATGAATAATATTATTTATTACAAAATAAGTAAAGCAATAAATTCAGCCATAATATAAATGTTGGATTCACTGGTATGACCCATCACACATGTAGAGGTCATTCAAACTTAAATTCTTTCATACACACGATGGGCAATACCTCAGATACACTATAAACTATATTATTTACAACTAATGTAGACTTCATTGTTATTTTACATGCCAAAATTAATTGTTATAGATGAAGTACACATTATTATTTTAAGACATGGGTTGCGTACAGAATTTACACACTCCAGTTTACTGTTAAGGTTTCACTAGATGGACAATTTTGTGGAGTAATTCTTACTTTATTTTTACAGTAATTATTGTGTGTAAATTTTACAGACCACAACACACTTTGCATCCTTAGAGTTTCCAGTGTTACAGGAATTAATCATTTGTTATATACATATATATATATATATATATATATATAGCACGATCTCATGTATTCTAAAATACAAAAAAAAAATTGCCCAACATATAATGTAAACGATACTTCAAAGAACGTTAAAAAGTGGTGAATATGCATTTAAAAGTACAGATAAAACTATATTGTCATTCCTTATGTCCTAAAAATAATCCAAATTCTTACAAAGGCCATTGAAGTGACATAAAGATTTTACTGTTTACAATAACTCACAATAAAAGTAATTTTGACATTTTTTCTACTCAAAAAGTTTCATCCTGTAAATGCATTTTCATCTATTCCAACCCATTCCAAGTTGTAAAAGACAAATTCCATTGATTAAAATTTCCATAGATTAAAACTATGCACAAGAAGGTTAACTTATTGATTAACATGCCGTCCTTTTCTCGAGATTGCGGCGAGTTTCCTTGTTTCAATTTTCTATTAGTCCCAGAAAATAAACTTTATAGATTTAATGAATAAAATATACGTCCACTATATAGCCATAACATTTATCATATACCTAAGGGTGACTCTCAAAAACACAAATATTGATAAAAACAAATTTTTTTGTTTAAAAATTAGGATATTCGATTATATTATGCATGTGCGTTTTTGGCAATACTTCCAATTTTTTTCTCTTTTATGAGAATGTTACATGTTCAAAATTTCATCATATTTCCGAACAGCAGTGGAAAATGCAAATTATTTACAGAGGTTGGTGAAAATTTTGATATCATAACCCATTTATAGCATATACATATCTCAGTTACCCAATAATGAAAAAATAATGGTTTTAAAAGTTGGGCCTTAAAAATGATTATAAAATATACAGCTGAACAAACTAGAAACTATCCTAGACAAATAGTCAAAATGGTAAAATAAAACATACAATATATCATTGACACAAAATCAGAATGTATTTAATTTCCACTGGTTGGAGACCTTAATTAATTGGCAATACTTTTCACGCCTTATTTTAAAAACAAATAGTTGTGTTGTCAATTGTAGAAACTCAAATATTATGAAAATAAATTTAGAGAGCATCAAAAGGGATTAGATTAAAAAAATACGTTTGAAAATATATGAAATTTTACGTCAGCATATATTGATATGTAAATTCCATGCAATTTAGCTAAAAGGCAAAATAAAATGCTATCGCCACCAAATCCTATAGGATCTCTATGATATCCGTTTGTACCCCGGAAATCCTTATTCCATCATCCTTCGTCCAGAACAAAAATACGAAAACTAGTTACTCTTCAAATTAAATGAAGTCAGAATTCATTTAAAGACTGAGATGGCATTAACAAAAAAAAAAAAAAAAAAAAAAAAAAAAAAAAGAGCAAGCAAGAAAATTAAAAAAAAGTATTCTCCTCAATATATTTAATTGCTCTTTATGTATTCTGTAAAATCCAATTCTCAAAGCGACTCTTGTTGGCAAATTGCCTATTACAGCATTATTTTAAATATGTTAGAATAGTTAAATGTTTAAGTCTAGAGGAATATAATACTCTACTTCAAGCACACAATGCTCGAAATAGTTAATAACAGCAAAATTAATGAAATAAAATGCATACATAATTTATCTAACGTTTAATTTACATATACTTCGAACGTTGGCAAAGCGTTATATAATAAATATTCACAATAATAATAATTACACCACTAAATTTTTTCTGTTTGTTCTACAACAATTTTTGAGCACTAAGTGTTTGACATACGTCAAAGCATTAATTACTTTTCAAGCAAAAAAATATAGTCCCTTAAGTTTTTGAGAATGACCCTTGGTAAGCATAAAATGCAAAAATGGTAATAATTTTGAAAATTGGGTCAAAGAGTAGGGATAAATTTGAACATTCTGTAAATATTGGATTTGGCACAGTGAACACACATAACTTGTCGTAGCTTACATATATTTTGGTTTTTTTTTTGTATGAAACACGCATTTCGTTTTCTACTAATGGCGTTACTTATTGATGTGGATTATTTTTATTTAATGAATGTAATTTTTTCAAGGAATATTAAGCCATTTTAATGCTTTCATCAGACACATTAAAACCCTTGCAGTTTAAATTTACAAATGGCGCATAAGGAAGTTGCTCAAACAGTATGTAAATAAATCCTTAGAGACAAAAAGAAATAGACTAGAAAATGGACTGTTATTCATGAAAAATTGCAAGAGATATTTCCAATGTAAGTGAAACGTATTTTGTGTTTTTAGACCAAATAGTCTTTTGCTTATGTTAGAACATTTAAATAAAAAAATATATATTTAAGAATTAAGTTTAAATATTCATCGTTTATTACTTAAAAAAAATGGTAATATAAATTTCCTAATTTTTTTTAAGTTTAAGATTTCTTATTTCCACACAAATAATTATTAAGTTTCCCAAAACGTATGAAAATCAAATATTATTTCGTAGATAGTTAATATCTAGCATAAAATAAAATGTTTGATCAAGTTTTCTTAATAATTATCTGATAAAAGAAAATCTCGAAAAATACGTTTTTTGAAAGTAATTTTCATCATTGCACTTAAGAAGTAGTAGTATTGATATTGTTAGTTCAGTAAGTGTTTATATCCTTAAAAATCTCAATTTAAATAAAAATTGAGGAATCTAAAATCTGTGTGATTTGAGTTTGCGAATAAGTAAATGTAGTGTTGATAAATAATTTACTTTTAGAAAATCTAATTAATATTTTATTTACTACATTTAAGATAAAATTCCAAAAATATATCCTTTTTCTGTTTTTTTTAAAAAAAATTCGTTCAAACTTCTAAGATGGATTAATACTGCATACATTGCAGAAAACTCTTTCATTTATCATATTTCATCTTTTATTCTTAAAAAACTATGTGGTGTTCACCCCATCCCTAATCATGTGAAACTTTTTCCTCTTTTATAAATATATATTATTCTAGTTCATATTTCAACATTTTAATAGCGGTCAATTCGTGTGACGTGTCTTAGAATATTCATGTTAATTAGAGAGCTCCGTAATCTTTTCTAAATAGATTCATGTGTAAATCATTGTTATACGATGTTTAGTTTATTAATCATTTTCTTTCTTATATTGTAAAGGTAGAGCTTTTCTACTGATTGATAAGAAAATACTTTGTTATTGTGAACGTGAAATGTGTGTTTGTATGTATATGTATTCATTTCATTCTGTAAACTCAAGTGAATAAAAATATTTCTCTCTACGTTTATGAAGATGCATGTATTTTTTCTAGCTCAAGCTTCATCCTACTATGTAGTTGATTCAGAGTGATAAGAATACATATTAATCAAAAAAAATCTTATCCGTCGAAAATTAGTTATCAGTTTGTTTAGATTGTAAGAAACTCTCGCGAAGAGTTAAAATTACGAAAAGGCATCTTTAAATTCTTTAATTCTCATTAAGAGATCCAATAATAGTAAATCTACTAAACGTACAAATATTAAACAATACAAAAGTGGAGAACTAAAAGATAATTGGAGTTAAAATTTAAAGTCCATTGCAAATTTCGGAGATTTATTTAAATAAATGTCAAGTCTAAAAAAAAAAATGATACAATTTCCTCTTAGACTTACAGTATAAGCTCAGATTGTCTTATTTTTTTTTTAAATCTATCTTTTCGTCTGCTTAGAATAATATAATAGAGAAAATTAAAATATTTAATTACTTTATTTAAGTTATCGTATTTACATAGATTAAGAGGATTCGATATCCTTTGAAATTTTTTCTTATTCATGTATTTAAAAATTATATTTTAGCATTTAACATAATGTTTTTATTCAAGGAAATGATAAGAGATGAAATGAATCACATATTATTCACACAATTTTAAAAATTAAAATGTTTTAAGAAAATTTGGAAAATTTAAAAAAATTACTCCTTTTGTAATAATTAATATCTTGACCCGAAATTTTATTGCAATACTCTTAAGGATGTTTTAAACAATTTTAGGGATCGATTTTACAAGAACTTAATTACACTGCTGGTCACACAAAATGCAACACCAAAAAGTTGCCAGATACCCTAGCGAAATTTATTTGGCAGATAACAAGTTGTACAAAGATCAAACGATTAAAGTCACAGCCTCATTTGACGTGTGGATGAGGACAAAATCAGTAGTTAGTGTAGCCATCATTGTTGGCTACAACCACAGCCACACGCCTCGGCATAGAATCAAAGAGGCTTTGGATGTATCCTTGGGGTACAGAAGTCCATGCTGCTTCCACAAATTGCCAAAGTTGACATGGTGTAGCAGCGGGTGGTGTATCCCGGGGCAGTCGTTGTCCAAGCATGGACCACACGTTTTCGATTGGCGATAGATAAGGAGAACAAGCAGGTCAAGGAAGCAATTCAATTTGTGATGAGTAACCAAAAACTCTTGTACATTGCGTGTCATGTGTGGTCAAGCATTACCCTGATGGATTATGGCTGATGGCCAGCGCTGAATGTATGGGAGGACCACAGGCTTCAACACCTCAGAGATGTAGAATTTGCTGTTCAGCGTACCGGCAATGCGCACTAGAGGGGCGTGGCAGTGAAATCCAATACCACCCCATACCATGATACCGAGTGCAGGACCAGTGTAGCGATGCATAACGCAGCAATTCAGCAGCCTCTCCCCACGGTGTCTGCCGACTGGAATCCGATCATAGTGACGCTACAGGCGAAAGTGAGATTCGTCAGTAGACACAATGTCATTTCATTCCGTTGCCCATGTCTGCCGTTCATTGAAAAATTGTCGTTGAAAACACCTGTGGTTTTCAGTCAAGGGTAAATGAAGCAATGGACACTTTACGGACATTCCAATCTGCTGCAAATGGCGTTGAATGGTACGAGCGGACATCGAATGATGCGTAACAGACTGAATCTGCTGTGATATGGTTCGTGATATGGCTGCGAGATCCATCACTGACCTTTGCACAATCCACCTGCCTTCATGGGAAGTGGTGCAACGAGGTGGATGCGATCGGTCAGTCGTTTCCTTCTGCATGCAGCCCCTATAGGCTACTATTCTTCCTCGTCGAATTCCGAAACTTGGTCATAAGATGCTCGATGTCTTCCGTGAAGAATAGTAAACAGCTTTAGAAAAAAAGTGTACTAAAAAAACAATTGCTATACTTCAAAACGCCCATCTGTTTTCTCCTTATATTATACTTGTGGGTGGCGCTACGATCACCCGTGATATACGTCTGCGCTTTAATGCTAATGATTTGCATATTTCATCACCGCCAACGCATGATGTAAATTTCACATGGTTTAGATGCTTCCTTCATGGTGTTGCATTTTGTGTGGCCAGCAGTGTAGTTTTGGAGGGGAAAAAATACAATGTTGATATGTGAGAATGCTAAACCTTCTACATTTTAATTTATTTAAAAAAAAATGTATTAAGTTTATACAGCAAAATGGATCCCTAATTTTGTTACATGCATTCTATAAATATAAAACAGGAAAAAAAGGGTTTTAAAAAAAGATTTATAAGTAATTGTGGAAGGAGAAGCATTTTGAATGCACTAAGCTGTCGAAAAATCACAAGCTGAGAAAAACCACTTTAAAGTTTATAATTCTGAAAAAAATAATTATATAATGAGCTTAAATAAACTTAAAATACCACTTTACAATATTAACTCTATGTTTTTCGTTAAAATATTTGCATTTTCATATTATTTGAGTTTTTTTTTGTATAAATGATCAATTTTTTCAGAGAGTTTTAATTGCACAAGAAAATTCAAGGAAAATGTTAATTTTTTTTTCATTCATGTTAGAAATTTTTTAGTTTTTTTTCTTCACATAATATTGTAGAATTATATTTCTATGAAAAAAATATGAGAAATAAAAGCTGAAATTATTAATATAAAATGCCTTATTTAAGAACTTTTACATGCACACATTTCATAATGAAAAAATTACATTATTGTAATACCTCAGAAATATTATGCTTTATATATAACACCTTTATTTTTTATATTTATTATTACTGGTTTTAAAATAGATTTTTTTATCAAGAAGTTTTTCTTTAGCTTTTCTATCTAAAAAGGGGGCGTGGTTGAAATGTTTAATTAGCTTGTTTACATTTTTCAATTGAAATTTTTTCAAATTTTCTGACATACACAAATGATATATCAATCAAAAGATAATACTGCAAAGAGTATGAATAAATAAAAATTTAAAGAACGATACTTCAGTCATTTTGAGGGGTACCAAGTCTTATTAACAAAGAATAGTGTTTTCGCACTTTCTTACTCCCAGAAAGTGTATACTCAAATATTAGTTAATTGTGCCACAGGCTTCTTCGTTGCTATGTTTGATACGAAGATCTTGCCTTGTAAAGAAACCACGATGTGTGTGTATGCGGGCATAAAGAATGAATTTAGAGAATTACAATTTTAGTACAGGAACACATTTTTTTATTTGTTACTTTCCTTCGACATTTGAATAAAAAGGCTTTGTGATGTGTATAATATGAAATATTTACACAAATCTCCTCAAGGCTTCATGCTCGATAAATTTTTAACCAAACTAGTTAATACTCAAAGTATTATTGCTAATAAACAAGTGCAGAGCACTTAATGATGCGATTAATAAATGATAAAACTCACTTTAACAAAAAAAACACACATAAACAGTTTTTAAAAAAGGGGATTCTTAAATTTCTTTGTTCCAGGATTGCTTTGCCAATAAGGAGAAGGACATGGTCGCTCTTCTGATAAAACTTTTTACTTACAAGTATACATGTATGATACGCAGTGACAAAAAAATGGAACCCAAATTTTTCCTAGTTCTCATCGCAGCATAAAGAAATTTTTATCAATGATTCTGAGGGAATTAAATTAGGGTGCTAAAAATAAATATATTAATTCAATTAAAATATATAACTAAATAAGCAAATTTTTTTTCCTACTAGAATTCGACTTTTTCTTATTGAAGTAAAAACTGATGTTCCTAATTTCATTCGAAATCTATCATTAGGTTTAAAGATATCCGTCGAAAATTGTTAGAAAAAACATTCTCTTAAGACTGTAAGCAAGTATAAGAAATATTTAGGGCAGTGCTTCTCAAACTTTCAATACTGGCGCCCCCCTTTTCAATCACAATTTTTATCGCGCCCCCCTTATACATTAATAAATTACTGAATGCAATAATAATGCACCTTGACGCTAAAGCTACAATACACGATCTTAATTATAAACCATACAAATTAATAACATAAGTATTAAATTTTGTACATGTTACTTTTAAGCAAAAGCATAAATAAATTAATTAAGTAATAGGGGTTAATTATTGTTATTTTTCCTTTCTCTAATTTTAAATTGGAACTTATTGCAAAATGCGGTGGCTGCTTAGAAGACAAAATATAGATATGAGCTAAATATACACTGGTGTGCAAAACTTAAGCAACAATGTAAAAATTTAGCAGATAGCCATGAAATTGCAGAAACGGAGGCCTGGAGATCAGTAGAGGGAACACGTAAGTTAGTAGAAACGTCATGCATATGCAAATATCAGGAACAAAACGTCAGAAGCGATGTGAGCGTACGCAAAACGCGTGATGTCGGCGCGCGCTGCTCAACAGTAGAATGAAATGAAGGACGGAGACGCAATTCACCATATTCTCAGCAAGTGCCAGTGAGTCAGTTCGTGAAATATCGCTAGAAGAAATCATCTGGATGACTTCACACTTGGAAGAATGATCGGAAAGCTGGAGGAGGGGCGTACTGTCACCAGTGTAGCTGCAGAGTTCGGAATCAACAAAAGTGTCGTTTCGCGCGCTTGGAAAGCGTTCCAAACCACAGGTACAGCTGTTAGAAAGGTTGGTGTGGCCGCCCGAGGACGACAACTGCAGGGGATGACCGATATATCATCCTGCAGGCGAAAAAAGTTCGACAGCATCAGCAAGCGCCATTGCTCAGAAACTCTGTACAGCAACGAGTCGACAAGTGTAGCGGTTTACTGTGGCCAGACGACTTCACAAAGGGG
>BMAV01002587.1:330375-347049 GCA_019973955.1 Trichonephila inaurata madagascariensis | reverse complement strand
TTTTGTAATAAATCACTCTTTGAATTTTTTATAGAGGTGGAGGCTGAATTTTCTGCACTGAAAACAAAAGCATTTCGTATACTATTACCATTTTTAACATCATACCTTTGTGAATCCGGATTTTCTGCGATGGCTACTTTCAAGACAAAATATAGATCTGAGCTAAATAGCAAAAAATAACTCTGAGTGTCAATTTCTAATTTTTAGCCTTCCTTTGAAAAACTTTGCTCTGCAAGACAAGCCCATGGAAGTCACTGATAATTATTAAACTTGTTCTTATACTGGCTGAAGTACCCACTCTTAACACGAGTTTATTTTTTTAAAAAATGATAATATATTATTCTTGATATAACAGCTTAATTGTAAGGAGAGTAAAACAAAGTGCATGACAATGTATACAAAAATGTAAAATGATTTATTGAAATGAATACTCATATTATAAACGGTTTTGAATGAAATGTAATTTTAAGCCTCGCAGAATTAGCATTTAGAATAAATGTTAAGTAATAAAAAAAGAATATAAAATTCTAATGAATAACAATTGTGTTATTTTTTTAATATTTAAAGCGAGAAAGCCCAGGATCAGGTGTGCACTCGATACTAACGTTAATGGTCGTGGGGAGTGAAGCACCCCAATTCTTTTTTTTTATAATTATTTTCAATATACAAGATAAAAATCACAATTTCAGTGAATAATTTAACTAAGAGAAAATATACTTACCTATTTCAAGGATTTTTCTATTTGTCTTTCATAATTTGAGAAAATATCCAATAAAACTGAACTAAATTGTTCCAAATGTGCGTGACCTTAATAAAGGACACAAATCACAGACACTTTTTGCTGACATAACAGGTAAGTTATTTGCAAGCAAAACTGTCACATTTTGTTCACGTTATTGTAATTTTAATGTCCTTTGATGATCGACAAATATCCTGTTGAACTTTTTCTTGCTTGTGTCTTTTTGACAGGGTGAAGTGCATTTTGCGGTACACTTATGGCTTCATATTTTCTTGATAAAGTTCTTAATGTAGCTATTGAAAAATTTCCTTTCGTTTCATGTTATTGCTTTTCTCAAATTTACTTTCGCTAACATGATTAACATGCATTATTTCAAAAAATGTTTCCCTTGTTTGATCAGCTTCAATTTCCTTTCAGAGAGATCACAGATGCCCAATTCTTTTTTTTTATATTCTGCTCATTTACATTTATAAACCATAATCAGTCGTACAACATCACAATTAAAACCACTAAGTTATTCATAGGGAAAAATGCAGCATGTTCAAGAAAATAATTTTGAAAAATAGTGGTCGTGCCGGGAACTCGGTCTAAGCAAGTATTTTAAGATTCTAAAAAAACGTTTTCCACTCTCAAAAAAGGAGATATGTTATCAATTCATTTTAGCTCCCATTAAGACTGTCATATTAGAGGATTCTCTGTCAAGGTCATTGGTAACAAATAAACAGTTTTCCCAGAATTAACGATTTTTGTATTATATGTTTCAGTATACTCATAAAAAATAATTCTTGGTCAATTAATCCTTCAAAGTGCTCTCAATATGCTTATCCATGTATCATAAAACTCTTTCACATTGTGAAAAAAAAACGCAAACAGAATTATATAATTTACAACTTTCCTAAAAAAAAGGGATGCATTTAACCATACCAGTAAGTTTGAAAGCCAGCAAAAGTAATATTTTAGATTAAGAGAAACGTAATAAAAAAATCTCTCATCGTAGGATTACAGTAAAGCAAACAAAATATTTTTTTTTATTTAGTTATAGGATCAAATATAGCTAATGAGCGTTCAAAGTAGAATCTTTTATTTTTGATGACCTTTTTTCACCAGATGATATATATAAATCATATCAATGTAAATCTGTATTTTTTATTATATCAGAAAGTATTTTTTTTTCATTCCAGTAAATTAATTTTTTTTAACCTTTTATTTTCGATATGCTCGCGCCCCCCCCCCGGGGGGCGCGCCCCACAGTTTGAGAAACACTGATTTAGGGAGTATGTGAAGAAATTTTAAAATATTACGAAAAGAAGAAAGATAAGGGTGTAAAAAAAACTACATCATGAAAATACGATACATCAATAGTCTTTTAATACATCAAATAATAGTTTTTAGGTGTAATGAAACAAAATATTTATACGTCCAAAAATTTCTCAGGTTCCAAAAATAATCAGTAATAAATGGAAAGAATATTAAAATCAGTATTGTCTTTGTTAAAAAAAAGGAAAAGTAAATATTTTTGACGAACTTATTGTAAAAATGTTGTACAAAAAAATCAAAACAAATATTAATATGAAATGTAATGAAAGTAATTTACCTACATTTTTAGGGGAAAACATGCCGTCGAGTGATGTAAACGATAATATTTTATTCAATCCGGTACAATGGACCAAAAGTGAATTCTATTTTTAAATTGAGACCCTCTCAAAGCAATCGTATTATTTCTGCCGCTTATATGAAACAAAAAAAATTCTTGGCAATTGCATGATGTCAAATACTTTGAAGCTCTTGATGAAATATAGATAGTGACCCACTAGGACAATGTGTGCCATTGGAGATTCTCCGTGTTGAGGGTATGACCCACGTGAAATCCAAGTCTACCCGTCCGCGGGGTGTAGAAGCTTGGAGAGACAATGCCAGCTCAAGAATCCTCACTGAACTGGGGCTAAGAAAAACTTGCTTCAGTGTAAGACGAAAGTTCAAATCAAATCTTATCCTTCTGCAAAAATACAAGCATTATAATGTCGCAAAATTGTACCAGGAAAGAATTTGTCACATATTTTACATTTTATGGTTCAGAAGAATTTGTCAAGTGTACCTTGTCTACTGCAAATATTTGTCTTATAATGATGAACTGAGACCAGTTGATTCATAAAGCTGAATATTTGTAAGCCATTGTTGCGCAGGCTAAAATTTTTATCAGTTGTATGTATATTCCATAGTCATTTTCCTTTTACATAAAAATATAACAAATATTATTATTTTTCGATTTCATATAGAAATATCTTTCCAAAGTATTTAATAATTTTAAGAAAGTAAAAGATTATGCTATTTCTTTTTAAGTGGTATTAAATAATTCTAAAGCGTTTCAGAGTTATCAAATGAAACAGTTATTGCTTTGAACTGGAATTCATCTATAAAGACTGAACAGACCAAAGTTATCACAATGAAGGAAGAAAAATCAGCATAATTATTAAGTTGACCCAAAACGATTATCAAATCAGAAACACAAAATTACTAATGTTTTACACTTTACATTTTACGAAGTCAATGCATAATAAAATTTTCCTACAATGGATAAAAAAATAAAGCAGGAAATTGTAATTCACGTTCCAAATCTAGAAAAAGAGAACTTGTAAACAACGGATATAAAACTTAATCAGCTTTGCACAAATAATAGTTAGAAATAATTTTTGAAAAAAAGTTTTTTTTTATGTAACATAGCTATCATAAAAATTCTATGTTATAAATTTAGTATTGTAACTAAAATCAAAGAATTAGATATTATAAGAAATACATATCTTCAAATCATGTAGTAATTTTTGTTGCGTGAGTGAGTGAGTTTGGGGTTTCTTGGCGCAAGAGCCAATTCTGGCTATACTGCGCCAAACAATTGTTAAAAAACATTAAGAACGTATTTTTCGTTGTACAATTATTGATAAATTTAATAAATAAAGAGTTCAATACTTTGTTTTAATATTCAGAATATGACTTCCAATTGTCTCGTTGAACTAAAAAAAGAGGAAAAAAAGAAAATCTTTTACAATATAAAAAGTAGTTTTGTACAAATTCAGCAATAAACATTAAGTTTATTATTCTAATGTGTATATGAAATTTTCCTCTTGAACTTTACAATAAGAAAAGTAAAAAAATATTCGTAATTTTTCTCTTAATTTTTTTTCCTGAATCATTTTATAAAAATAATTTAATATTAATGTATAATTTCACTTAAGTAAAACTTAACTCTGAAAGATTACACACGCGCAATCATTTGAAAAAGACGTCATTTTTAATCCCGCAAGTCAACAGTTGAACGGAAAATATAAATGCGTTCATTCAGTTTATCATCTTGTTACTCTAAGATTCCCTTTTTTATGTTCTCTTTTACGCAAAGCTTTTTAAAAATATTCTGTACTGACTAGGTTTTCTCTGGTTTTTGTCCTTGATGACAAACAGTAACAAAAACGAGAATCCTTATGGGAAAAAAAGGGTCATTAGATTCGCTTAAAAATTAAGACCTAATCGATATATTTAGAGGTTATGCATTAAAACATAATATAAACTTCGTACTAGCTAATTGATTAGCTTTCTATTTTAGCATCATCTAATCATCTTAATGTCCTCTTTCTTATACTTACTCTAATTTTTATGCTTCATTCTGTCAATTTTTACTTATTTCACGTTTGACTTTTTTCTTAAGTTCCGTTTTTTTAATCAAAATAAAAGATCGCTTTTTGTTAAATTTTCTATTTAAAGTGTCATTAATTTTTTGTTCGCCCTTTCATTTTTGCTAAAGATTGCTTAACTAAGGTCAGTGAGGCGTAATCTATGCTTTATAACAAAGATTTTTTTTTCAATGCATGTATAGCAAATTTGGGCTGTATGTACATTGTTTTCTTTCCCCCCCCTTTTTTTTGTGAGACATTTTGAACTTTTTTTTGCTTCTTTAAATATGTTATTTTAATAGCTTTTTATATAAAAAGAATGAACCATTTCTTTTATATGTGATCCTATACATAAATAATCCTGATAATAATCTCTAAGGAGAAAACCTAAATTCTTTTCCTAACTATGAATTTGAAGAGTCTCCACTTACATAGAACAAATGATTAAAATTCACATATATTAAACATTCTTTAAGTGAATCAATAAAACATAAAATAATTATATATAAATAGTATTAAAATATTTTATTCTAGACAATTATTGTTTTTAATGAAGAAATGAAGGGGCTAACCTAATGTGGACCATGTCAGCAGTTATTTCGCTAATATATACCTGCACTACTGTAAAGTTTGTTACGTAGGTAGTAATTATTGTCACATATATAAATATATACATAGATAGATAGATACTAAATTAAATTTCAGTACTAGATTATATCCTTATTTTTAGTTTTATCCTGATTATTTGTGTTTAACAAAAAGAAACTTTGACACAAACAAAGCAGGTTGTTTGGATTTACAATCAACTATCGGTAATCATGTATTTAAATGTAATATTTATGATAAGAATCATGCTTTTAATTTCAACAACATTTAAACACCTCTTTGAAAAAACAATATCTCCATAATCCTTTTTTTCTCTACGTTAAAAGCTTGTTTTTTGTAATCCGTAGTAAATAAGAAGAAATGGTATCTCTCCAATTATGACATCATTATGTCAATATATATCGACTGGAAAAAGGTACAGAAAATAAAACATGCATTCCAAGCATACATTTCAAAATTAAAGATACAATGTAATCGATGTAAGCTAGAATAAACCTAACACAACACAAATGAAAAAAAAAATATGTGGGATAGGATTATCAAAAGAAAAACTTCCAACAATATAGGGAGATAAAGAGAATTGTTAGGGAAAAATTTAATAATAATAAACACTAACATATATAAATATGATAATAACTCCTGTTTATCCTCCTAGTTACCTATTTCAAAATTTTCGCAATGCATTTAAAAAAAAAATGTGAAATTGTTTTGTAAGGTCTAAAACTTAAGCAAAAGCAAGTGTTCAAAGTAAAATGGCGAATGAGACCTATATTAACGTCGCACTATACAGCAACACGAGGGACTTTGGCTACCGACCTCGTAATTCTGAACCATGGCCAAGTGACAAGAATGACACTTGAACAGGCAACCCTCTCTCCTAACTTCCACACTACACCAATGGGAGATTGTTCAAAATATTTATCATGCTTCGGCCCCTTCTGCACGGCAGATCTTCAATGGTACTAGAACTTCGAACTCATGACATGCCAACCCCGAGTCCATGACCGTGATCACTAAGCTGCCACGGCCACCAAAGTACAATAACAAGAAATTAAGTTTTACAGGACAGAAAGACTTTATTTTCGTAGACCCTACTGTTAACTAAATTTTATTGATATTTTATTATGTTGTAATGCCCATCCTGATGATATTAGTTATGCATTAAAACCACTAAAAACAAAATGGAAAAAGAAAAACCATTTCTCTCTCTCTCTCTCATAAAACTGTTTTATTAAATAAAAAAACTTACTTAATAAATCTGAGTAATGCTTAAGAATGTTTCATTATAGTTTCGAGTAGAAGAGATATGAAAGTGTAACTACTATTTGAATAAAATATTTTTCTTAGTTTCTTAGACCGAAACATTTTACTTCTGGGTATCAATTATAATATTTAACTAAACCCTTACATGACTTACAGCTAGAGATTGCCTCATTCATAGCAGTTTCAAGATAATTCATGTGGTTTCTAGAATGAAAATGTAAGTGTAATCAAGATCCGGATCAGATATTTATTAAACCAAAAATTGTATCAAACTTTTATCTGCATTTTAAGACTACAAATCCACGTTACGTTGATTAATTATTTGCTCAAAATGAAAACAAATCATTAGATTCAAACTTCTATGTTTCAAAATTTCTAATTTCCAAATTCTTCTCTTATATGATGGCAGTTTTTGTAAATATTTTGAAATATAAGTGTTTGTCATTTGTTGAGTAATAATAGTTTCATATAATTTTCAAATCTTTCTCTTATACGATGACAATTTATATAAATATTCTTAAATATACGTAATCATAATTTTCGAAGGCTGCTTTTGATTAAAAAATAGTAATTTTTTTTAAAAGTATTTTTTAACTTTATAAGCCGTAAGTCCAAAAGTGGCAGTTCAATTTTCTGATTTAGATTTTATTTTAAAGATAAATGTTTAGAATTTTATTACATATGATTACATGTGTTTATACTCCTCAGTATTAATTAATTTTTGTGATATCATATTCTTTCTAATCAAATTGAATAATACAAGTATTTTTATTCATTTTATCTAAAAGAAAAAATTGAAATGTATTCAATGACCTGGAGATTAAATAGTTTAAAAAAACTGTGCTTGTATCCCTTTTATTTCAATTTTTCTTCTACTGAATATAATAAAAACAAATAAAGTCTCGTGTAGAATACACTTTATTCAAGATATACTGTACTTAATTATTATTGAAAAAATTAATTAGAGGGAAATTAATATTAAATTTATTGTACATAAAAATGCAATAATATATTTATAATAACAAAACCAAAGAAACAACTGTAGTAATTTGGTCTTACTTTATAACAATATGCATTTTATCCTGAATTAGTTCTTAATTTCAATGGTATTTCTTCGTAATGTGAGTATTGCTGGAATCTTTTTGAACTTTCAAAAAGCCTTGATTAGGTCAAAAATATCTCAAAATCTAGAAGTATAAGAAATTTTTAATAAGAAACTACCTTATATCAATTATTTTTCTATATCAAAATAACGAAACAGGAAAAATATGCAGGCAGAGAGAACCAACTTTTTTAAAAATTTTAAAATTCATTTAAATGAATTCGTATTGATTTTTTAACCAAATTTTAATAATTGAAGCGAAATAATTCAACTGCATTGCATGATACTTTAATGAAATGAGAAAAAATTAATTTAAAGTGAGTTAAAAGGTTATTAACGAGCTACTTTTTGAATGCAGAGTAGATTGTCTAACCGACTCATGATACTTGAATAAGAAAAATAATGATGTCAACAAACAAGAGACAGACAGGAAAGAATACATTCTAATTTTCTCTCTGGAAGCATCGCTTGATATATTGTCATAAAAATCCCTTCTCATGAATTAGGAGAGGCATTTATTAGACGCGTACATAGGGACTAACGCTGAAACAGAGCAATTAATTTTGTTTCCAGACTTTGCAAAATTTATCTAAAGCTCAAGATGTCAGAAATCACGAAAGCGATTCTAAACTTTTGTTCCCATAGCAACAGTCCCTAGTTATCTAATAAATCCTCTTCAAAATCTGAATTAAGAAACTAGAGATCTCCTTGTTAACTGTCAAGAACTTGAGTTTTTATAAATTTAAACAACTCTTGCGATGAAATAATCAATTATTTTATTACAGATTCTAGTGGTTTTGGCAAGAGGTACACTGATCTCTCTGCCAGGTAATTCTTGACTAATTGTCCGAAAATTTGCTGTTCAAACAGAAACAAGTCACTTGAAAATGAAAAATAAAGGAGTAACACAATATACTTCCTTAATCGATTCAATGAGTTTCATTGTATCCAGTTGCTTTTCATAAGTTTTTAAACTTGTATATTTGTGCGTGTTTTTTTTACGTGTAAAATCGTTCTATCTTCAGATATATTCGTAGTTTCTATTTTAAATGAAGTAAATTAAGATGATTCACATTATTAATTTAAGTCAATTTTTATTTTCCTTCGCTGCGTTCAGTTATTTAATTAGTTCACTAAATAAAACTTCTAAAAAATTCTTAAAGGAGTAATTGAAGAGTCTTATAGCCAAACATCTCATTAACGTAAAAAAATGGATATTTAAAATAGTTCGAATCATAATCGAATTAGATGAATTAAAGTAAATTTATTATGAATAAAACACATTTTTCTAGTGCAGAAAAGTTTGAAGAAATTAATGAAAATCTAGCGCTTTAATGTAAAATTACAAATTTTACTTAACCTTAAAAATGAGTTAAATTTTCGAGTTCATTAGTGCACACACACACAGGAAAGCATTCAAGGAGTTTAATAATTCAAAGAAAATATAAGTTATTCAAATGCTTCATTACAGGGAATTTTCACTTCCTATTGTTGTATAAGTATTTAACTCAAATCTCTTTCTCACTTTTATAATGTCTTACTTCATTACTAACTGCAGTAAGAAAACAAATTTAAAAAGCTCAGTGAAATTAAGTTGAATTAATATGTATAAAATCTTACGCTTCTCCAAAGTGGATTCCAACAACATTTTACATATAATGTGAGGATATAATTTTTCTTCTAGATATCATGAGAACCAGATGTTCAACTCAAGCAAAGAAAAAAAAACGATTTCAAAGTTCAGAAATTCCATTATAACTGATATTTTCTGAATCAATGTCAAGTTTCTAGCTTTAAATGAGGAAAGGGATTTTCAACATCAATTACTGTAGTTGACATTTTATTGAATTGCAGCCTCCCTTTATTTGTCCTCCCACTTTCATATAAATAAGAACTAGAATATGTATTACACGAAGTAAAAGAAAGGCGCAATAACTTATTTAAAAATTAATTAAAACTAGTAATTTAAACTCATATAGAGTGTAACCAATAGGAGCATATACCAAATATTACTATTATTATATTAACTATATATTATTATTTTATTACTATATATTATTATTATATTACTATAAATGAGTGTAATATACAGTTCAAAATGTCTGCCATGTCGGAAAACCAACTTTGAAAAATCAAATGTTTTTCGCAATGCTTGTAACTGAAATTGAAAAAACTGTAGACAAGAAACTTTTTTCGCAATTTATGTAAGCAAATGCTCAAGCAGTTTCATCATGATCTCAGCATGAATTAGTTTTAATTTATAAGGTTCCAAACCACTTTAAATAAATTAATTAGTGGGAAAATAAAAAGAGTTCATTTTATTTTAAAATGACATTGAGTTACCCATTAAAGGGTATTAAATGGAATTTAAAGAACTGGAACGGAAAGTAATTTGGATCAAATATTTTATAAAATGAGCCTATATATTGAAAACATCGAGGTTTGTAGCCAAATATTTCTCAAATCAAGCATCAGAATTGACTCTTCTGTATGTTAAACGGTACTGAGCCTAAAAACAATTCATATGTTATGGTGATAAAGCTAAAACAGAGCCAGATATACTTGTGCGTTGGTTGCATCTCGAAATTAAAAGCAACGTTTATTCAAACCAAGTATTAAATGTATTTTCTACAATGATTCTTTTATGAAATCGCAACATATTTCTTTTATCAAAATCATATTACTAGAATGTAACGGAGCTTTTTTTAAATGTTGATATTTGTTGTTGTTGTCGTATATGACAAAGTGCAAAGGTGGTAATAAAAGAATATAAAGATATGGTCAAATATTGCTAAAGGCGTAAATCACTGCCGTGGCAACATCCATGGCACGATCCGAGAACATAATGTCCCTGCTGCAGTCATTGTATATTTTAAAAAGGTATCAACAATGGAAGGACAGCTAAAAAGGTGTTTGGAAATGTTGGTATCTACATTATATAAATGTAAAAGTAACTAAAAAATTTAAGATCATTCCATTCAATATGAAAGTATCGCAGTAGCTTGAATAGTTGAGATGTAGCCCAGTAGCATGGGCACAAATCAGGTATTAATGGAAAAATAACCCCGTGTGTATTAACCCCTACAAACATTTTTCGAAAAAAAATGGTAGAAAACGAATATAATTATTAATATAATATTAACTAACATGATAAGAATTAATATGAATTATAAAACAGGGTAAGTCAAAATGAATATAGTGATTACAAACGGCTATAACTATTTTATGGAAAAGAATTTATTATATGGATACGTTTTACACAGAATATAGACAAAATTACTTTGTATAGGCGCAGGTGCAGTGAAGTGGAGGCCTACACATGTGTGAGTTGAAACTTCGCAGCGACAAGATACCTATTCATTGTGGGGGTCTCATTATTGAAAATGGCGAGTCCCATGCAGAAAGCATTTTGCGTCACGATTTTTTATGGGGTTGTGTGAAAGACAGGGTGTATGTGCTTCCCATGCCCAAAACAATTGTACTGAAAGTACTCATTTGTAAAGCGCTTGCGTCGGTAAATGCACAAATACTTCAGAATGTATGCCGTGAAATGAAATATCGCCTAGATCGGGAATCAGCAAATCATGACACGCCTGCCAGATGTGGCACGCGGAACAATTCTCAATGGCAATCTGCACTACTGTGCAAATTTGTCGAATTTTTGAGTGGATGGAAGTTGGTAAATTTGTAATGGACATATCATTTGACAAACATCTTCAGAATTATGGACATTTACGGAATTACGAAAAAATTTGAAAGATAACTAAAGATAAATTTACAGCTATTTTGTAATTTATTGAATGTCATTCCTGGAGTGATTTCATTGTTTGCACAGAGAAAAAATTACATGTACTATTGCTTCTATACATATAAGTAAAACATAGATTCTTATATGAAAAATATTTCGAGTCTGTAAAGAAATTGTTTTACAACTGAATGTTTAAAATCGTGTCAACTTGAAAGTCACACATTATCGCTGATTTTGCAAAATGAAAGTAGAGCGTTGCAAGCACTAGGTTCGCATTAAAATTTTGATTCGTCTTTTTATTTAACTCTAATGAAGGGAAATATATTTTGCGTTGTTTATTTCTTATCTTAATAAATATATTTAAAAATGCATAATATATGTACAATTCTATTTTTTTATATTTTTGTTAAAGAAATGGCAAAATTTTACGTTGTTTATTTTTATTTGCAGAAATATCTTTAAATGATGCCAAATTAATATAGAATAGAAGTGTAAAACTCAATTATTGACCTATATATTCTCTAATTCTGCATGCATTATCACAGGAATCGAAATGTTTCCAAACTCTCCTACGCACGCTGAAACCTATTGGTCGATTGCAACAGCTAAGAGGTTGCCAACCCCTGGCCTAGAGGCTGTCCGCATGAACATCTATGACACAAAAAGTTCCGTCTACATTCTGTGGAAATCTTTTCCGTTAAATAGTTCTATCCGTTTGGAATCGCTAGATTCGTTTGGACTTACCCTCTAATGATTCATATGAATAGATTAAATTATATAATATTAGAAAATGAATGGGGGAAATGGATAATTGATCTAAGATAAGAATTAGAAATAAAATAACTCAAGATACAAGAATGTCCACGTGAAACATGGACATGTGCAAATTGGCAGGCACCTTTCACACGTATCAGACACAGACAAATGCGTTAAGGGGTTAAAGCGAGTTACTGTATTTTAAACCCTACAACACCTTAAAACATTTGCATGGTATGGATTATTATGTAGTGTTAGTTGAGTCAAGTGTTTCATGGTATGGACGACCGTGGTTCAGAATTACGAGATTTCCCACCAGTAACGCTTTGATTGCTTTTACGTGTGACGTTCATAAGCAATTCATCAATGAATCAGAGTGAGTAATAAGCAATATTACTGCTCATTAAATCGAAATAGGTTTTAAGATTCCTATATGGTAGTTAGGATATCATTTTCCTCTCGTTAAGGCTTAAAACTACGAAGTGAACATATTTTTTAAATTTAAAGAACTGTTAAAATGAGTTCACGAAACGAAATAAAAATTTCTTCGAATAAAACATCTTAATTAAATAAATAAACATAGAATACTATGGCAACTGAGTATAAACAATACGCTTCGGCTGATATAACTTTTACATTCCAGTTTACAAGTCAATTAATAGTATAATTAATATTCATCATATTTGACAAAATTCAAGTGGAAAACTGTTAAACATTAAAAAGTACAAAGCGACATCAATTCATACCGTACGTTAGATAACCTGGGGTTACAATCTCAATTTGACACTTTAAAAGTGACAGCTCCAAAGAGTTTCAACTACTTGTGCAACATATCTGTTATCAATAAAGTTGTATATTTTAGCTAGTTTAGGTGTTTGGAAATAAATATTTGAAACAATTATTGAATTTACATTGGATCATTTGGAAGAGGTGAGGTTAAAAATCAATCACTTGGGTTTAAGGGAAAGCTCTGTCGTTATTGAACCTTTTTTATGCAGTGTAGATCCTTAGCAAAAATTTGGATCCGACTGAAACCCGTTGAAATAAGTAGATTAGTATCCTATTGATGGCCTCATTACATTTTTTCGCATTTTAGTCATTTTTTTAAATTTGTAAAGCTGTCGACATGAGTGAAGTAAAAGTGCACTTAAGACATTGTAAGTTATTTGAGTTCTAAAAAGGGAATAACGCAGTGGTAGCAAAATGAAACTTGCTTGACATGTTTGAAGAAGAAGAAGTAATGGCTCAAACATGCCAAAGATGGCTTGTGAAATTTCGCTTGGATGATTTTCTTTGAAAGATGAACCCAGATCAAGAAAGCCATCAGATGTCAGTGATGAAGTGCTACGCAACATGATCAGGACAAATCCGACGTTAACTTCCACAGAAATGGGCTTCAAGCTCGTAATTCGTCCGACTACTGCTTTGGATTATTTTAAAAGGCTTGGTTTTGTGTTCAAACTCTCTTTTTGAGTGCCACACGAATCAAGGGGAAACATTTTAATGGACAATATTTCGATATGTTCTTCAAATCTTACTCGTCTCAAAAGGAAACCGTTTTTGGATCACTTGGTGAATGGAGATGAAAAGTGGAAATTGTATAAACACGGGGTTAGGGGAAAAAAAAGTATTAGTTTGCAAAGAGGAGATACCACTAACCACATCTAAAGCTAGCTTGCATCAGAAGAAAGTTGTGTTGTGTTGTTTGTGAGACAGCAAGGATATGGTGCACTAAGAGTTGCTAAAGGAAAATGAAATGGCCGTTATTGCGCGCAACTTGATGCTTTGTATAAAGAAATTGAACAGAAACGTTTTTACACGTTGCAAAAAACACCGCATAAAAATTGTAGAGTTGGGTTGGGAAACTTTATCTCAGCCAGCATATACTCTTCATGTTGTGCCATATGACTATCATCTGTTCAGGTCATTGCAAAGCTTTCTTGATGGAAATATATATATAAATTATGGGGATGTCCAAATGGCATTGGAAAAATACTTTGTCTCTAAAACAGAGAACTTTTCCAGGGTGGAGGGGGTTACAGGAGCTATTAAAGCGTTGGAAGGCATTTGTGGTTATTAGATAGTTTATGAAAACTAGTTAATATGTTTTCCAATTTCTGTGCTGTGACCTTGGATTCGAGCTTCGAATCTGTTGGGGGTGAAGCGAGTGAACTATTTTTTCTGGCGGAAGGATAACTGTGTGACCCGCCAGCGCGAGGTTTTCCCGCTTCAATCCCACGCATTCCTTCTACGGGGTTCACTAGCTGACTGGTCGCTGTGTGCTTTTGGTCAGACTTGCTGTGTGCTGTTTCCGTGATCGTTATTTTCGTATTTGTATATAAGTAAACGTGCTGTCCAGAGATACCTGAGTGGAAGTAATTTCACAAAAGAACAACAAGTGGTTGCAGAGCCTGGCTGGTCTGTGTGACGTGTTAGTTGACTTTGTGAACGTTTAAAGCTTTCTACCTACAATGGATAAAATAACAATTCCAGATATAAACGGAACGAACTATTTTATTTGGGAGCTTAAGATGAAAGCTGCCCTTAGCTTAAAGAGATTAGACTCTCTAATTTTAAGCGAAAAACCTGAAGACCTTAACCGTAAGGATGACATGGAGTGGCAGTCAAAAAATTTAGATGCCGTATCTTATATTAAACTATCGCTCTCCGACGAACAAGCATTGCAATTCGCTGCGGAAGACAACGCGAAAGTGCTGTGGGAGAAAATAAGAGCGACTTTCATCGGCCGAAGCGAAGACCGAAAAATTGACGCGGGCAATGAACTCAAGAACATTATCATGCAAAACGGCGAAACTGTAGGGGATTATATTGCAAGAGCGCGGTGGATATCGACTAAGTGTCACTCCCTAGGATTGGACGTGTCGCCGAGGGAATTAGTCTACCATACCGTTAGAGGATTGAATGGAAAATTCTCTAAAGTGTGCGATATTTTAAAAACTCAGAGACAAATCCATGGAGGAAGTTCTTCAAATTCTAAGGGAAGAAGAAACAACTTTCAACCTACCAATTAAAACTCGTATGGATGGGATTAATGCTGAAGCATTTTATTCCAGGAGAAAAAATGGAAAGCAAACGAGACTGTGCTACATCCGTAGAAAAGCCAATCACCAGGCAAAGGATTGTTACTATAGAAACAAGAACTCTCCAAGTACAAGCCAAAGGAATATAACACAAAGAAACAATTCTTCTACAAACCATCATGTATTCATAGCTTCCCAACGAGAAGAAAAACTATGTGACAATACCTGGATCCTGGATAGTGGTGCATCCTGTCATATGGCTAAAGAATCTGTGTGGTTTAAAAATATTGTTCCAGAAGTTATGGACATTTATTTAGCCGATAAGAACACTAAGATAGTGAGCCAAGGAGCTTTAAACGTTTCAGCTAAAACTGTGAGTACAAAACACTGTAATTCTACTAATATAACAATTACTAATGTTAGTTATGTTCCTCAATTAAGATGTAATTTATTGTCTGTAACATGTTTAATGGATAAAGGTTGTAAGATTAAATCAGAAAATAATTGTGTATTGATATATGATAAAAATGATAAGTTAATAACTAAAGCACTTAAAAATAATGGTAGATTAGAAATTAAATTAGAACCTATGTATAATTCTGTGTGTTATATTTCTGACCAATCTACTAATAATTATGAAATTTGGCATAACAGGTTATGTCATTTAAATTGTAAGTATATGATTAAAATGAAAGATTATATTGATATTGATAATGTAAATAATTTCACATGTGAAACTTGTGATATAAGTAAGGTAACCAGAAAAACTCATCAAAGTATTGATATAAGTCAAAGCTCACAAATTCTTGAGTTGCTCCATGCCAACCTGTGTGGTCCAATTAATATCGAATCGTATGGTGGTGCAAAATATTTTATGGTAATTGTAGATGATTTTTCTGGCATGTACTTTACTTATTTCTTAAAAAATAAATATGAAGTGTTTGATACATTTTCTCAATTTAAAGCCAAATATGAAAATTTAACTGATAAAAGGATTAAAAAGATAAGAACTGATAATGGGTTAGAATTTGTAAATGAACAACTAGATACTTACCTGGCTAATTCAGGAATATTTCATGAAAAAACAATTCCATACAATAGAGTGAATCAAATGGCAAGGCAGAAAGAGCCAACCGCGTTCTTCTAGAAAAAGCTAGATCTTTATTATATGAAAGTAAGCTTCCTTTAAAATTTTGGGCTGAAGCTATTAATTGTAGTACTCAAGTATCTAATATTACGCCACGAAAAGGGGAAGAAAAAATCACATAAGTCTCTCCAGAAAGAAGCGAAATTAATCAAAATACAGAAGATGGAGTATTGTCTAATTTTGATATAAATAATGGGTCTGTAGCAATTGAGAATGATAATTCAATTCCCCTTCAGACCACGTCATCGCCTCAGACAGGCAGAATCCAACTCCCGGTACTTGAGTTGAATGATGTACAAAATCAAATCCCTGTTAGAAGATCGGAAAGACTAAAATCTAAGCATATGTCGGTTCATTTAATGAATAATGTACCAAACTCTTATTTTGAGGCAAAAAATAGTGCTAATTGGCAAAATTGGAAATTGGCAATGGATAATGAATTAGATTCATTAGATAAACATAAAGTTTGGGAAATCGTACAAAAACCTGCGAAATCAAAATTAATAAAAACTAAATGGGAATATAGTTTAAAAAAAGATGATGCTGGGAAAAATATAAAATACAAACAAGGCTTGTAGCAGCTGGTTTTAATCAAATTAAAAACATAGAT
>BMAV01002587.1:317542-329975 GCA_019973955.1 Trichonephila inaurata madagascariensis | reverse complement strand
TTGAATGATGTACAAAATCAAATCCCTGTTAGAAGATCGGAAAGACTAAAATCTAAGCATATGTCGGTTCATTTAATGAATAATGTACCAAACTCTTATTTTGAGGCAAAAAATAGTGCTAATTGGCAAAATTGGAAATTGGCAATGGATAATGAATTAGATTCATTAGATAAACATAAAGTTTGGGAAATCGTACAAAAACCTGCGAAATCAAAATTAATAAAAACTAAATGGGAATATAGTTTAAAAAAAGATGATGCTGGGAAAAATATAAAATACAAACAAGGCTTGTAGCAGCTGGTTTTAATCAAATTAAAAACATAGATTATTCAAAGTCGTATTCACCAGTTGTAAATATTGAATCTTTTCGATTGTTAGTTGCACTTGCAGCTAAATTAAAATTAAATGTTAATTTCTTTGATGAAAAAACTGCATACTTATATGGTGATTTGGTGGAGACTGTGTATGTGTTACCACCTCCTGGTTATGAAAAATTAATTGGAGATGACAAAGTTTGTAATTTGAAAAAGAGTATTTATGGTTTGCCAAAGTCTGGTAGAAACTGGTATATGAAAATAAAGGGTGAATTAGAAAATTTTGGTTTAAAACAATTAGTTTCTGATAATTGTGTTTTTATTAAATCCGATAATCAAAGTGTTCTTATATTATGTATGTATGTAGATGATTTATCTATTTTCTGTAACAATGATAAAATGTATGAAGATATTGTTAGTAAGATTAAAAATGTATTTGAAGTGGTTGAAAACAAAACTAATAAGTTTTTAGGCATGGAAATTGAAAAATGTGAAAATGGTATTTATTTATCCCAGTATGACTACATTAATTCATTATTAGTCAAACATAATTTAGAAAATTGTAAAAGTGTCAAAACTCCAATTGTGAAGGGGGAAAACAAAAATTTTCCATCTACAAATGAATTTATTGATATTACTATGTATCAGGAATTAAAATTGGTGAACTTTTATATATATCTAATAGAGAGAGAACTCGCCCTGATATTTCTTTTGTAACGTCTTATTAATCCCAATTTAATCATAATCCAGAGAAGAGACATTACAATTTGGCTAAACGAGTGTTAAGATATTTGATGGGCTCAAAAGATAAAAAATTGTTTTATGAAAAAGAATTTGGTATTTTAAATGCTAGTTCAGATGCTAGTTGGGGAAATGCAGAAAATGAAAAATCATTTTCTGGAGGTGTAGTTTTACTTGGTAATTCATTAATTTTATGGAAATGTCGTAAACAAAAGAGTGTTAGTTTATCAACATGTGAAGCAGAGTTATTTTCTATTTCTGAAATTTGTAAAGATATAATTTGAACTGTAAATTTGTTAACTGAATTAAAATGTGAACAATTTATATATAATGCTGTAACTTTAAATTCAGATAGTCAAGCAGCAATTCTCAGTGGATTAAGGATACCCGTTCTTCAAATAAATCAAGACATATGAACTTACGTTTTCATTTTATAAAGGATTTAATTGAAGATACTTTAATTAAATTAGAATACATCCAAACAGAATTTTTAATTGCAGATTTTCTTACGAAAGCCATGAATGTAGAAAAGTTAGAATATTCAATGCAAAAAATTTCATTACTCTCTTGATTTTATGTCACTATGTTTATTGTTATATTTTATGTGTATTGTGTATGTGCTTATAATATTTGTATTGTTTGTAAAAAAAAATGTATCACTCGCAGAAGGGGTATGTTGAGGTGAAGCGAGTGAACTATTTTTTCTGGCGGAAGGATAACTGTGTGACCCACCCACGCTAGGTTTTCCCGCTTCAATCCCACGCATTCCTTCTACGAGGTTCACTAGCTGACTGGTCGCTGTGTGCTTTTGGTCAGACTTGCTGTGTGCTGTCGTTATTTTCGTATCTGTATGTAAATAAACGTGCTGTCCAGAGATACCTGAGTGGAAGTAATTTCACAAAAGAACAACAGAATCCAATTGGGATGCGATCCGTGGATGTTTAATCATCTGCATTTGGCAACAATTTAAATATAAATGAGAACGTATTATGAATATACAA
The DNA here is from genome assembly GCA_019973955.1 of Trichonephila inaurata madagascariensis. Lineage (NCBI taxonomy): Eukaryota > Metazoa > Arthropoda > Arachnida > Araneae > Nephilidae > Trichonephila > Trichonephila inaurata. The sequence goes on along the minus strand of BMAV01002587.1, from coordinate 327,919 downwards.
CTGCAGATGACAAGAATAAGTTATAGATGTTTTTGTGTTCGAATGACACGCGTATCCACAAGATATAGTCAGAATGATTTTCTTTCTTTAAATGCTTTTAAGTTGAATTATTTTTTAAGTTAACAACAATAGACAGCAAATGTTTTTGAACCTGAATAAACTACTTTTGAAAACCTGTTTTCGTTATTAGACCTGCCACGTCTGTGAATAGTCTCGAAGAGAACAGTAGCTAACAAAAGGCATTTAGATTAAATTTTAAATAAAAAGTGAAAAAAGTTTGTTTTTTTTCTTCAGAAAAAAAAAAGGACAGAACTTTCCCTTAGACCCAATATATTACGATTTTGGAAAGAAACAAACTAACATCTTTCTTTTATATTCAAATACAACACACAAAGTTCAATAATATAGAATAAGTGGAATAGTTTTTTTTATGTGCAACTAGCCTTTTACAAAAACTATTTATTTGTTTAGAAAATATTACATGACAATAGTATTATTTCTTTAATTTGCCTGTGTGATAAAATATGCTTTGTAAATAAATTACTCTGAATAGTAATATGATAATTTGTCTACGCATATTCGAAGTGTCGAAGTGATATTCCACGCATACATTTTAAATAAATGACACATTTATTCATTGTATTAAGGCATTGCTTTAATTGTGTATAAAATTGTCTGTAAAAAAATTTGTAAGTGCATAAACAAAATTAATTAGCATAGATTTAAATAGCTTTTTCTAGGTTAATGGAAGAAATTTTTAACACATGAGTTTATTTTTATTTGCTGACAATTACTATATATATATGTGTGTGTGTGTGTGCGTGTGTGTGTGTATGTTTATGTATGTATACATATGTTTTATTTAATTCATTTTATGTGTTGAAAAAAGAATATATTTTCTTTTTCACTGTGGCATTTCACATATTGGTAAATCGCATCGGAACATATTTGTTTGAAATAAGACCATGTGCTTACGTATGAAATAAGTGTTCATATATTAATAAAAATGATATTTGAAGACCCTCTTGTACAAAAACTCTAGAAAATATGTGAATGAAAAAAAATTGTTGGTGGTAAGCTAACGAAACATACAATATGCCTTCAACCGATGTGTATTAGTTGCCCTTAGTATATCAGTACCGATAAGAATTATTTATTGCCAACACACAAAAATGTAATATCTACTTCAGGAGTCAATTTTTCACTGAAGCTTATCCTCCTTTATGGCTTGATGTTTTCTTTACAAATATTGCATTAGATCGGGATCTTTGTATAGTTTCCCAAAATTTATTCTTGCCGTATTCAAAATGTTCAGAAATTGTATTGACAAATACTACTTTGGTATTAAGAAAATATACATTACTCTCTTTAAATTAAGATGAGGTTTGAAATACTTACTGAAATCTTATGTGAAAATTATTGCAGTTGTGTTTTAAAAAAAAGGAAAATTATAAATTTGATTTAGATGAATCAAATGGGTTTACTTTATTAATTTATATTTTTGTCAAATAACGAATTAAATAATATACGTTTATGATTTTACAATATACTAAATTTAATCCCCAAAAATACCGGGTGTTCAAAAAGTATCACTACTCACACTTTCAAATTATAATTACAAATAAACTAAAAAGGTTAATCACTTACGGTATTTTGTTTTCTATAAAGGTAACACAAGAGTTTTTTTAAAGGATTTTATTGCATTATTTCAAAGGGGAGCCCTTATATAGTCACTCGAAACACATCAAGTCAAGTCTATATGAGTGGCTTCATCTCAGCTTCTAGTAGAGCTAACAAATTTTGTTTTTGACATGATGTCTTCTACCGTCAAAAATATCTCATGCCACTTATAAATTATATATCCTGTAGGTAGACTTCACTTATAGGTAGGCCAAAATTTCAGCTGCATATGTGTTGCAGATTGAAATTCAATAAACTATGTTACAACTTGCACTTGTTCTTGCGATGAAGCCATTTTGAAGCTAGAATGTTACAAAACGGGGGCGTTACATCATCTACTGTGCATTTCATTAAAGAGATACTTGAATCTATCCTTTATGGAACATAAAAAAACGTAAGCGAAAATCTTTGTTTATTTTTATAATTCCTAATTCATTTATATTTACTTCAAAAGTGTAGTATTACTTTTCGGAAACTCTGTATTAAGAATATAACTCAATACTCAGGAATATTACAAAAGAAATGCATGAAAATAAAATGAAAGAATCAAGATCATTTTTCAAACTATAATCTTGTGTTTAATGAATTGTTTTCCACCGCAGGAAGGATTTCTAACTTTTTAAACACACAAATTTAGACTGCTTTAATAAACTGCTTTGAAAATGCTTTAATAAAACTCAATTAAAAGAATATTTTTTCCTCTCAGTCAAATCCTACTTAGCAGTAAAGATGATTAGAGGGTTTAGTGAGTGCAAATGTTTACGTGTAGTGAGGTGTTATTTAATTACTTTCTAATTTTTCAAATAAAAGTTCGATATTGTTGAGTATTTCAATGGGTATCACATCTTTACTAAATATATCACTACATGAAATTTCAGACATTCCAATGTCTCTATTGACACGGAAAAAAACTAACGAGTAAAAGAAAAACAATTAAACCTTATTATTATTAGTCAAATTTCTGGTAAAATTTATGAACAATTATTTGATTATTTAATGAAATGAAGTGAGTTTAGAGTTAAAACACACCCTTTTGATAAGTTTAAAATAATACTAGAAATAATTTTTAAAGGATATTGTGACAGCTTTCACTTATAATTAAATTTGTGATATTTAAATATTAATCTAAATATAATTAATTCCCTTTAAATCATGAGAATTTATTTTTGTTTGGCATTACCTTTTCCTGAACATTCCCGTACAACTCCCATTTATTCGTACGAAGCCTCTTGTATAAGCAGCTTCCACTGCATTAAACATTTTCTGGATCTCTTTAAGTGAGTTACCGTTAACGAAGAGAGGAATTTAACTCCATATCCAAACTTCACCAAACGAATTTCCCGATACAATCTATAATCCTAGATATTTTATTTTATAAATCCGCTTTGTAGATTAATGCTGCATTTGTGAACAATGACAGTACACTGGTTTCATGATGTAAGGGACCCAACCCAAGACCCGCCTTCCCTTAAAGCAAGATTAGGCATCTGCTTTGACGCGTCACTGAAAGCATTTACATAAATTTGCATACGGCTCTGCCAAGCTTCCAGAATGAGCCATTAAATGCCATGAACATTCTTGGTAACTTGTTGCTCGTTTCGAGAGCTCATAATAGAATAAATATTATTCCCCCTCGTCTTTAAATTTGGAGACTGTGTTTATAGAATTCTCAATGCAAAAGAGGAATTTCTCCAGCAAGAAATATTTACTTCGAATAAGAATTTCAAGTTGGAAGTCTGCGTGATTAGAAAGTTTTGCCGCCATTAACAGGATGTTTGTGAGCCTCAGAAGCAGAATACTATCTTCGAAATTTAGAGGAACTATTTATCTTGCTACTAGGGGGATTCAAATGAATGGCATATTTAATAATGAATGAAGTATTAACAAAATATTTCTCAGAATATTAATGAAATTTTCCAGAGGAAATAATAAATGGCATTTCCGAAAAATAATTGCAGAAATTGTTACAAAAAAAATTAAACTTTGTGAATTTATTTCTTAAAAACTGAGAAGAATCTTAAATATTCGAGTTGTTTAAGTATTAAATTATTTAATTTATGGTAAAAATAAGTTTCCAAAGAAATAATTTAATGCGTATTGAGGTACTTTTTCTACTACACTCTACAGTTTTCAACGTGGATTGAACTCAAGCTGATATTTAGGAAGCCCCTCTCTTAATTTGAAAACCAATGTTTATTTCTATCTTGATTTCTTATTTCCTAGAAAAACGGGTTCTTAAGTTTTCAAAAATGAGCACAAAGTAGCCATGTCAGCATAACTCTCACATCAATAAAGTGTTATATATATATATATTCACATTTTTTCCCTCCAGATGTAGGAACATTGTTGCAAATAAGTAAAAAAAAATTACCTTTCTAATTATTTTTTAAAAATTAATTTAAACACACTTATTCGTTATACATAGAAATATATTGGTTCACTTTCTCTTATCAGTGTCATGTAATTTCATTACAATAATAAAAAAAAATAAATGAATATGATACTTATATAATGCTAATGAAAAAAAGTATTTGGTAGTTCAGCTCAACTATTTTTAAATTTCTTTACGTTTTCCTGGGAAATGTGAGTTTAACTTCTGATCAGACTACATTTTATACTTATATCTTGAATTTTGTCATTCTATCTGCATAATTCTTGAATTTATAAATAGTTTAGGAAAAGTGCCTTTATTCTATCTCTAATATAAGAAAAAATGCATGTGCCGGAAACATTTTTTAGAAAGCTATAAGAAACTTTCAAATCCTAAGAACGCATAAAACTATAAATTGTATGTTAGAGGTATTTATGAGAAAAAAAATTCTGAACTATTCTATTTTTTTTTTTTTTTTTTTTTTGTCAAAATAATATCTATTTTTTTCCAAGTTCATTTTTTATCTAAAAACATATAACTTCCCTTAAATATTAATTGTGTTTTAGTTTGTCTCAACTTAACAGCTCAGTTCATAAAAACCGTTATGTTAATAAATTGTGATTAAAGTTTTAATGTTAATGAGAAATATAAGGATCATTTGTCTAAATCAATAAATATTTTTTTTAAGATTATTATGGTAAATAAATTATTATGATAAAACCAAATAGTGTTCTATTTATTCAGGATGAAGTATGCTGAAAATAATTTTTAAAAATATTGAGATAGTTGTAACTTTTGTTTTAATCAAAAATAATTTACACACTAGGTAATAAATAATTTAAATTTTTTTTAAACGTTCTGTCATATGCTTTTTAATTTTTAAAGTTATATATTTATTTTTTGTATTTATTATTAACATATTTACAAATATAATTATTTCATATTGTTTCTAAATTAGGACCTTAAATATGATAACTTATATTTACGAAATATTTTTGATTTTCTTTCTTTATTTTACTCCTTTCAACTTTTCATCCCAAATTTTGAGAAGTTTTCGTGATTAAAATTTATTGATAACAAAAGTAGTTTCTATGTTTTTCACTGCGAGGATACTATTTTTAGCTAAGTATGAAGAAATAAAGTTAAATGCTTGTTTTTATCTTCACAATTTACATTTTCAATTTTAAAAATTCTGATGCATTTTTCACTCTTTAAAATCACATTTCCAGTAGAATTTGCTTTTTGTATATTCTCTTTTATTTAAATTTATTCATTAAAATTATTGAATCTAAATGTTTCTTCTGAATTTGATGTTTAAACATAGGTATGTATAAAAGGATGTAGGTAAACCTGTTTAATGCATTTTCTACATTGAAAGAATTACAAAAAAATGTTCTTTTTTTTTCAATTTAAAATGCAAATTTATGTTTAAAAAATATAGATTCTCTTAATTTCCAAATTAAAAATTTTTTTAGAATATACTCAGCTGAAATTTGTTTTCCAGCTGAATCTGACTAAGTGTGTAACAGCATTTAAGATGAAATATTAGTGTTTTATAAATGATTTAGATCAAAGACGATTTTGTGTTGAAGTGAGTAAGCTTAAAATATTTTCAGTATCATCCATCCATTTTTTCATAAATTGCATTAAATTCCGAATGAAGAATGGGTTTCACTTGAACATTTAGGAGTATAGTGCTAATACTATTTTAATGTAGATTACACTCAGAACTAGTATATCAATGCTGATGACATAACAGGTTTTTCCCCCAGAATTGCAATGACTTTCCTGATATTTCCACTTGGATTGATGCTTACAAGCCTTTCACAAAATCAAATTTGAAAGTACTTAAAAAATATTAAATATTCTTTTTTTACGATCTGTTATCAGTCATTGTAGTCTTATCTATAGTGTTAAAACTGAAATTCTATAGTGAAAGATTAATCAGGTACAGTTGCGCACAGAAAAGGGTGCGGATTCCCCATAGCCCTTGGTTTTTCTCCATTCATTGTAATCCTACGTACGTAGTACGCAAAATTTAAGAAAGTATTAGTTATTTGTAATTAATTTTATTAATGAATGCTAATTTGTTATTCAATAATTAATTTTTTGATCCTGAAAATGGACAAAATGAAAAGAATATGTTAGTTGGAGCCTGATGAACTCTTTCGACCCTTCAACCGACTCCTGTTGGTTCCACTGACCTAAGCGAAATATTATTCGGATCTGAGTAGTTTGGTTCATCTTAAACAGATTAGTGTATTCTAAAATGTGACAAACACAAATAATTTTCAATAAAAATTATTATTTTTTCATTTTTTAAAGGATTTTTTCGGCTAGAGTCTATAAAGCAGTTAGGGGTGAACATTTCTTTTCCAGTTAACGTCAAGGGTTTTATGTCAGGCATATTATAAAAACTATGAATTAGATCTGTAATGTGAAAGAGATAATTGAGATGAAAAGAGGTAAAAATTAAACAACTTTTTAATCTCTTTTTACCTTTTATTCGAGAACATCATTTCAATTACAAATTTTCGATCCTAACTTTTATTGATCAAGTCATACGGATTCATTTCTGTGAGTCTAACGTATTTTGTGATAAATTGGAGAATAAAATAAAATTAAAAAGAGAAATATCAACCAAAAAAAACTACTAGTGTAATAAAGGTTAATATTTTTAAACAATGAATAAGGGGATTATTTCTTTAATTAAAAAAATAAACAATTTTGTGCATCCATCTTTTATTTTAGGGATTTAACAAGGCTTTTGCGACAGTTTTTCTATCATTGTCACAGAAATTTTATCTACCCCAGTGGTTAACCCAGAGTCATGTAATAAAAACTGAAATCTTTGACTGATGTTTCCAGAGGTGTTTCTAATTTTAAAAAAAGACCAACCTGACATGGATAGGTTGAGAGGTATTTCAACTCGAAGGAAACCCTCCGCTCAATAAAAGAACTCGTTTGAATGCTCTAGAAAAGAACTTACCGTATTTGTTTTTCGAAAAATGCGATGATTAAAGTTCATTTCTTTTTCATAAGCTAACAAAATAGTCATCAATACAATTCTCTAGCTAACAACACCATTTTAAATTACGGACGTTTCACATAAAATAAGTACATCATTTAAATTATAAGTAATGCGGAGGTAAAATTAAAAATTTATTAATAAATTTAACACTAATGTATTTATAATGTTTCTACAGTCTGAGAGCTAAATATGAATTGATTTTATACATTTTTAACTTTCAAATATATCTTAACTCTCTATGTGTAGATAAGTAGACATCTTCCAGTCAGTTTCGAAGTTATGCATTTTATGACTTGACTTTAAAACTATTGAAGTGTTCTAAGAGTCAAAGGCTTACTAACTTTCCAAGTTGTTAAGCATCAACTAGCAAAGATTTATGAGATTTCTGCCCCCCTATTGGCAACCCTTAAATCCACAAAACTGCACATTTGCAATTTTCATAAAATTCATTCAGTTATCCTAAGTCTATTTTAACAGCAGTTTGAGCTTAGGCGATGTTTGAGAAACCGAAATAAACTCTACGAACAATGTCTGTTAATAATTTATTTATCAAACATACATTTTGGCCTTAATGTGATTTTGATGTTTTGACTTCACAAACGCTTCACAGTACTAAAACTTAAATAAATGTTTACAGTCTTGTTAAAGCTGACAAAAACAAAACAAAAAAAGATCAAAATTTTAAATGACAATTGAATAACAGTTTTCTCTGATCAAAACAAGTGAAAAACAAAGCTATAATAATGTAAGAAAAAGAAGAGGAACCCTAATTGAAATAAAAAAATAAAGGAAACATTAAATATAACTTCAGTATTTGAGTATTATTTTAGTTCTCGTTTTGCTATCTGAATTTATACGTTACTTAAGAAATGATTCATCCAGTTCAGAAAGTTGGATGGCTGTAAAATACATCAAAATGTATGAACTCTTATTTTTATTTTTAAAACTATTTAGTATTATTAAAAAGTGAAGTGAGAAAAAAATGTCTAACTCAGAAGCATGAAGTCAGTTTGTGAAATCAAATATTAGAAAGAATAATTTTTTTCACACACTGATTTTTTTCTACAATTTCTATTTTCTTTTCCCTCCCACTCTACGTTACATCGAAAACCACCTGTTGGGAGAGTCCGAAACTTCCCACAAAGGGAGTGAATTTTGATTTTGAGATCGAACAGATATTATTAAATCAGGCCAATCTAATGAATAAAAATTCAGAAGGAACTTTGGAATATTAGTCTCAAACTCAAGTCATATTTTCACTTGAATATTGTATAAAATTAGAACATTCTTCATAATCTGATGTGCAAATATATTACTAGGTCAATACAATAGATCAGAGTAAAATGTTAACAAAGGAGGAAAAAAACGTTCCTGCTTCACATCTTATTTTAACTTGACTTCGTTTGAATTGAAAATGAAAGGGATCATTATTGAATTGGTTTAATTAGCTTAATTAGGTATTCTAGGTATGTATGGAATTACATACCATAAATTCTTGAAGTGCACAAAATTTGATTTCCTGTAGCATTTCAATATTACAACAGATGTACTTATGTAATAACTTACATTTCTCAAAATTCTATTACGGTTGCGGTAGCCAAGTGGTAATGGTCATGAACTGTTCAAATAGAAACTGCATGGTCGAGTAGGAATTACACTAAATATATATCCTACCGAATGGTAACATTTAATGATCGCGAGATGTGTGAATTACTAGTTCAAGTGACCTTCTAGGGGGGGGGGGTAGTTGATTGGATTGGATCTTTTTAAAATTTTCGTGATGGGTATTGCCGATTGAATTTTGCAACTCAATCAAGTGACGAGAACACCACTTGAACTGATCGCGCTCTACAAACTTGCCCACCCCGTCCAAATGATCCTTGGCAAATTTAACACGTATACACGGCGACACTTGAGAGGCCCCACGTACCTTAGGTTTGACCAGTCGACTCCTACGGCCACTTGGAGCCGTGGGAGAGAATTGAGAGTACTGAAAACCATTGATCTTAGTATTATTCTAATAATACTAAGTGATACAAAAGTTTTCATTTACTACTTTCACTGCGATGGGGTTTAATTTGACTTAAGTAAAACTCAGTGGTGCAATAGCCCAACAGGGCCAAGGCTTCTGTGCCCAACTCAGTAGACGTGACCATGGGGACTGAGGTGCATGAGCAGATGTTCCGGTCAGGTGGGTAGTCTGACGCGAAAACACCAGCGTTTAGTTCCCAAGCATAATCCTGGTACTCATTTATTGACCTACTTGCCTAGCCCGGGTTTTTAATCCCCGGACCTATGACGTGGATCCACTGCCACTCAGCCACTGAGCTTCGTGGTTCTGATGGAAAAGAAAAGAATTTTATATTTATTTTCAGTTGAATGTATGAATTCTTTAAAATAGTTTGCTCCAATTAAATCATTTGGAATATCGCTTGACAGAGGTTCAAAATTGAGAGGTCTGTCAACAACAGCACTGAAATTGTTTTAGAGTAGGGTGTTGTTGAAAATCAGTTATCAAACTAATTTTAAATCTCAAAGCTGCATTGGATAATATAAATAGATTTTACCACTCATTTTTAAAAAGTCACTTTTCAATGGAAAATTTTAGAGAATATCGACATCTTTACTTATGCAAAATGATACTCTTCATATTCTTTCAAAGAGGAATAAAAATATTGGCAGGCACATCTCAGACAATTAAAGCTTTCGTTACAGCCTTTTAAGAAAGTCCCTTCATCTCAAGGCTGTGGCCGTGGTAGCCGAGTCGTATAGGTATCGGATCATGGCTTGCCTTGTCACAAGTTCGAGCCCAATACCACTAAAGACACGCCGTGTAGGACAGCGATGCACGTTAAATCTGTCGAGAGCTGAAACGTCCTCCCTTTGGTGTGGTGTGGTAGTTAGGAGAGGGGAGTGCCAGCTCAGGTGTCGTCCACGTCACTTGACCATGGTTCAAAATGACGTGGTCCGTCGCCAAAGGCCCTCGTGTAGCTGAACAGTGCAACGTTAATATTCAATCAATCAATCACCTCAAGGCTAACTTTTAGATGGTAACTGAGATCACATTTTGCATTCAAATAAGTATTTTTATTACTCTTTCTTAGGAATTTTGTTTGTTTATAGTATATAGCTACATTTATTGTTCAGAACGATTTGAATAAAAAATGATACATTCAAATGATTTCGAAATTAAATATACAATGAAAAATACGAGATGGAATTAAGATGCAAATATGGAAAACTTGTATTAAATGTATGTTTTTCTGTTTCCACACACACACACGCAATATATATA
>BMAV01002587.1:304688-317442 GCA_019973955.1 Trichonephila inaurata madagascariensis | reverse complement strand
GTGTGTGTGTGTGTGTGTGTGTGTGTATACTAAAATATTAAAAATAATTTAATACCGAGTTGTAACTGAATGTTTATCTTACTAAAAATGTAGTATTAGGCATAGAACAAATCGCTATTTTTTTAAAACTTATTTTATATGTGTTTCAAATTAAATACAATTTTTCCAATTGCTTCATTTGATAATTTATTTTAGAAATACTTTTACGGAAGCTACACTGCAATACAGGGGGAAGGCAACACTTCGAATGATTAGATATAGATGAAAACAGGCCAACAGAAATAAAGATATCATTGAACACTAAATGTTGTTTAATTAAATACAATGCAACAATACAAAACAGATAGGAAAAACACCTTTGTAATACAAAACATTGTAGATCTATGGTTGGAGATGCATGCAACAGTGAGTCGAGAAATAGAACTGGGAATGGAGGCCTGAGGAATCCATAATCATTTGCTACCAACCATTTACCACAGTTTATGTTCCGAAGGCAGTGTTCACAATCTATGATCTACCTCTTCTCAGATGGGTGAAAGATCGAGGGACATCAGTGGAAAGGGAATCACCTTTCAATGTTTTTTGGCAGATTCCAATTTGTATTGCTATAAAATTTTCCTTTCACAATTGCAATAATGCAAGTTTCATAAGAATATCACACATTTGCGCTACTACTTAAAATACCCAGAATTAAAGGTTTCTTCCTCCAAAACCTATTACTGACTTTTAACTGTTAAATGATTTGCTTATAGTTGTATTAAGCCGCAGCTAATAATAAAAAGGTGAGTGATTTGAGAAAAATCTTCAAATGTACTTTTGAGGAACTAATATGTATAACAAATATTCGCATTAGAACAAATGACTTTAATTCGCGTTCAAAATATGATTTTTAATCACAACATAATAAGTTGTCACGCGTCCAGTACTTGCGTTTTCCTGAAAAATATTTCCACAAAATAGTCTAAAAAATTTTTTCCAGATTGGATTTGTGAAGGTTTAAGTAAAATATTCATTAAACTATGATGAATGAAAGCCCTGAAATCTGGGAAATATTATTTTGATTTGAAATTTTTGTCTGAGGGGAAAAATTCTTCATGTTTATTTTTCATATCAATTGTGTAAATTAATCACATGTAATTAATAAATTCACAGTTGGATTAAATTTCTTCTTTTCCTTAAATAATACTTCATATCCTGATATTTTAATTAATTAGTTGTTATTTAATGCATATACTTTTTGAATAATTAGTTACTTACTAATTTTAATTATTTTAAGTTATTACACCTTAAAAATTTATATTAATTGGCTTATAAGTGGGGATTGACACTAATTACATAAAATATCTATTCAGCTAAAAACAATTTTTGCATTAAATTACATATTTCATGCAATATATATATATTTCATATGATTTTTATTCATATTTCATATTAGATTAAGGCGAAAAAGAAAATAATGTTATTCTTATTTATTCTCTTGAGAACAACAGAAACTCAATGTAAAACTTATATACTATTCTAGTATAGTTACATTAATCTCTGATAAAAATTGGATGCATTTCTACTTTTTAATAATTACGTGATAAAATTTCATTTTCATCGTGCCTGAATTATAGAATCTCATTTATATTAATTAGAAAGACCGTATATATATATATATATAAATTCACATTTCCATTTCACATCAAAATTTATTTTCATTAAAATCTAAAACTGATGTATCAAACATTCATTACAGGCATTGGATGGGATTGCCTGATTGTGAAATACAGAAACATGTTTTATTGCATTCAACTCTCAGATATTCATTTTAAACATTAGCATAGTGTTATTTGGAAAGTCATGCATCAGAGCAAAAAGGAAGAATTTTAATATAAAATGCTCTGTGTGTGTGATTAACTCGATCCAAATAATAAATTTTTAAGAATTTGAAATAACTTATATATTTTTTTTATAAACAAAGAAAACGTGAAATTTAAAGCGGATAATATAAAGAGCATATTTTTTTTAGTTTATATCATTCTAAGAAGGAAATGTGGAAATATAAGAACTGTGAATATGTATACATATAATCCATAAATAAATACAGATAGCTATAAAACCTCAGTATAACTAGTCAAGATAGTAGGAAATATTAGCCTCAGTAATCTCAGTAGTACAATAACAAACTCCTGGCCTTAGGAAACAAGATTGTAGGTTTAAACAAGTTTTAGAGATAGCCAACCTTCACCTGTAATTTACCTATATTTCAGAGCCAAAGGGAAAGGAATGAATAATATTAGGACAAATTTAAATATTACAAATAAAATACACTGTACTATTAAAATTTAACAATAAAATTATAGCCTACTAGTATTTACCAGTATATATTTAAAGTCGATGCAATAAAGCAGATAGTAAGACTTACTTCATGAATATAGCAACCTGTCATGTTTCCAGCCAAATACAACAAGAGTAAAAGCAGTACCGCATAGAAGTAAAATTAGAAAATTATGATAGAATAATATAAAGTCTGTATACCTTCATGCACAAAAAAAATTAGCGCACCAAGAAGAAGTCGTCAAAATGAAACGAAATTTTACGTATGTAATGACTACTTTGATATAAGTAAATGATTAGAAAATAAAAGAAAAAGGGTCTATTTCAGAGAAAAAAGCAAAAGAACGGACGATTTATTATCCTGTTGAACCCCCTCTATAGCGCGAATGCACAATGCGATACGATCGGGCATTGAGGCGTACAAGTCCTGTATGATGTCGTGAGACATCTCGTTTCATATTTGCTGTAACTTAGCCTCTAGTTCGTTTAAACTCGTGGCATGCCCAACTCGCCGTCCCAAATGATCCCAGATAGGCTCGATTGGAGACACATCTGGGGATCGAGCAGGCTAAAGAAGGGTAGTAACAGTGCGGAGACAGTCTTGTGACACCTTTGCCGTGGGAGGCCAAGCATTGTCTTGTTGAAAAATGGCTCCTGGGAGCCGTTGTATGAGTGGCAACACATGTGGTTGCATGATGTCATGGACATACCGCTGAGCTGTCATGGTGCCACGAATCAATACTAGGAGTGACCGTGTATTGTAGGCAATGACACCCTATACCATCACACTAGATGTGGGAGCGGCACGTAGCAGTAAGGAAAAGGTAGGTTTGAGGTGTTCACCACGGGGTCTCCACAAATAAACACAATTTTCATCACTGCTGAGATTTAATCTGGATTCGTCGCTAAAAACGATCTGGTTCCAATCCACTGCAGTCCAGTTTCCTCGTGCGCGACACCACTCCAAACAGAGGCGTCGATTGTGGGTGTCCAGGACTGCACACGTAATAGCCGCCGCTATCCCAAATGTCCTTCAGCCAGGCACCTTCGAATGGTTCGATAAGACACAGGGGCCCCTAGTGAAGGTGCTATCTGTGCCTGGATGGCGGCCGGTGAAGCAGTCGACTGTACGCGTGCATTTCTTACAATGTAGCGGTTTTTTTAGAGGCTGATCTGTCGAGGGCGTCCTGAGCCTGGCCTTCTTGTTAATGTCATATTTCGGATCCACGGGTCCCCAAATCTCCTCATAACACAATAAGAGCTTCCTAATTGACGAGCTACTCGCCTAGCTGACCACCCGGCTTCCATCATGCTGATGATTCTCCCCCTCTCAAGCTGCCACAGCTGCTCATATTGTCTTTGAAACCGGCGTAATGGCATGTCTACCTTAGCGATTTCTGTGTAAATGATTCAGCACACTCAAAACAAGCTTTGGTTACCTGTTTTATACTCCACGGAGAACGACGTTAAACTCTCTCTACCGGTTTTACGTAATCTTATATCACACTACATTTCCAATCATTTGTATATCTCCCCGTCATGTAGCTTCATGCCAAGTTGCGTTACGATCCCGCTATTATATCTTCGTGCGATAAATTTTTGTCCATGAGTTTATACATATGTACATTTAAAAACCATAAATATTGATATAAAATTTTATAGAAAATAAAAGATTATAAGACCAACACAAAGAATATTTAAATAAAATATAATATTATTAATTTATTAAACATGTGGCTCTATCTATTGAATAACTGTATAATTCATTAAAATGCTAATATTAATACATATTGTCATTTCTCTGAGAACTATTGGAAATATAATTTTAAAGAAAGTTAGCAGGTTATCCATGTTCAATACATTGTTTAATAAAGTTATTAAAATTTAACTATATACACTCACTTTCAAAAGTTAAGCACGGGGAGGAAAATGCTTATTTCCGGAAGCCAATCGGAACTGAAGAGGATGCAATTTGCTGCAGAGGTAGATGGAAGTATGAAAATATATTAGGTAACAGCCAATCGTGCTTTTATGTCAAGAAATATGCAAAAAAGGCAGTCTTTATAAGAAGTCAGCTTTATGAAGGATTACAGAAGTTGATTGCAAGTGCTGATAGAAGGTGTTTAAAACTTTCATACAATTTGTTTTCAAAACATACGTATTTCTATGACTTCCAGAAAACAAATGGAAGATTCTGAGCCCTGGCATATTGGGGGCGCATTGAAGCAGGACAGTCGATCACAGATATTACTCTTTTTTTCGGCGTTCATCATTCTGTAATTTCACGTTTATGGTAACAATTCCAAACCACACAGACAGTTGATAGAAAAGCTGTAGGTGGTCGCCCAAGGGTTACAACCCCCGAGGAAGATCGAAATATTGCTATTGTAGCCAAGTGAAATCGCAGAGCGACCTCCACACATGTGACATCTATGGTTACAGCGTCCATTGGTAAGGCTACATCTGCAGCTACTGTACACCCCGGAGATTACATATGAATGTACTGTATGCCCGGGAACCTCGAGTTTGTGTTCCTCTATCCGTCCAATCAAGAGGGGCACGATTAAAGTGGTGCCTGGAACATGGCAATTGGACTGTGTCTGACTGAGGTAATGTCATGTTTACTGATGAGTCAAGATTTGCTCTGGAGATAGATGACAAGCGTATAAGGATATGGCGGAAACAAAGAACACGCAATCAGCTCCAAAACATCACCGAACATCACGCATTCCGAGGCGGAAGCATTATGGTGTGGGCAGAGATTTCATTAGGATACCGCACCGACCTGCACATCTTTAAACGGAGTTCTGTGACGGCTGTCCGCTATCGAGATGAAGTCCTAAGCCCATTGTGAGATTGTACAATGTAGCAGTTGACCCTACTTTTCTTTTAATGGACGATAACGCATGTCCCCATAGAGCTGATATCGTCGATGACTACCTGGAGAGAGAAGGGATTGCACGTATGGCGTAGCCAGCATATTCGCCCGACCTTAATCCCATTGAAAATCTTTGGTATGCTCTCGGCCGTGCTGTATCTTTACGTTTCCCAACTCCAGCCACTCTTATTGAGCTGGAAACTGCTATACAAGAAGAATGGTGATTGCTTAATTCTGCGGTGGTTGACCAGCTAATTGAAAGCATGTTCAGAAGGTGTAAACTTTGCATACAGATGAGGGGGGATTACATACCCTATTTATGTCCTTTTTTATTTTTATGCTGTTTATTTTCACTTTATGCATAATTCTGTTTAAGTCTCCAGTATGACATCATCTGATAACTTACAAAAATTTAATATTGTTTTCATTTCTGTATATAATTATTGATTTTTTTATGTATAAATATATGCGCTACTTTACTGCCAAATTTTTTGTCAATCAAAGCAGTATTCGTTGATTTTTTTCATTTTAAATATTCGTGCTTAAATTTGGGAGTGCATTAGATTTATAACTAACTAATACATTATCACCATAAATATAGTTCAAAATAATATTTCTATATATAGAGATAGATGAAATTGAATTCCAGTATGGCACTGTTAGAATATTAAAATTAAAATCATTTGTTTTATGATAAATATACTAATATGTAATTTATATATAGTCTTTAATATACAATGATACATCTAAGTAATTAGTTTTAATCGAATTGTTATTAATTTTAACTAAGTTTAAGTAATCCGGATAAAAATTTATGTTGGGATTAAGGTTATTATTTTTTTCCCAAAACAATTAGATCATCAAAGTATCTATAAATGTAATAATCATTATTAATAATATAATTATATTCATAAAAGTGTAAATATAAGTTAACCAAACTATTGCTTGCTGGGCCTCCTTCAGGCAGACCTTTAGTTATTTTATGAAATGAACCATTAAAATTAATGTAATATTCTTTTAAGACTAAATATATGAAAGTTTTAAATTGGTTAAAATTAGCATTAAGATTATAATTACTGTGATTTTCTAAAATTACTTTAATAATATCATTGATATCAATGGAATTGAAAACATCTTCAAAGTCATAACCATGAGCTGAATAACTATTTTTATTTTTAAAAAAATCTATATCTTTACTATTTTTAATTATAGCTTTATTATATTGCTTATTAATGAAGTTTTGTATAATATTATGAAGCAATTTGCCTGCAGTAGTGATATATGTTTTAAAACCATATTTGTCACAGTTCTAAAATTAACTGGACTTTTATGGAATTTAGGTGTTAAATATATATATGGAAACTTAATCTTAGGAATGCAAATCCCAATTTTTTATAAATAGCAATAATACGATTACTAATTTCTGTATGTGACAAGTCCAATTTTTAAGACATTCTTTGTTTAAAAAGTGTTAATTAAGCATATTATAATAAAAATACTTACAAATTACAGCATAGTTTCCAGGCTTTTTGTCTATGTAAACTATGATAAAATTCTTTTGTAATTCATAAATTTTCTGTTTTACATCTTTATAAGTAAATTCAGAGTGAGAATGGTAGTTAAATTTTATCAAGTCTTTTAAAATATTGTACTTAAATTCATCAAATGCCTCTATAGGCAGTCCATATTTATAATTGCAGATTTTGTAAAAAAATTGTTTATGTAAAAAATTATATTGTGTTTTAACGTAATGTTGTTTTTGAAACAATTCATCTGAAACTAATATTTTTACTCATGATATTCTTTAAAATTTTGTCATTGATTATATCTAAGCTGCCTGTAACTACACCTTTATGATAACCATCAATAAAATCATGATAGTTTTTACATGTACAATCTTCTATGTTAATGAAAGGTGAACTATTATTGTAATTAAAGATAAATCTGCCCATAGTTTTATTATATTTAAATGCTGTTTTAAAAATTACAATTCTAACAGGAAAAAAATGTATATGTATATATATATATATACACTGCTGGCCACCGTAAATGCAACATCAAGAAAGACAAGAGATAGCACAAAAAAATTTATTTTGTAGATAACTTGTTGACCAAGTATCAAATGATTAAATTTATGGACTTCTGTGAAGTGTGGTTCCTGCCAGAATCAGTAGTCAGAGTAGCCGCCATTGTTGGAGATCACCGCTGCCACACGCCTCGGCATTGATTCAAAGAGACTTTGGAAGTGTTCTTGGGGTACAGCAGACAAACCGGCTTCCACACGTTGCGAAAGATGATCTGGTCTGGCACCTGGGGGTGTAATTTGGGTCAATCGTTGAGCAACCATGGACCACATGTTTTCTATCGGTGAAAGATTCGTAGAGCGTGCCTGCTAGGGAGGCAATTCAATCTGGTGATTGACGAAGAACCTTTGCGCTATGCATGCCACGTGTGTTCACGTATTATCCTGTTGAAATATGGCTGTGGCCAAGCCCTAAAGGTAAGTAAGGACAACTAGCTCTAATACCTCGGAGATGTAGTGCTTGCAGTTTAAAGTACCGGTAATGCGTACTAGAGGAGTGCGAGAGTGATATCCAATACCAACCCATACCATAATACCCGGTGCAGTACCAATGTGGCGGTGCATAACGCAGCTGTTCAGCATCCTTTTTCCACGGTGTCTCCGGACTCGAATCCGACCATCTTGGTGTTGCAGACAAATGCGTGACTCATTAGTAAAAGACAACTTCATTCTATTCTGCCACCCACATCCTTCTTTCATCGCACCATTGGCGGCGGAGACATCTGTGGTTCTGCTTTAAGGGTAGACCAAGCAATGGACGTCTTGCGGACAGAACACTCTGCTGTAAACGGCGTCGAATGGCAACCGCATACACTGAATGATGCGTTACAAACTCAATGCGCTGTGCCATGGTTCGTGATGTGACTGAGCGATCCGTCACTGCCATGCGCACAATTTGCTTGTCCTCGTGTGAAGTGGCGCAATAGGGTTGATGCGATCGACCACGTCGGTCCGGCGTACCCTCCTGCATACAACGGTCACATATCCGCATTACAGTTGTTTGGTTTCGTCCAACACGACTAGCGATTTTCCTGAAGGATATTCCAAAATCTCGGTAGGCCACTATCCTTCCTCTGTCAAAGTCGGTTACTTAAACAAAAGCTGATCACTGTTTTCTACGAGACATAACTGGTCGTTTTTTTAAAAAAAACACAAGAAAAACGCATTTGACGAACTTGAAATAGTCGAAATCTCCAAGCCTTAAATAGCGATTCGAGGTGGCGCCACAGGCGTGCATGATGTGTGTCTGCTTTGAAATTCTAATCATTTGCATATCTCACCTCCGCTAATGCATGTTGTAAATTTCATGTTATTTGTATGCTTCCTTCAGGGTGTTGCATTTACGGTGGCCAGCAGTATATATATATATATATATATATATATATATATATATATATATATATATGCAGATAGCTATAGAACCTAAGTATAACTATTCAAGATAGGAAAGATTAGGCATTGTAGTACTATAACAAGTTCCTGGCCTTAGGAACCAAGATTGCAGGTTTAAACAAGTTTTATTGCTAGCCTACCTTCACCTGTAATTTGCCTAACCCACTGAGGCAATATATATATATATATTGTTACAAATTTTGTGTAAATAGTGTATATAATTTTGTGACATGGTCGCTCTAGGGTGACCATATCTTTGATTGTCAGCGTGAATTTGAGGTGTGGGACTTTCAAAATGAATAGACTTTTTAAATTTCTTAATATCACTTTATAAAGAATATAACTTAAACTTCTAATAATTTAGATAAATTTATACAAGTTAGAATCTAATGAACCAAACACACAGCGATAGTTAAACTGAATCACGTAATTTAGACCACTTTGTCTAAATAATTATATTATCTGCTTTCTCTCAATTCTGATAATATTACAAGTCTTAATATCAAATAATCAGTTCTACCTTAATCCAAAATAAGATTCTATCACGGTACGAAACGTCTGGGCACGCGTGCAATGGTATGCACCTTGTATCAATGGCTGAATATCTCGGTAACTTTATGATACGCCGTCAATTCACACTCGTATCTCTTCCAAACATAACTTTCCCTAAATTGCCATACTGCTTACTGAAACTTCTGTTCTTTTAAAAGCTATCTTATTTGCATTTCATAATCGCATTTCGCTTCTTGGATTTTGGTTGGAAAAGACTTGCCATTAATCTTGGCCGTTAAAGAACCCAGAGGTTATGTTACAGAAAGGACGCGTGAGCTCGTCACACCCCCTAGAAGAAGCAAAACGTGATTTATTCGAGGGTCTTAATGGCCCTTACAAAGTTACGGGCCTAAATTTTTATTTCTGAATCTCCTTATTTTCCAAGTTTTATTTAAATTTTTACCTTGATTCCTCATTTTAACTATTAATTTTCAAAATTCAACTTAAACTTTAATTTTCATTATTCATCTAAAATTTAATTTTTAATATTCTTCCTTTATATTTAAACTCTTGACAGCCACAATAAATTTTACTCAATTAATTAGACCAACACCAAAAGCCATGCATTTCAATTATGGTAGATTCTCACTTTTACAACAAATATGGGTATGTTCCATCCATTTTGTTGGATTTACAAAAAATTTGTTTCTTTTTACAATCTTCATCTGTCTAACATTTGTTATATACATTCTGTCGGATTTACAAAAAATTTGCTTCCTATCCAGAATTCAAGGTCAGTCACCCTGAAATAAAAACTCTTTAAGTTACTTGGCAAAATCTATATTCACTTAAGGGGTCTCAGGGGAGTTAAAAATGTTTCGAGAGCCCAAAATATAAACAACTTTCGACTAGAAATAATTCTTTGAGGTTAAAATGAAATAATTTGATTCTCTTACACATTTTTTATAAAGGAATAATGTTTCAAAAAAGTATAAAATGTCTAAAATATAATCATAATTTTAAAAATAATAAGCACATAAAAATAAGAAAATTTTTTGTAAGAAACAAATTGTAAGTTTTACGACGCGCATGATATTTTCTGCAATAATTATTCTAATTACTAGCAATAAGTTGATTTATAAAGTCAAATATATCTTTATTACATTGTGGCTTATTTTATATAAATAGAATAAAAAATTAAATTTTTAAAAATAAAAAAGTACATTTTTTTAAAAAATTTTAAAAAAAAATTCAATTTTTTTGAAATTGTTCACAAAAAATTAAAAATTTATAATACTATAAATAGCTGGGATTTAAATATTATGATAGAGTTTATAATTCTGTAAAGTTTTATACATCAAAGTATGATAGTTTTTGAAACGCAATGCGCGTAAGTGAAAAAAAACACAAACTGAGAAAAAAGGCTTTAAAGTTTTAAATTAAATTTAAGAAAATAAATTTTAAAACTTACATGCTAAAATGCACCAGGATCATAAGATATGCTTTTCTGTTGCTTAATCAGCTCAATTTCTTTAGTCTTTTTAATTTTTTTGGCTCTGCGAGCTTCAAAAGATGATGCTAAGCTCCTCTTTCTTGACGTAAAGATTCGACGATTGTCACGTTCAGCCAGGGACACACAAACATTTTTGTTAATTTTTAAATCAAATTTCTCTAAAATAGAAATAAGTATTTGATTTCCATCATTAAAAATGCTGGTTGCTAGATTTGCAGCAATCTCTGCAATCTGAAGACTAGAACCAATCGTCTTAGGACAAAACTTCCAGATTAATGAATTTAAACTTTCATTAGGATTCTGTGTCTTACCTCCTAAACATTTCTTCAGGAGTGCCGGATGAGATAAGTCTACAAATACAGGCTTAATTACATCTCGAACAGCTTTAGCAACTGAGGGTTTGTGTTTATATTTTTCTAAATTATCATTAATTGCAGCATTATACTTACACCATGTATTTGGATTTGTAGGACAAAACCAGTGCATCGGTTCATCATCAGTGCTGCAAGAATGACCCCAAACAGCCCAAATGGCTTTCCGCATTGCCTTTACACTAGTAGAATTGCATCGAATAGCATTACCATAGTAGTGCGCAAGCTTATCAATTAAACTATCAGTTAACCTACCTTTACCGCCTATAGTTTTACCATCCGATAATTTCTTTTTACCATATACTAATTTAAGCTTCCTAAGTCTTGTACCCATTCTCTTTTGCACATGGTCTACACATTCTATTTTCTGAATAAGATGGTCATCGCCATATGGCTTGTTTTCAGAAGGGGCATTGAATGTTTTTGTGTCGCCATCTCCTATGTAGTTCAAATATTTCAGGTTGTGAAGCTTTTCTGATCGCGCGCGATTAAAAGTCCTCAACATCCCGTCAACCTCCATCTTACCCGCAGAGCCAGAATAATTTTTTCTACATGAAATCTTATGCGCTCTTTGGCATTTATTGTACTTGATACCAAACTTTACCCCTTTATAACTGTCACATCCTTTGCAAAATGAGGACACTTCCCTATCCAAAACCTTACCTGTTTCGGCCCCTATTACAGTACATACTCCAATCAACGATGAATGTCCTCTCGTTTTCCAGGTCCCATCACCGCTTACCGTTAAAAGGTTATCAGATAAAGAAGAATTTTCTTCGACAGCTGCCCTTTTCATGCTTTCTTCAGCGACTTCCTTCATAACAAGTGAAAGTTTATTATTAATAACATCATATGATTTTTGTTCAACAGGATTAGGAAGACTCATTACAGCACAAAAAGTTTTTAATGACTCCAAGCCTTGGCCTATGCATCTCATTGCTAAAATAGATCTTCTGTTAATTTCTGGAGCATTATTTTTATTCCCAGTGTTTTCACAGCTTGAAAAAGTACAAACATTCCCACAGTTTTTACAATGTATTTCAAAATTCGAATATAAACCACGAGTGGACTTTTCATTAATTGTTAATTGTTTATGACATTTTAAACAGCATGATACTGACAAAATAGAGCTAAAGGTTGAAATAAAATCAAAATTGTCCTTTGAAATTTTCACTTACCTTAACAAGATTTGACTTTAATGAAGTCTGAATTCCTGAGATTTTTTATTACTGGAAGCACACTTACTTGTATCTCTCCTTTCTGCAACATGTGTATGAGGACATACCTTCATGAATTGGTTCCCTCTAAATCTTTTTTTCTTAGGACGTTTACCTGAAGGTCTGCGATGTATATTTTCCATTTCAAATTTAGAGATAAATAATGCTTTAAATTTTGAAAAACGATTTCAAACAACGTGCTAGCATTACCAAAACAGAATGAAAACACATTAGAAAGAATGTGTTGAGTTGCAAGC
The DNA here is from genome assembly GCA_019973955.1 of Trichonephila inaurata madagascariensis. Taxonomy (NCBI): domain Eukaryota; kingdom Metazoa; phylum Arthropoda; class Arachnida; order Araneae; family Nephilidae; genus Trichonephila; species Trichonephila inaurata. Next base: position 304,920 of record BMAV01002587.1, on the reverse strand, counting down.
TTCCTTCTCATTCACCCAAGTGTTTAAAATATTTCATGAGGTTTTTTAAAAACAGAAAAATGAAGCGTATGTGGAAATTAAGAATAAGTGGGCGTGACATGTGTCCATTTAAATACTGTTATTAAATTGCTGTTTGGAATTTTTTGAATAACCCTCGAAGTTTTTGTAGTACTATCACGTGGTTGGTATCAAAATGTTCAAAAGAAAATGAGGAACAACATATATTTTTTTC
>BMAV01002587.1:263200-299688 GCA_019973955.1 Trichonephila inaurata madagascariensis | reverse complement strand
ATATTAATGATTACAATTATTGCATGATTACAATTGTTTTCTCCATCAATTGAGAAAAAATTTTACAAGTCTAAGTTCAAAAAAAATATACACTCATTGTAGTGTCAACTTTTGCTTGGATTATAAATTTTAAACACCGCCCGAGACTTCCTTCTTTGCAATAATTCTTCCTTCCACTTGTTGGAAAGAACATAAAAATCAAACAATACAACCTGATTTTTATGGCTTGTCTCCTACTAGGACTTCCATTGACAAGGTGCTGTAACTTTTTGCTGATCTCCTCATTCCCCGGGTGCTCTTTGATCCCGTATGTTGCCTGATGTAGGGTCTGTAGTTTTCTTTACGGTTTTTCCTAGCTTGGCTTGATTTTACTCCATTGGCCGGTCGGGACTCCTGATCCTTTTTCTTGCGTGGTCTCAAGTTGTAGTTCTCTCTATCTTGAACCACTTCCTTTCGGTTCTTCTTCCTACTTATAGAAATATTAACTGATGATAATGGTCTTTTATTTATTTTATTGGGTCCACGTTTCTGCCACTTTCTTTGTGGTCCACTTGACCAAGATCCATACGACCGTTTATCTCCTGCTCTATCTGGGTGCTTTCTTTTAATTCTTGTCATTACTGGAGAAAGAGCTAGGTAGTCATCTGTTAAGTGATCCGCGCTTATCGGCCCTATCCGTGTGTTTCTCATATTGCTTTGACTTGAGATTTATCCCTTTTTCCTCTAACTCACGCTTTACCTCAGACCCTTTTTTCTTCCCATATTGCGACTCATTTGATCTTCGATGTACGTTTTCCAAACTACTCGTTTCCTGACGTGAACTAGTACAATCCGAGCGACCTGTTCCAAACTCAATCTCGTCACATTTCCTATGACGATATATTCTTACTTGATCAACATTGACGGTTAAGCTTTTTCCTCACCTCCATATTACAATATTATTATTATTTCTTACTTCTAACACTCTATACGGACCTTCAAATTTTTGTTTAAACTTAGGGCAAATTTTTTTGGCTGCTGAACTTAAAGGGTGTGCTTCTAACAAGACCTAGACATTCACCTTAATTTGTACATTACGCCTGCGTCTATTATAATACTTTTCTCATCTTTCATGTTTAGTTTTTGTGTTTCTTCTAGCTTCATCAAGCAATTTTTCAATATCTCCTACTGCAAACTCAGTTTCGTCCGAAACCATGACTAATTTTTGAAATGGGGTAATCAACTTTCGACCCAAAAATAATTCCGCAGGGGGTTTTCCCGTCGTTTCATTCACTGCTGTACGAATAGCATAAACAAACTCACGTAAGAATTGGTCCCATGATTCGTGTTGATCATTTACATAATTTGCAATCATTTCCACCAGATCGCGATTTACGCGTTCTGTTCTATTTGCCTGAGGTCTATATACAACAGTCTTCACATGCCTTACGCCTAATCTTTCACTTAAATGTTCAAAAATTTCGGATATAAATTAGGGACCGTTATCACTTATTAATTTTATTGGAGCTCCAAAATGCGATATAAAATTATCAAAAAAAGTATCCGCTATTACACGAGCCGAGGCCTTTTTAAGAGGTATGATTTCTGCCCATTTGCTTAAATGATCGGTAATTACTAAAAAATATCGATTACGTCTCACTCTCGATGTAGGATACGGGCCTAACAAATCTAACATAACTATCTTATTTGGGTAATTTGATACAATCGGATTTAATCGACCAGCTGGTAATGCGTTTTTATAATTATTAACTTGGCACATATGGCATGTAGAGACACATTGATGAATAAATTTCTAATATACGGGAAATAACATACGTCCCCTATTTTATCATAAGTTTTTAATCGGCCATAATAACCTGCTATTGGCTTGTCGTGAAATTCTCTCATAATTTCATTTCTTAAAGACTTTGGAATGTATACACTCATTTCACTTTAACCCGCGGGTCACTCGCGTCTGTTTTTCTAGCGTCGTTACTCGCGGGGTGTAGAGAACACCCCCAAAATTTAAGACGTGTATTTAATTATGAAAGTAAAATTAAGTCATTATGATACATATTTATAAAGTACAAGATGTTTTTTGTATTATACAAATAAAATTTTTAAATTTATTGCATACAAATGAGACTAACATTAATTTAAATAAACATACAAAATTTTCATTTTAAAACACATAATTTCATATTTTTTCATAAACCAGTATAAAACGTCTATACCAGTAATAATTATACTTTAAAAATAATGAGATAATGATAGTAGAAAGTAGAAAAATAATATTTTAATCATTTTCCAAGCATTCAGAGCAGACTGTACACATATGCTCAACTTCTCGCTGGAGTTCTCAGCCCTCCAGATAAACTTTTGAAGTCATTACATTCCAATCGTTCGAGAAAAAGGAAATGCATTAAGCCTGAAGGTTCAATGAACTAAAATGGGCAGCTACAGAAAAAATCATGGTTCTGCACATTCTTTTAAGAATCCTGGGAGGATTTTCTTGTTGCTGGGGTGTACAGAACACCCCGCGCGAGTGATCGCGGGTTAACGACGTTGCGTATTTCGCATAAAAACACCAAGCCTTCAATTAGACGGAAGTCGCGGAACCAATTCTCACATATCGTCGCATTAACTGAGTTATCCACCGGGTTTTCTAAATATCTACAGATATGACCTAATTTAAGGTCATTTTTTTGCTCTGTTATTAACTGTTCTCGTGACGTAAGTACTAGATCTCTGTTTGTGCGCAATTAACTTTCTCTCCCATTATAGTTTCAACCGGGTTTCTGGATAAAACATCCGCCACCTCGTTTTGAGTTCCAGGTCTATGTTCCCATTCTATATTAAATTCTGCTAATTTAAGTGCCCATCTGATCATCCTACTCGACAAATTTTTTCCATGAGTTAAACATGTTAAAGCAGTGTGATCAGTAATAACTTTAATAGGCAGTGATCCTAAATATGTTCTGAATTTATTCAGCGCCCACACTACTGCTTAACGTTCTCTTTCGGTTACCTTATAATTCCTCTCAGTGTTGTTCAGAGTAAGCGAAGCAAATACATATGGTCTCTGTTCTTGAATTAGAACTGCTCCTAAACCTATTGAACTTCAATCTGTAAATAACTCGAAAGGTTTTTTGAAATCCGGCAATTTTAAAACTGGGGCTATTGTTATGACCGCATTGATCGCGTCGAATGCCTTCTGCACCTCAATGGACCAGAAGAATTTTTTTAATTTTCGTTTAAGAATATAAAGGGGATCGCAAAGATCAGCATAATTTTTAATACAATACCAGAAATACTTCAAGGAATACGCACGTCTGCAGATGAAAACAAGACTCCAGAAAACCGGAGAAAGCTTGCAGGAATATGCCTCCGAAGTAGAAAGGCTCGCCAACTTGGCTTTCTCCGACCACCCAGCAACTGTGCGAGGAGTAATCTCTTTGCAGTATTTCGTAGACGCCCTGAAGGATGGGGAAATCCAGAAGGCTGTAAGAATGGCAGATGTGCAATATCTTAAATCTGCCCTGTTATATACCCTGAATTTGGAGGCCGCCACTCAAGACAGTCGCAGAGTACGCCATTCCATCCGAGAAGCTAGGGTGACTGCAGGTGAGCCGTGTGAATCTCGATTGCTAAAGGAGACGGAGAAATTGAAAGATGAAATGCAAACCATAAAGGATGGAATTTCGAACCAATATAATTGCAACTTCAAGTGCTGGGGATGCGGTGGAACTGGACACCTGAGAAGAAACTGTCCTCGAGCAAAGAAGGAAGAGAGCACCGTCTCTTCTTTCAAACAGGAAAACTAATATATGACCATCTCGCGGGGTGGAGGTTGCCAGATAATGAAAAGCCCCATCACAAAATTCTTCAGATTACGGCAGTAAATCTTGGCGACAAGGGACTTTACGTAATAGGACAAATAATTAACATCTCGTGCCGTATGGTTGTTGATTCTGGAGCCAATGTGTCTATAATCAGAGAAGATTTGGCTCGAAACTCAAAAATTAAAATTATCTGGACGCCTCCCTGCGTTTCCTTGGAAACGGTGATAGGTGACAAGATTCAGGTGCTTGGGAAAGCTGATATTACTCTATGGTTTGGAAATATTGACTATCACCACACGGCATATATAGCAGATATTATCGATCCCTATATTCTTGGACTGGATTTTCTGAAGAACAATAACTTTAAACTGGACTTTGAGAATAGCAATATGCATTCAAGATTTGAAGACATCACTGTTTTTGGCTTACAAACTCAATTCGAATCCAACCAGAAAATTATTGCAAAAACCAACATCTCATTATCGCCAAGAACTGAAGGTATATTACATGGTTTAGTAGCAGAAAATAGAAAATTCCGATTCGGGCTAATTGATTATCCGGACCAAGACAACTCAAAAGGAGGAAAACAGATAGCTTCGTCAGTAGTAGACCTTTCGAAGTCAGTCACCCCAGTGAGGGTGGCTAACATTAGTGATAAGACGAAGACTATTCAGGAAGTAGAGGTAGTAGCAACTTGTGCTCCGGTCACTTGTGTAGACCGAAAATACATTCTTCAGACGATCTAGTCAAGGATTTACTACAAAGCACTGACTTAGACAAGAAACAGAGATGTGCTGCAGGAAAGCTGATTACAGAATTCCAAAGCCTATTTTCAAGAACACGTGAGGACTTTGGAAGAACTAGACTAAGGCAACACCGAATTGATAAGGAAGAGCATCCTCCTATTAAGCAGCACCCCCGATGACTACCGTTTGCTACATGAAAGGTAATAATGTCATTGAGCCATCGTCAAGTCCTTGGGCATCTCCCATCGTCTTGGGCAGGAAGAAAGATGGCTCTACCACATTCTGTGTAGACTATCGTTGGTTGATTGACGTTACCAAGAAGAACAGCTACCCTCTGCCAAGAATAGATGACACGCTGGACACACTTGCCGGCAATACCTTTTTTCTACCCTAGATCTCAAGAGCTGGTATTGGCAGGTAGAACTCCACCCTGATGATAAGGAGAAATATGCCTTCTCCACGGGACAAGAACTGTGGCAATTTAAGGTTATGCCTTTCGGCTTGTGCAATGCACCTGCAACATTCGAGCGTCTTACGGAAACAGTCCTTGGAGGACTTTCGTATGAGGCCTGCCTGGTTTATCTTGATGACTTTATCATAGTGGGGTGCTCCTTCGAAGAACATCTGAAAAATATCAAACGTGTGCTAAAAAAGCTGAAAGAAACTAACCTGGAATTCAGTCCATCCAATTGCCACCTATTCCGGCGTGAAGTCACCTATCTCGGACACTTTATTTCGGCAGAAGGTATACGAACAGACCCGGATAAGATTTCGGCTGTGAAAGACTGGAACAGCCCGACGGATGTTCACCAGCTCTGGAGTTTCTTGGGCTTATGCACGTATTACCGGAAATTCTTGAAAAATTTCTCAACGATCACCAGACCACTCCATAAGCTGATCGAGACAAGACAGAAATTCATCTGGACGGTTGTTTGTAACAACGCCTTTAACAAGCTTAAGGACGCACTAACATCTGCTCCAATCCTGGTATATCCTGAAATTGGGAAACAATTTATTCTGGATACAGATGCAAGTCATGAAAGTATTAGGGCTGTATTATCTCAAGAGATAGATGGTCAGGAGAGTGTCATCGCCTATTTTAGTGAGTGTCTGTGCAAACCAGAAAGAAATTATCGTGTGACCGGGTAGGAACTGCTTGTTATAGTAAAAGCCGTAGAACACTTCCATCCTTACCTCTGCGGTCGAAGGTTACTGCTGCGAACAGATCATGCCTCATTGACCTGGCTACTGAATTTTAAAAATCCAGAAGTCCAAATAGCTAGGTGCATACAGAGACTACAGGAGTATGACGTGGAAATTCGCCACAAAAAAGGATCAGCACATGAAAATGCAGGCACCCTTTTGAGAAGACCCTGTCCTGAGAGCTGAAAATACTGCTCGAGAATCGAAAAGAAATTAAATCCAATAGTCCGCCAAGTTACAACACCATCAACATCGGCATTGGACCCGTGGAGTGATGAGAGTGTCCGAAAAGATCAACTGGCTGATCCTGAAATAAAACCAATCTTAGAATTCAAAGAGTCGTCTGACGAAAAGCCCAGCTGGCAAGACATCGCCCCTTTCCATCCTACAACGAAGCGTTACTGGGCTCTTTGGGACTCTCTCCATCTGAGAAATGGTGTTTTGTATCAAAGATGGGAGTCTGACGATGGAAAAACATTCAGGTGGCAATTGATACTCCCAAAGACAAGAGTTTCAACAGTCCTTAAGGAACTCCATGGCAGTCCAACTGGAGGTCATTTTGGTGTTATGAAGACCTTACAAAAAGTTCGTGAGCGCTTTTACTGAAACAATGTGTGGAGTGACGTGGAAAAGTGCTGTCGCACATGTGATCCCTGTGCTGCACGCAAAGGTCCCAGAAAACGCACTAGAGGAAAACTGCAGCTGTATAATGTGGGAGCGCCTTTCGAACGAATAGCTTCTGACATACTAGGCCCACTTCCGAGATCATCAGATGGCAACAACAACATCTTGGTTGTCATGGACTACTTCACTAAATGGCCTGAAGCCTATCCTATTCCCGACCAAGAGGCCTCGACTGTTGCAGAGGTTCTAGTTCAACACTGGATCTCACGATTCGGGGTCCCTCTACAACTGCACTCCAATCAAGGGAGAAACTTCTGTTCTGCAGTTTGCAAGAGACTGTGTGAAATACTCGCCATCGACAAAACCAGGACAACAGCTTTGCATCCTCAGTCTGACGGCATGGTATAGAGGTTCAATCGGACCATTCTGAACAGACTCTCTTTTCTGGTATCCAGTAATCAACAGGACTGGGACAAGAAATTGCGATTTTTCCTGCTTGCCTACAGGAGTGCCGTTCACGAGACCACCGGATATTCTCCATCCCAGATGCTCTTCGGACGTGATCTTCGTCTGCCAGCAGATCTTCTGTTCAGCCGGCAACCAGATGCACCCTTGGCGCCTGAGGAGTATATCGAGAAACTCCAGGGATAGATGTAGGAAATGCATCATCTGGCTAGGGAGAAAATCGGCATGGCTTCCAAAAAGATGAAGACCCGATACGACGCAAGAGCAACCGGACACGACTTCCACGAAGGCGACAAAGTGTGATTATGGAAACCGAAACGTCGCAACGGACTCTCTCCGAAGCTGCAGACCAACTGGGAAAGTTCTTACACAGTCCTAAAAAGAATGAATGACGTTGTGGTGCAGATACAGAAATCCCCACTTTCAAATATAAAGGTAATACATTGTAATAGGCTAGCCCCTTATCTTGGCCAAGATGAATAAGATTCTTAAGTTCAGACCATGGTCATTAATTATGTTGTAAATAATCTAAATTATTTCTCTTTCCAAATTCCTTAGTTTTATTTTAATATTGGAATTTATGTTTACATCTCTTCATGTGCTTTGAATTTATTTGTATTGTATATGCTGTGGAATAAATTTGTTACTTTATTATTATGTGAGAGTAGTTTGTCTATAAATAGATGCCTCTTACTCAAGGATTGTACTGCCCGGGACGTGCAGTATTTGAGGAGGGGGCAGTGTTACGAATTTTGTGTAAATAGTGTATATTTTGTATTTGGATGTTTAATGCATTTATGTTACTCTATGTTATGTTTATGTCATGTTAAAATTGTATCATTCACAAGCACAATGCCGCCCCTTACTTTATGATGGTGATTCAATGAGAACTTGGCGAAATCTTGGCGATAGAGCCAAGTTGACATCATTTTTGGTGACCAAGTTGACGGCCAATTTGGCGACCATGTTGGCGAGTTCGGAACCCTCTGGAATCTTCTAGAAAGTAGTAGATCTCTCCACTAGTGTCACGTTCAGTTGTGACGGCTCACGCGTCCTTTCTCTAACATAACCTCTGTTTTCTTTGACGGCCAAGATTAATGGCAAATCTTTTCCAACCCAAATCCAAGAAGTGAAACGAAATTATAGATGTAAATAAGATAGCCTTTAAAAGGACAGAAGTTTTAGTAAGCAGGATGGCAATTTAGAGAAAGTTCAGTGTGGAAAAGGTAGAAGTGTAATTTGACGGCCTACCCAAGAATCACGGACATCTAGCCAATACTACAAGGTGCATACTATTGCACTCTAGCCTAACTGAATATCTGAAGTTGATTGAACCGTTGCGGAAATTCCAGGTAGGAAGATTATTTTCCAAATTGGAAATATTATTTGGATTGAGAGTAGGCGGATAATATAATTATTTAGATAAGTGATCCAATTGCGCGATCTGTGTTATCTACGGCTACGTGTTTTGTTTTATTCTCACTTAATGTAAGTTTGTTCAATATATATTAATTTAAGTTAAACTCTTAATAAAGCCATATTAAGAATTTTAAAATGTCTCTTCATTTCGAGAATCCCACACCTCTAACTTACGCTGTCCCGCAACGGTATGGTCGACAAAGATCGACCATATCACAATGGCGCCCGAACCGTTTTAATTTATATGACTCTGGGTTAGGAAATTCAAGCGGGTTTGGTATTTTACCAGAAATGTGCTTTTCCGGGTCGGAGAATGTGACTGAATTTCTCGAGGCCATAGACAATCAAATAAAATTACTAGAAATACCTAGTGATTTAGCATGTGCTTATTTGAAAGGTCATCTCCGGGGAAGGGCCCAAGATTGGTATCAGATATTCGGATCCGTGTTAGTGCCGGATACCGCCACGGATTTAGAGCAACTAAAAGCAGAATTAGCGAGAGCATTCCCCGCAATAAAAAATAAGAAAGTGTTAGAAGCGAGGTTTTACGCGTCCCAGCAGGGAAGAAATCAGGAACCAACGGATTTTGTTTACGATTTGCTAAAAATACATAACAGTTTAGAACTAAGGATGTCGCAGGCGGTTTTGGTTGATCACATCTTTTTAGACTCGAACCACAAGTCCAGGACTATGTGGAGGTCTGAAATCCACAGAACACGGTACAACTTTTAGAAATTTTAGATAAATTTGAAGAGAGGTATTCTTACAAATTAAAACGGGGTTCGCAGAATAGTGATAATGTGGAGTCAAAACGCGCATAGGATGTCTAATTTTGATGATAATCGCAGAAACTGGAGAAATTCTGAAGTTGGGCGTAGAACAAATAATGGCAGAAATGATTCCAGACGTACTTATGAGAATGGCCGTCAAAGTAATAAGTGGTTCGAGAGTAGGAATAGATTTCAGAATGATGATTGGAGATTCAACGAAAGGGGATACCAATTTCGAAAAGAAGATCGAAATGATAATTTTAATAGAGGGGAAAGCAGAAATAGGGGTTCGAGGGAGAGTTTCAGTCGAGGCGATAGGATGCAAAGGGGACGATTAAATGTTTTGAAAGTTAATGAAGTTCAAAATAATTAAAAGAAATCGGCAGTGGATATACCAATTAAACTTTCTCCGATATGTATATCACTCGTGGAACTTCCCTATGTTCCTATTTTATTCAATAACACATTTTTGAAAGCGCTATAGGACACCGGAGCGGAGAAATCATTTAAATCGGAAGAAATATATAAAAAATATTTTTTTTACAAAAAATTAAAAAATTGCGAGCTCAGGTGATCACAGCACAGGGAGTGAAATGTCAAAATATAGGAATTGTAGAATTGAATATTCGAATCGGGGAGTTTGAAAAACCTTGGTTGTAACATTTGTTGATGGATTTGGAATACCTATGTATTCTCGGTGTTGACTTCATTAGTGGATCGAGGATTGTTATGGATTTTGATCGGAGAGCGTTGGCGATTCAAGATTTGCAGGTTGAAGATAATAAGGTAGATCAAAGGAATTCGCGCGTTGATGCGTCAGAAACGAAGTTAAATATTGTGGCTAATATTTTATCTAGAAACCTGGTTGAAACTATAATGGGAGAAAAAGTTAATTGTGCATTAATCAGAGATCTAGTACTTACGTCGCGAGAACAGTTAATAACAGAGAAAAAGAATGACCCAGAATTAGGTCATATCTATAGATATTTAAAAAACCCGGAATATAACTCTGTTAATGCGACGATATGTGAGAACTGGTTCCGCGACTTCCGTCTAATTGAAGGCTTGTTGTTTTATGCGAAACACGCAACGTGTTTAGGTGAAATGCGTGTATACATTCCAAAGTCTTTAAGAAATGACATCTTACGCGAATTCCACGACAAGCCAATTGCAGGCCATTTTGGCAGATTTAAAACTTATCATAAAATTCGGGACGTTTGTTATTTCCCGTATATGAGAAAATTTATTGATCATTATGTCTCTACATGCCATATGTGCCAAGTTAATAATTATAAAAACGCGTTACCAGCTGGTCGATTAAATCCAATTGTATCAAATTATACAAATGAGATAGTTACGTTAGGTTTGTTAGACCCGTATCCTACATCGAGAGTGAGACGTAATCGATATGTTTTGGTAATTACCGATCATTTCAGCAAATGGACCGAATTTTTTGGACATTTAAGTGAAAGATTAGGCATAAGGCATGTGAAGACTGTTGCATATAGACCTCAGGCAAATAGAACAGAATGAGTAAATCGCGATCTAGTGCAAATGATTGCAAATTATGTAAATGATCAACACGATACTTGGGACCAATTCTTACGTGAGTTTGCTTACGCTATCCGTACAGCAGTGAATAAAACGATGGGAAAAACCCCGCGGAATTATTTTTGGGTGGAAAGTTGATTACCCCATTTCAAAAAGTAGTAATGGTTTCGGACGGAACTGAATTTGCAGTAAGAAATATTGAGAAATTGTTTCATGAATCTAGACTAAAAACGAAAACTACGCATGAAAGATGGAAAAAATATTATAATAGACGCAGGCGGGATGTACAAATTAAGGTAGATGACTGGGTCTTATTAGAGACACACTTTTTAAGTTCAGCAGCGAATAAGATATGCACGAAATTCAAACAAAAATTTGAAGGTCCGTATAGAGTGTTAGAAGTAAGAAATAATAATAATATTGTAATATGGAGGTGAGGTAAAAGCTTAACCGTCAATGTTGATCAAGTAAGAATATATCGTCATAGGAAATGTGACGAGATTGAGTTAGGAACAGGTTGCTCGGATTGTATTAGTTCACGTCAGGAAACGAGTAGTTTGGAAAACGTACATCGAAGTTCAAATGAGTCGCAATATGGGAAGAAGAAAGGGTCTGAGGTAAAGCGTGAGTTAGAGGAAAAAGGGATAAATCTCAAGTCAAAGCAATGTGAGAAACACACGGATAGGGCCGATAAGCGCGGATCACTTATCAGATCACTAACTAGCTCTTTTTCCAGTAATAAGACAAGAATTAAAAGAAAGCGCCCAGATAGAGCAGGAGATAAACGGTCGTATGGATCTTGGTCAAGTGGACCACAAAGAAAGTGGCAGAAACGCGGACCCAATAAAATAAATAAAAGACCATTATCATGAGATAATATTTCTATAAGTAGGAAGAAGAACCGAAAGGAAGTGGTTTAAGGTAGAGAGAACTACAACTTGAGACCACGCAAGAAAAAGGATCAGGAGTCCCGACCGGCCAATGGAGTAAAATGAAGCCAAGCTAGGAAAAACCGAAAAGAAAACTACAGACCCTACATCAGGCAACATACGGGATCAAAGAGCACCCGAGGAATGAGGAGAGGAGCGAAAAGTTACAGCACCTTGTCAATGGAAGTCCTAGTAGGAGACAAACCATAAAAATCAGGTTGTATTGTTTCATTTTTATGTTCTTTCCAACAAGTGGTCGGAAGAATTATTTGACTTGTAAAATTTTTTTCTCATTTGATGGAGGAAACAATTGTAATCATGTATTTGTTTACATCGATGTATGACTTCATTGAGATGCGACAATTCCTTTGGTTATTTGTTTTAATGATTTATTGAAAAATGTTTGTAATTGTATAGTGTGTATATATATGTTGTTGTATTGTTCCGTATTAAGGTGCATCTGGTTCAGGGAAACGCGGTGTAGTCAGGTCGCTAACAATAGCATTAACAGCGCTGCGCGGCTCATCGGGAGTTCGACGGAACCAGATGTACATGAAAGTTTGTTGTAATTTAAAAATGATATATAATGCATAAAAATTGTGATACATACTGGTATTATGTGAATATAGATTTTGCCAAGTAACTTAAAGACTTTTTATTTCAGGCTGACAGACCCTAAATCCCAATTTGAAAAATCCTCTACTTGGAGAAACCAAGCCTCGAAGTCTCTGCGTAACCTGAAATGGATGGAAATGGAAGATAAAATTGTATATTAGTTTAAGTAAATATTAAGTAGAGTTAAGTTATATATATATAGTTAAGGAGAATGGGGATCTCGTTTTTTTTCCATCCAAGTCAAGGATGGTTTTTTCCCCGGTCCCCCGCTCAGATGAGGTATACCCACATATGTAAAAGTGAGAATATACCATGATTAAAATGCAAATCTGTTAATGTTGGTCTAGTTAATTGAGTAAAATTTATTTTGTCTGTCAAGAGTTCAAATTAAGGAGTAATATTAAATTTAATTTTTAAGATGAATAATGAAACTTAAAGTTTAAGTTAAATATTGGAAATTAAGAGTTAAAATGAGGATTCAAGGTTAAAATTTAAATAAAACTTAGAAAGTGAGGACATTAAGAAATAAAAATTTAGGCACGTAATTTCTTAAGGGTCAGGTAGACCCTCGAATAAATCACGTTTTGCTTCTTGGAGGGGGTTATGACGGCTCAAGCGTCCTTTCTCTAACATAACCTCTGTTTTCTTTGACGGCCAAGATTAATGGCAAATCTTTTCCAACCCAAATTCAAGAAGTGAAACGAAAGTATAGATGTAAATAAGATAGTCTTTAAAAGGACAGAAGTTTTAGTAAGCGGGATGGCAATTTAGAGAAAGTTCAGTGTGGAAAAGGTAGAAGTGTAATTTGACGGCCTACCCAAGAATCACGGACATCTAGCCAATACTACAAGGTGCATACTATTGCACTCGACCCTAACTGAATATCTGAAGTTGATTGAACCGTTGCAGAAATTCCAGGTAGGAAGATTATTTTCAGAATTCGAAATATTAATAGGACTGAGAGTAGGCAGATAATATAATTATTTTATAAGTGATCCAATTGCGCGATCTGTTTTAGTTACGGCTTCGTGTTTTGGTTTATTCTCACTTAATATAAGTTTGTTCAATATATAAGTAATTTAAGTTAAACTCTTAATAAAGCCATATTAAGAATTCTAAAATGTATCTTCATTTCGAGAATCTCACACCTCTAACTTACGCTGACCCACAACGATATGGTCGAGAAAGATCGACCATATCACACAGTGACACGAGCGGTTATATTTCTGAAAGTTTCTGTCGCTCCTATAGATAAATATGCTCGCCAGTACGGTGATCAGTCTTCATTTCAACCAGCGAAGAGTGAACATTGTTTTGACTAGCGATTAAATCGTCAGTGCTTGTGAGTAATCTGTTACATACGTGTATTTTAAACACGTATTATTGTGTTTGATTGCTGTTTAAGGTGTGAAGACCTTCGGATATTTACCCTGTGAATATTACTGCTGAATCCTGTATTTAAAGGATTGGATATTTGATAATAAATTCGCTTTGCTCTTGATCTATTTATTTTCTTTGTGATTGTTTTGCATAAAATCCCCGAACCCTCCGATCTACGTAACAATATATATATATATATTATTGCGTGTTCAAAATTAAACGAAGCCTCTGTTTTCTTCAACATTTAGAATTTCTGTCTTATGATTTCCTGATGAAATATTTTATTTCATGAATGAAATATATCACAAGTATTTTGAATATGAATCTCGTAGGAATTAATTTGTTATTTTAAAGTAAGTTCTTTGTGTCCGAGTTTTAAAAAAATCATTAAATCCATTTATATGTAAACGTAAATTAAAATTACATTACAAATATTTGATGGTATTTTGTGAGTTCTCGAGAAGTATAATTATATGTCTGAATGCAGTAATAGATTAATTAAGTGCGTATAGGTGCATGCATTGCATTTCTATAATTAGCGTTGATACATATCTCGAAATATTTATTAGTTTTAATTTTATGCAATATTTTTCCTAGATAAAATTTGTATAAAAATTTATATTACAGAGTTTCATATGTCATTATTTGGAAAGTTCTAATGTAGGGGACTAAAAATAGTTCAGTTTGCTTCTTTTCTTTACAAATGTGCAACTGCAATCAATTTCAGCCGAATCGTGTTGAGAAATAATGAATGAATTTTATGATGAATAGCTGCTTTAAAATTTTAATATTAAGGAATGAATTTACAGACTGATTAAATTATTTTAGTTTTGCGAGTTTCTAGAGAAATGCAAGTATTTCATTCATAAGACAAAGTAAATTAAGTAAATGGAACTTAAATTATTTAAATAATTAACAAAAAGCATTAATCTTCGAAAGAAATTAATTAATAAATTATTCGAAACATTTTTTAACACTTAGAATATAATAATAAATGAAAAAATAAGAGGTGAAACTATGTCAATAAAAACATGTTTTGATCATCGAATATTTGGACTCTTGAAATCTTAATGAAATAATATGATAAAGTATTAATGTTCAAATTAAGTTTCAAATTGAAATAAGAGAAATTTTAATCAGATTGAATTTTTTGCATGTGTACTTGCTCAAAAATAGAATTGCAATCAATAGTTTGTACTACAACGTTTATTTATCGACTTCTGTAGAATGAAATTTTAAGTCCTCTATTGAAAAATTTTACTGCAATTTCTAATGATAATACAACTTATTTAGTAGGATAAATAGTTATATAGAAATCATTAAAAATTAAATTATTTACAGCTTAGAGCAAAATTAGATTACTCACCTTTTATTTAAAAAACACATTGCTGTCATTTCAGCTGAGAGAACAACATTCCAACATTAATTACAAGAAAGAGTAAATTTTAAAAAAACTGGAATATCTATTAGATTAAGTCAACTTACTTTTCTTACAAGTTTTTATCAATACTTTTATACAATACTGAAATATTCTCACTCTTTTAAATGAGATTTTTCGAAACTTAAAGATGAGATAACTTACTCCATTTTTTACTCCAAAATTCCAAAGATTAAGAGATTCCAGAATAAGGCGATTTTTTTTTTTTTTTTTTTGTGAAACATCAATATAGTAAAAATGAAGAAATATCTGTGTATGTCATCAAATTCTTCTACCTCATAATAGGCAAAATATTCAAAACAATATACGTGACTTGAAAATCAACTTTATGAACGTGACCTAAAGTTCAATTTTGCGCATGACTGTAAAATACTGCTTCAAAACTGGCATAAAAATAAGGAAAAATAAATAAAATATTGATCAAAGTAGTTGAAACTTTGAAGAAATGTTTTTCAAGACTATATTTTCTTGCGATCCAAACGTGTGTTTCATTCCAAATACAAAACTTATAAATTTCTGATCAAGGCGCTTTTATTTAAAGGTTGCATGTTAACTTTCTTAATGCTAATTCTTGCATATAAACGTGACATTTACATTTCAATTTGCTTAGTTATAGAATACAATTAACAATATATTTGCATACTATTTTTATCTTGAGCCATTTTTCCCACGAAATGTTATAATTTCTATCACATAGTAGAATTTAAGCTATAAGATTCCTAAATCTATTTTTTATTTTCAAATTCCAGTTATTGCGAAGCATTTTTATCAGAAAGTCAAGAATTAGTTTTATTCATCCCAAGCTATGTTTCATGCTATTTGTCACCAAAAGAGAGAAAAAAAAAATATTTTTAGGCATATCCTTTTAAGACCCGAATTATTTATAACTTCAAATAATAAATTCTTCTGGTTATTAATACTATTAGGACCCCAATGACACCGGGAAAAATAATAAAAAAATTCCCAATCCCCCCTCCCCTGGAACGTAGACGGTACGTGCGGGTTGGGAGTTATCTGTGAAACAGGTTACCTATGAAATTTTACGAGTTATGCATTTTTAGCTCTAAGTTGATGGAAGAAACAATCTTAATTCAACTAAAATTGTTACAAATAAGAAATTATTGATGCATAATTAACTCTTTTATTAATTCATTTTTTTATTTATTCTAAAAATTCTTTGTTTTGTTTTTGACAAGTATAAATAATCATTGCATTTCTCACAACATGTTTTCGAACCGCTTTCGTAGTTTTAAAATCTGCACTTGTGCGAGGCCTTGAAATGTCATCAACACATCAAAAAGGGCTCCACATGTCAAACCTTTTATCCTGGAATGGCCAAAATAAAAGCCATGCCAAGTATAGCAGGTGGATTATAAGGCTTCGATCTTTTCGCGAGTGGAACTACAACACTGTTAATTTCATCATCTGTTAAAATACTTTTGTTAGTAGGTGGATAGGCTGCTAACGCTTCAACTATCTCTAACTTAAATTTTAACGGATCCATTTTGATTTTTAGAGGAATTTTATTTGATATTGCATTTTGTTTGCACAGAAACCAAGAATTTGCAACAGCTAATTCAATGTAATGAATGTGTTCAAGAGACTTTTATGGTAAAGAATGATCCAAAATTGTCTTTCCCTTTCAAATATTCCCATGTGTTTCTTCATTGCTCTCATATGAACATGATTCTCCTTCCAGTATACGTGATTCATATGTTTTGTTCGCAGCATTGTCATCATCCGAGAGATGACTAAGTTCTAATCAATTCAATCTGATTTATTCATCAATTGCAAAATTTCTTATTATGTGAGAATTCTTCTCCCTTGAGAAACCTGAAAAAGTTTTGGGTTAAATTTAGAGCAGTATTCCATGGAAAATAATAAAATGTATGACAAAATTTTGTTATTTAAAAAATATATATAAAATATTTCAACCACACCCTACAAACATCCAACTGAAAGCCAATATTTTTTTTTTGTGGGGGGGTGAAGAGATATGGATGCAGATGTCTATGTAAAGGATAAAAATGCTTTACCCCTCATCAAATGAGTGAAAAAGGAAATTAATTGAAAAAAGAGCCATAGAAAGAAAAAAGGGACTTGCCCATGGTAACTCCCCCAAAAATATGGTTTTAATTATATAATAATATATTTTATTTTTACTTAGGTTTCTATCAACATTATTGAAACAGAAAAGAAAACTCACAGGGCAAGATCTTACCTTCATAGCTCCTGTGACTCAAGTAACGCCCAACCCGCACGATCGTGCAGGAAACGAAATCCCGAGGCCTTCAAGCAACATTAATAGAGTAGAGTTAATATTTTTTTCTGTTTCACAATTATTTAAACCTTAATACAAAAATTTGTATCCAAACAATTAGAAATATATCTATAATTAATTATTTACGACAGATAAAAATAAGACGTGTTTTCGTTGCATTTGAAAACTTAGCTAGATTTGCCAGCTGAAAGTAAAATATGGACCACAACCATCGTCTGTTGATAAAAAGTGATACTTAACACTTTCTGCAAACCCACTCAATCGCTGGATTCGAGATTTTTTTACACACGACTATTCCAGAATCAAAAACGTACAAAAATGTCTAACCCGCACAATCGTGCGGGTTGGGTCTTAAGGTATCCGACTACGTTCGGAGCCGTGATTTTGCAAAAGCTTGTAAATGGATACTATTTATGATATTTAGTATCACTTACATTAGAATACATGTATACAATTGTTTTAAGGACATTATGACGAAAAAAAATTATTTAATTACAATATTTTGGCAAAAAATGAACTTAGAATAACCTTTTTTCCAAATGTTCTCCTTTTGTAAAAAATGCTTCTATTGTATTAATATTTTGCCTGTATATAGCTCAGACCTCTGTATAGAGGCTCAACTAGAATGTTTGAAACGCATAACTTGGAAGTCGGTTTATCCATGTTTTACGAAAACGGAAGGGAGTCATTTTAAGAAATTATTTCAAATGGTTGTAACTCTGAAATAATTTGAATTTTTTAAAAATCATAGTCGAGTTCACTATGACCCAAGTATGAAAAGGGGAGCAATTTTATATATACGCAGAAAAAAAACGAGAAAAAAAAACAAAAACAAAAAAAACGGAAACGCAGTAGCTGCCACTGAGAATTTGACGCCACAGAAAAAAGAGAGAAGAATTTGAGAATTATTTTACGTTCTTCTATAATACACTCTTGTAAAAAAAATGTTGTACAAAAAAGCATTGAATGGCACAGAAGACGACACCCTGTGGGAAAATACACCCATTCCGAAGTCAGCTGGAAGCCATGATTCAGTTTTGAAACTTGCTACTGACTGATAAAGTCATTATAGGTTCATGCATGCATTGAAAAGCTTTTAATACTGGTAAAATAAATATATATATTAATTCTTAACTTCTTAATATTTCTCTTTAAAGTTTTTTTAAAATTTATTATTGATCGGATATTGATGAACATTATACAAAATTTTCTCCAAAACGTGTTCAGAGTTGGAGGTGTGGCTGGCTTATAATCGATGGCGACACAGATTCCATTAGATACGGTATCATATAAAACTCTAGTGTCACTTAAGTTATGGTAGCTTGTAAACTTTCTTTTATTTCTATTATTTTCATATTTTTGTTAAATGCTACAATTCAGCCATTTCCATGCTTTGAATTTGCATTGGAGTCCAGAATCTGGCAATTAATTTATTTATTGTACTCAGATTTAGCTCGGGCTCTGAGTTTTTGAGTGCAATTTTTAGGTAAGTTACCTTTATCTTGTAATGTATTTAGACATTCTATCCATTATTTTCAATAATTTTTGCTCAGTATTATTAACATAAAGGAGGAAGGTTGGCTGGCCACAAAACATGTTCAATCCTACTTTTATATAAATTATTTTTTATATAAGCTGTCCTAAGTCACTAATGCTTAGAATACTGCAGCATCCATTTTTTTAAAATTTTTAAATCTTAATTTCTCATATATCCTTTAATGTATGGTTTTCTTACCTTCTCAGTATTTTTCGGTTTTGATTGACAAATGTTCATCTTTTACTTGTAGAGAATTTAGACTATATATATATGTATAATATAATTAAATTTCCTGTATAATACTTAACTTTTATTTTCCGTTACATCTTCAAGTCTTAAATTAAACACCTAATTATTTCTCGGAATAGATAGTCCAAACAGAACATTTCTAATCCCAGATCATTATTTTTTACAACCCCACAGGTTATCCTTAACTTTCAAGTATAACAGATAAACTAAGAAAGGCACTTAACACATCTGGACATAAGTAGTCCTCCAATAAAATTCGTACTTTGCGTCCTTTTTCTCTCAGAGACAGACGTATAGATTGCTTCCTGAATAAAACTGTTTTTAAAAAAGCTTGGTGTTTACCTGAAACATAACAGAATTAAAGCTGACAAAATGTACCTAAAAACGCATTTTAAACTTAAACTTCAATCTATTCCTAAAAGCAAAATCATTTTAAAAAACGGAAAAAACTGACGCCAAGTCAGCCAAATATCATGAAAATTGATGTAAAGAAATTTTATTGTACTCCGAACGCGCTGTATCCCTTTTTGCTGAACCCAAAGTTGCCGGAGAAAAAGAAGCACTCATATCCCCGAAAAGAAATAAAACTCCGTTTCGACAGCCAGAGGAAGAAAAATAGCTCTCCAATGAAAAGTTCTCTTCTTTACCTAAAGGAAATTCTCTTCTTACCTCAATTCGGAAACTAAGGCAGAAGACAAAATTAAAAAAGAATAGGGTACAGACGAAGTGAAAAGAACAGATACAGATGAAGAAAAAACAACATATTATATAACCATCATAAAAAGTGATATACGTTTTGAAGACATGCAATCTGTCTTCAAAAAGTATAATTTGGAAAGTCCAATTCTCTCAATTATTGTTTGAGGATTTTTCAAATAACAGAGAAACAGAAAATCATATTTGTAGCCAAGTTAGAATGGAGCTTTTAAAACTTTCATTCAAACCAAACCGATACCAAAAAGCTTAAGGAAATTGAAAAACCACCTGGTATGCGAATTCGTAACACAAGTAAATCTTGCCGAGATACATTTTCAACTATCCAGAACTATGAAAACCACGAAGGAGACTCATACGAAATACTTCTACAGAATACAAGAAATCGCATCCTGAATAAAAATGGAAGAAGCTGAAAAATACTATATCATAAAGGGATTAAAGGAACATAGAGCTATAGAAATGCAAATGCAGATTTCCCGAGATACACAGGACCAGATAGAAAAATTGAAAATCTTGGATGTACAAGACAAACAAAATCCAACCTCAAGTTGACCAGAATTTGTACATGCAAAATATCCGGTGAAAAGAGTATCTATCAATGTGACACAACTTGCTAATAGACAACAATACGGAAGATAGAATTGGAGAAAAGGTCAATATCACACACACACACACACAACACCCGGTGGGTTATTCAAAAAACAATGTATACTATCCTCAGCATCAAGAATCTTTTCCTCATCACCCGGCCTTCTCCTCAGTGGCCAAAAATGTATCCGAAAAACCAACGACCCGCGGATTTGCGCCAGATGCTCCAACCTTCCACCCCAATCAAAGGACCCAAGGAAATAACACGGTATTCCAACAACACCGAACATGTGAACTGACGATCTTTGAGGCAAGAGTCAACTTCAAATAAGTTGGATACAAAATCAAATGTCTACATTATTTCTAGAAAGTTACTAGCACAAATCAAGGTACAACAAACTGTGGAACTCGTAGAAATTAAAAATATTCAACAATAATGGACAAATCAAGGTTAGTGAAAATATTATTATACAAATGAAGGTAGGAAAACTTCAAAAAGATATTCAATTCCTCATATAGTAAATGTAGAACTCCTATATTTAATTGTGTCTAATAAGACTATGAGTAGTTTTGAATAAATTGTTAATTTTGGTGAACAAAATCTATTTCAAAGAGGCCAAATAATTAAAAAAGGGTGAATCTAAGGAAAACATTAAAGAAAAAAATAAGCATAGAAAAGAAAATGAAATTCTTAAATTCAATAATAATGAAATTTTCACTAAGAAAGCTGATCATGTGTTTAGTATAGAATTAATTCCTAACAGTTGTTATGATGTTATTAATGTGATTATAGATAAGTATATATATATATATATATATACATATGTCTCTGCTAATAATAAATTTGATATATGTGATATAAAATAAACTTCTCCTGAAATAGCATTACCTTTGAATTACCCATTGCAAATAGCCCTTATATAATCTCTCCTAAATATGACGCGAAAATAAAACAGCAATTAGATTCATTGTACAAAACAGGAATAATTAAGCCATCTTAAAGTTCTTAAGCTGCTCGTATAACATCGGCTTTTAAAAAAGAGGAAAAGGCTAGCACACGATTATGTGTCGATTATTGAAAGCTGAATGCTATCACAAAATTGGATGCGGAACCAATTCCCCGAATATAGATGAAGTTTTAGACAAGTTAACACATGCACACAAAAGTTTTCTCAACGAGTGAGCTTTTTCTGGCTATTGGCCCAATAAATTAGAGGATAATGAATCTGAAAAACTGGCACTTTCATCAAATTATGGCATTTTTCAATTTAATCGCTTGTCTTACCGATATAAAAATTTCCCAGCTATTTTTTAAAGAGCTATTCGACAAATTCTATAAATAAATACCAAATAAAATTTGCATTAAATTACTTTGACAGTTTAATATTATTTTCAGATTCAGTTGAAGAACATGCAAATTGCTTAAAAAAATTTTTTAAACTTTGTGAAATAAAAAATATTAAATTAAAATTCTCAAAATGCAAATTTGGTAAAGATACAATTGATTTCTTGGTATATGAAATAAAACAAGGGTCATGCAATAGTCCAAACAATACGAATGGGAAAATAATTAAAAAAACTCTTACCGCCTAGAAATGTAAAAGATTTACAAAGATATTCTTTAGTAGAATTATTGTCTCATATAAACTCGTTCCTCAATATACAAAATTAAGAATGCCTCGAAATAATCTTAAAAAAAATCAAAAATGAAATTGGACCTCAGAATTCCAATAGTCTTTCCAAAAACTTAAGGACAGCTTAATCTCAAAGCCTCTTTTAACCTTATTCAATCGAAATTAAGCTTGTCTTCACGTAGACGCATCGAAAACCTCGGTCTTATTGATTCTCAAGCAAGAAAGATATAATAGAAGTCAACATCCGTTTGCATTCCATTCTATACCACTGAGAAATTATGACATTAATTATACAATAACTGAATTAGAATGCTTAGCAATAATTGATAGTTTAGATAAATTCCATTGCTATCTTCATCGATATCATTTCAAAGCTCATGCCGATCATAATGCGTCAGTTTGGCTTAAAAATTTTAAAACTCCTACAGGTCGACTTTTTAAATGGTCTGTAAAAGTTTCTATGTATGATTTTGATGTAAAATATAAGAAAGGTAGCATACATACACACACACACACTCTAATATTGAAGCTGATATGTTGACAAGAAATCCTATTGCTCATCATTTTATTAATATCCCTCCCAGAACCTTTATTAGATATCAATGAAATAATTCATTTTCAAAATTTAGAAAATACATCAGCCCCTAAATGTTTTAAGAGAGATGGTGTTTCTGTTGTAAAAAGACAAGGTTTAGCTTGTGGTACCGCCCCCTTTGGTGACCGTATCTTTGATTGTCAGCGTGAGCTAGAGGTGTAGGATTTTCAAAAGGAATAGACATTTTTAATTCTTAATATGACTTTATTAAGAATAGAACTTAAATGTCTAACAATTTAGATAAATTTAATTAAGCGAGAATCTATAATGAACAAACACACAATGATAGTTGAACCGAATCAAGTAATTTAGACCACTTTCTCTAAGTTATAATTATTTTATCCGCCTACTCTCACTTCTAATAATATTACAAGTCCTAATATCAAATAATCAGTCCTACCTTAATCCAAACTTAGATTCAATCTTTATGTGGAATGTCTGGGCACGCGTGCAATGGTATGCACTTTGTATTAACGGCTGGTTTTCCAAGTAACTTCACGATTGGCTGTCAATTCATACTATTCTCTTTCACACGTACCATTCCTCAAAATTGCCATCCCACTTACTGAAACTTCTGTTACTTTAAAATATATCTTATTTGCATTTCTTGTTCACATTTCGCTTCTTGGGTTTTGGTTGGAAAAGAGTTGCCATTAATCTTGGCCACCGAAGAACTTAGAGGTTATGTTAAAGAAAAGACGCGTGAGCCCAACACAAGCTAAGATAATTGTACCCAAAGCACTACGAGTGAAATTAATAAAAATAACTCATGACGAATTTGGTCATCCTTGTGTAGCTACCATATTAAAAAAATATCACTACATTATGAATGGATAAAAATTATTACTCATATAAGACATTACATGAAACACTGTGAAACTTTACAAATTATTAAGTCACATCAGAAAAAATACGGACTGATCCTGTCCCTTCCCCTATAGGAAAAACCCTTTGAAGTTTTGCCAATAGATAGTGTAGGTGGTTTAAATTATTACAACTCTGTTAAAAGATATTTGCGCATTATTATTCATCATGCCACCAGGTATATTTGGACTTTCTCATGAAAAAATGCATTAAAAGATACTTATATTAATTGTTTAAGACAAATTTTTGGAAATCATATTTTAAATTTTAAGTCATATAAATATTGCGTTCACCTCTTCAAAATTTAAACGTTTCTTAAGACATAACAATGTCACTCAATTATTAACTATTTCTTACAGACTACAAACCAATGGAACATGTCAATGAAACCATCATTATCCGCTTAAAATGAGAAATTAGTAACAACTCTAGTAAAGTGCGATTTACAAACATTTAGGAAAACGCAACCCATCAATACAGGGTTATCAGAAAGATGAGCCCGATTTTAAATAATTACATTATGGGAACTACAGCAAATATTACAATAAATGATACTTGAATGTAAAGAGAAAGTTTATCTTCAGTTACAAGAGTTGGATGTATGACCCTTTTGTTACAAGACATACGTCCAATCTGTAAACATTTGGTAGCATCAAGATGATTTGTAATGCTACACAAAAGCTGACTTATTGTCCTTTGCTATTCATTGTACCAATTGCCACTGATACAGCTTAATTAACTTATATCTAAATCGGGATCTCCTATTTTTAATTTAACATTTACTTTTAATACCATATTCAAGTCTTAATTTAAACAGCTAATTATTTCTCAGAAAAGGTGTTCCGAACATAACTATTCCAGTACCCGTACATTCAATTTTATGGTCCTCACATGCACACTCACATGCTTTACTTTCCAATCGAAAACATAAACTAAAAAATGATTATTTAGCAGTTCTGGAAATAAGTATACAGTTCAAGTGAAATTCAATGGACTTGGTGTTGTCTTACCTCAGTGAAAAGATATCTCTTTCATTAAATAAATAAAATTTTAATTAAATTTTTTTTTTTTTTTTTTTGCAAATTTCTCAATGCTGATATTGAAAAATATATGTACATACTAGCTGGTATACCCGTTCTTCGCACGGTTGAACTGAAAAATTAAACAACACAGATTGAAGGAAAAAGAAGTTTTTGATGAGTTAATTTTACGTGAATTGCAAATTAAACAAAAAAAGCTTTTTGCACACCTCAGCTGAACAGAAAAAAAATACCCTTGTTAAATTTTAAGTCTGTAGATCTAATAGCTGATAAAAAGGATTTTTTTTTATTTATAACTCCTCGCGACGCTCTTAAGGGTCGATTTTTGAAAATACCTCCCTAAACTGATCTCTGTTCAGCAAAAATAACACATTGTTAAAAGTTTTGTGTAATGAACGCTTAAAATAGTGTAAATAATTTATATCTGAAAGTGTAATACATTAATGTTACTTTCTGCTGTACTTACTTTATGTTAAAATAGTAATATTCGCAAGCAACGCCGTTTCTTAAATTATAATGGCTATTCACAATGAAAAACATAGCCAAATATTGACGATAGAGACAAGTTGGCAAATGTCTATATACTTTCATAGCTCGAGCTATATTAGAGCTCTATAAGACCCGCCGTGTAGGGGAGCGATGCACGTTAATGCTTTATCTACCGCATTATGATTTACTGCAGTTTTTTTCATGCAATATTTTTTTTTTGGATCACTACATTGAAAATTAAGGATATACATAAACAAAATACTCCACTTTGGGAAATTTAATCCGTTAGAGCTAATAAATTATTTAAAGATATTCCACTGTAAAATAATTTATATACACCGTTCACTTAAAATTAATAGTAAAATCGTTTTCTAAGGTCTTCATTAACATACGAAAACTTAAGACACTTAAATTTTGACATTAACTATTTTTTCGGGACAAAAAGGATAATCTTTGCAATCCTTTGAAAACGTCGTCAGCTGAAAACGCAATATCTGCTACAAAACTATTCGCCTTCCCGGCTAAAATACTCATCATAGAACCCATGCGTCCATATATCTTGGAAGAGTTGATTTAAAAGAATATTCCTGCTAAGTATTGGTAGAATATTCCTGCTAAGTAGGTGTGGTGTGGTAGTTAGGAGAGGGTGAGTGCCAGCTCAGGTGACATCCTCGTCACTTGACCATGGTTCAAAATTACGTGATCCGTCTCCAAAAGCCCTCGTGTAGCTGAACAGTGCGACATTAATATTCAACCAATCAATCAATCAGGTGACGTTAATATTCACTCACTCCAAAAAATACAGTACAGTAGTTATTATTTTTATACTTAAAAAATGCAATATCTGCCTAATAAATTAAAATTATAGCGTTATAATTAACTGCTACCCACAAACAAATTATGCAAATTTGTCTAAAGGGTGTAGTGCGAAAGAAAAATTTTATCTAATTTATGTACCAGAAGCGATAAAAGTATTTATTTTGAAAAATGATCAGTTTCTTTCTACCAAATGTGCATAATAAAATCATAAAAAGAATATTCAAATAAAGAGAGATTCATAACAACCTCTCCCTTCAAAAATTAGGAATTACGCTGATTACAGGAATCAATTAGAAGCCAGCGCCTTGCGTAGCCAAAACAAAAAGGGTTTTCTCACAAATAAAATATAGATATATGCTGTCGTGGGCTTTTTTGTAGCGTACGCCAGAATGGCTTGCAGTTGTCAGAAGTTTTTCCTACTTACTTGACAAATACTGTTAGATTTTGGACACTTCACACAATATCTTTATAAATGATAGCCTATGCTATAAATTATAGCCTTTGTGTTATTCTGATGTATAAGCTATATCACTGTAAAGTTTCATTAAAATACATTCAGTTGTTTTTGCGTGAAGAACGACCAAACATCCAAACAAATTTTCGCATTTATAATATATATCCAGATATTAATTAAATTCCATTTTCTATAAGTAATAAATAAAAGAAAAATTTACAGATAGCTCTTGATACGATTGCTTTTTTTAATGCTTGAATAAACATATGTATACACTGCTGGCCACCGTAAATGCAACACCCTGAAGGAAACATGTAAATAACGTGAAATTTACAACATGCATTAGCGGAGGTGAGAAATGCAAATGATTAGCATTTTAGCCCAGACGCACATCATGCGCGCCTGTGGTGCCACCTCAAAGCGCTATTTAAGGCTTGGAGATTTCGACGATTTCAAGTTCGACAATTGTGTTTTTCTTGAGGTTTTTTTCAAAAAACGATCAGTTATGTCTCGTAGAAAACAGCGTCCAGCTTTTGACCAAGTATCCGAGTTCGACAGAGAAAGGATAGTGGCCTACCGCGATTTTGGATAATCTTTCAGGGAAATCGGTAGTCGTGTTGGACGAAACCAAACAACTGTAATGCGGATATGTGACCGTTGGATGCAGGAGGACACGACGAACCGATATGGACGATCGCATCCACCTTAGTGCACCACTTCACGTGAGGTCAGGAAAATTGTGCGCATGGCAGTAACGGATCACTCAGTCACATCACGAACCATGGCACAGCGCATTGAGTCTGTAACGCATCATTCAGTGTATGCGCGTACCATTCGACGCCTTTTACAGCAGAGTGTTCTGTCCGCTAGACGTCCATTGCTTGGTCTACCCTTGAAGCAGAGCCACAGACGTCTCCGCCGCCAATGGTGCAATGAAAGAAGGATGTGGGTGGCAGAATGGAATGAAGTTGTCTTTACTGACGAGTCACGCATCTGTCTGCAACACCAAGATGGTCGGATTCGAGTCTGGAGATACCGTTGAGAGAGGATACTGAACAGAGCTGCGTTATGCACCACCACACTGTTCTTGCACGGGTATTATTGTATGGATCGGTGTTGGATATCACTCTCGCACTTCTCTAGTACGCATTGCCTGTATTTTAAACAGCCAGCGCTACATCTCCGAGGTGTTGGAGCCAGTTGTCCTTCCTTACCTTCAGGGCTTGGACACAGCCATATTTCAACCGGATAATGCGCGAACGCATGTGGCACGCATTGTCCAAAGGTTTTTCGTCAATCACCAGATTCAATTGCTTCCCTGACCGGCTCGCTCTCCGGATCTTTCCCCGATAGAAAACATGTCGTCCATGGTTGCTCAACGATTGACCCAGATTACATCCTCTTCTGCCACACCAGATCAACTTTGGCAACGTGTGGAAGCTGCTTGGTCTGCTGTACCCCAAGAACACATCCAAAGTCTCTTTGAATTAATGCTGAGGCGTGTGGCAGCGGTGATCTCCACCAATGGCAGCTACTCTGGCTACTGATTCTGGCAGGAACCACACTTCACAGAAGTCTATAAATTTAATCATTTGATACTTGGTCAACATGTTATCTACAAAATAAATTTTGTTGTGTTATCTCTTGTCTTTCTTGGTGTTGCATTTACGGTGGCCACAGCAGTGTATATATATCTAAGTTATAAGAAAACAGTATGGGGGAAAGCGTAGATATATATTTACATGTACTGAAAAAGAAACATTCAAAAAGAAAAAGAAAAAAAAAACTAACTGATAAAACATTTTGATATTTTATTTTAATTTCGTATTTTTTCCTTCCACTGTCATTGTTACAAATTTTGTGTAATGAACGCTTAAAATAGTGTAAATAATTTATATCAGGAAGTGTAATACATCAATATTACTTTTTGTTGTATTTATTTTATGTTAAAGTCTTGCCACCACCTCTCCCTTCGAAATCTAGTTTTATTATGAAATAAAAAAAATAGTGATTACACTGATGAACGGAATAAATTAAAAGCGAGAGCGCACATAGGCATGGCATAGACAAAACAAAATGGATGAAAAAGGTAGATGAATGCTGTCACGGGCTTTTTTGCAAATGGCAGAATTTTTTCCTACTTTCTTGACAATTGTCATTATATTTTGAAACCTTCACACAATATAAATTATATCCTATGTGTTATCCTGATTTATAATCTATATTATTGTAAAGTTTCATTAAAATCCATTCAGTTGTTTTTGCGTGAAAAAAGACCAAACATCCTCACAAACTTTCGCGTTTATAATATATATTAGGATGGCTAATATTTCTTACTGTTCATACTAGTTATATTTAGGTTTATAGCTATTTGTGTAGAAATTATTACGGATTACATATATATAAATACGTATGTAAACAAGAAATGTTACGATTTAGAGAAAAACATTTACCATTAATTGCACATTCACTAATTTAACAAATTTTATGTATTTTTCTGATTTTCTGAAATATCAAAAACTCAAAGTATTGTAAAAATTGAAATCATGTGATGCATTAACTATTCTTTGTAATGTGTGTGTAAAAAATTCAGTAGAACCTGTTTTTTTGCGGTCTTTTCTGATGCGATTTGTTTCGTGCGTTTTTATTTTTGGGCGATCTTTTCTTTATGCGGTGTATGAATTTCAATGGCTTTGGTGCCTCAGTAATGTTTTATATCTATTTACCAGTAGCGTAATGGAAAATGTTAGAGCCTCCCCCTGAATGTCAGGTTTCCCCTTTAATATTTTATAAATTGGTTAAATATTTATTTAGCATTAGAGAGTCCCTAGGGTCCTGCCCCCCTCTCCATGATGTGGGGGTATACTTTACGCCACTGAAAATTAGATACTTCAAGACTCTCTATTCATTTGTTATAAACAGTCTTCCGACAATGCGTATTAAGTTGCTTTCTCTCAACGCTCCATCAACCCGCTCTTGATTGAAGACGATGACAGTGACATCAATAATTTGATAAGGGACGGATATTAAAAAGACGGACAAGAAAAACCTTATTCTTTGAGAGCGGATGCAGGGATCCAGCTTTTCAAAAGATTGGAAAAGCATTTTCTTAAAATAGATACCAATTAAGAAAGGAGTATAAAATTTCAAAAAGGGTTTCAATCATGTATAACTGGTTATCGTGACATTTACAAGCAACTGTGTGTGACCACCCGTACTTCGTCAAAAAAACTTATCTCTGACTTTATGTTGCCAAAAAATAAATCAATTGAAATTGCACCTTCAAGTGACAAAGGTGATTTTGAACTTATTTATTACGGGGCGTTGGATTACGATGAGTAACAATGAATTATGTATGGGCGTTTTGAAAACATATCCGTGTAGACAGTGAGAAACAATATGTTTTTAAAATGTTTCCTTGTGTAATATTTAATTATTTATTTTGTTATGGAAGTACTCTTACATACATTCTGTAAATAATTGGCATATGAATAAATGCGACTTTTTTCATGCGGTCCCCCTATCCACCGCATAAAAAATTTCCTTTAGTATTTCCACGAATTAGTTTGTTTTATGTAAGAATTTAAGAAATTTTTGAATATTTTTTGTGCGTTTTTCTTATGCGGTCCCTATCTACCGCACAAAAACAGGTTCAAATGTAGTTTAAATTCGGTTTTTTTTTTTTTTTTTTTACAAATCTAAAAATTCTCATTTTTGTCCAGTGTAAAATAAAGTGCCACCTCAAAAGTTTATTTTGGCTCTCGAAAGGTTTGTAAATACAAATTAATAAATTTAATAGTAGTTGTTGTTCTATAAAACATTGTTAAAAATAATATCAACACATTATTTTTTGATAGTAAAATCTTTTAATAGTAAACAAAACTACTGAAAGAAATATCCGAAATAAATTAAATAATCAAATAATTAAGCCAAACCCCATTGCACTAGACTTCACATGGTCTGTACAGCCATTTGAAAAAATCGAAATTATTAAGTTCAAACCAATCCTTTTCTAAATATCATTTTCTGATCTTACATATGTCATGTAAATAATGTATACTGATTTGAATTCTCTCTTGGGCGCTTATTTATAATTTTACTGTGCCTTGTTTCAAAATACAAACTATTTTACTTTTCAAAGTCTTCAACTGTGCAACTTGGGTAATTTTGTAATATATTTTGTTTACTCCTACTGCCTCAATCATTCTGAATTAATGTGGTTCTACTGTATATTTTTAGACTTAGTTTAAAAACAATTTAATTTGAAAAATGAAGTTGACCAAAATTAAATCAAGAATCAAGTTGTACAATAATTAATTGAAGAGAGTATAAAAATGTAGAAAAGCATTGAATAATGAATAAATTATTAAAATGTAAGAGAGAAAAGAGTATAAAAATTCAAATAAGATTTGATTGAAGCAGAATAATTTAAGAAATGAAATGAAATTTTTTATT
The DNA here is from genome assembly GCA_019973955.1 of Trichonephila inaurata madagascariensis. NCBI lineage: Eukaryota > Metazoa > Arthropoda > Arachnida > Araneae > Nephilidae > Trichonephila > Trichonephila inaurata. Next base: position 269,005 of record BMAV01002587.1, on the reverse strand, counting down.
TTGAAGAAAAGCATGAGATTGAGTTTAGGTTACCATTAAAGTGTGAAATTCGTTATTTCACAGAATAACTAGATATTTCAGGGAATAACTAGACAAGCCAATTAAAGTATATAAAACTATTGAATTCTACTATATTTAACTAGATATTCTATAGAATAACGGTTACTTGATCGTTAAAGTATGAAATACAGCACTCGAAAGTTCTTTGAATGGTTCTAGCCTCTATTAATCACTTTTGAACCGCTTATACTTGTTTTGGAACAAGAGATAGCCGAATAAAACAATTTCCCTCTAGATCTCAGTTGAGTATATTTGATTAATTTTCATCTAAGAATATTGACACAACGCTTCGATCAGTTGCAACAGCTCAAACTTGCGGTACTGAACAAAGATTTAAAAAGTGCGTGTGTGAAAAAATGGGCTTTTTTTCAAAAATAATATGCAATGCAATTCAAAGTAACATCACACCAACCCTGGCTCTAATAAATAATGAAAAGTAAAATAAAAGTATTTCGTAAAATAAAAATTAATGTTCTCTTACATTTTTGTTTGAAAAATGTTGTGTATTTTATTATAATATTTCAATATAACTATTTTCGCAGCATATTTTTTTCTCTTTTTCTTTAACTAATGTTAGTGATATGTCCAATAATAATTCATATCAACTGCTTTTCTACATTATTTATAAATTAATCATTTTCATTAGAGATAAAATGTATTCTTTGAGAGATCTTAGCTTTTTATAATCAAATAATTTGTAACTTTTTATTTATAATTATAAAATAACTTTGAAATTGTTTATTTTTCACTTTAATGGTTTATCATTAGCTATTTCAAAAAATAACTAGTTATTCTATTTTATAACTAGGTAAAGTATGAAACTTTTCATCAATGATATATACTTTAACAGACTTGCCTGGTTATTCAATGAAATAACTGAATTATACAATTTATAACGGTAACATATTTAATATAATATTAAAAAAATTTCATTTTAATCCTATTTCACACACAAGACGTAAAGATCGAATGAAAACCAAACAAATCATTTAACCCATTTTATCCCACTATCCTATTTAAAGGACAGCTGAAAAATATCATGTGGAAATCATTATTTGTAGGTTGCAAATTTTTGACTGTTGGAACATGTAGAAATATGAATGAGCTTCTTCTAGCGTGAGTTATGGGCCTCAGCCTTCCTCCTTCCTCTGGACATTTTGCTGATTCATCGCAGTTTACGGCGCAGTTCTCATTGGGATTCTTCTTCAGTTTACTGTGGACACTTGACAGGGCATTTTTTATGTTATACTACTCTTTCCTTGGGATCCTGGTGGCTAATTAGAGCGATAATGTTCTTAGGTAAGTTTTCGCTAATTAGTTTTAACTGTCCTCTAAATAGGACAGTGGAATGATACGTATGCAATTGACGTATTCTTTCTCTCATAAAAAAATAATTTCGTTTCTAGTGCTTCACCCTTGCTTAGTTGTGTCAGTGCAAAGGTTTCTGAAGTTAGAAAGCATTAGAATTAATAAATAGTTTAGGTTGAGATGAGAGCGATAATGAAATTGCTGTGTTACCTGTCATTATTGGTGTGTTATCAGATGCCAGTAAGGATTGCAATACCCGTATACCGGGATACTGAATACTGGTATTTTAAGCCATTTAGGCCTTTTGTAATACCGGTATTCACAAATTTAAATACCGGTTTTTCGCTATTTACTAAAAAAATTTTAAATTGTCTCCTCCATATGTTCAGAGATCACCAACATAGTAAAAAAGTACACGTTTTTGTTTTCATGTCTCCCTAAAGGGCAAATAAATTAGACTTACAATCAAGAAAAGTGATAAAATATAAGAATCATCCAAATAGGCAGGCCAAAACTATCCAACTATTTCTCAGGGCGATAATGCACACGCGTAGAATCCGTAGTGAGATATTCGTTTCTGTGACGAAACAAAGTTGTAGTTTGGAAGAAAATGTGTAATATTTCGATATTTTTTTTAATTGGTGCGTTTGTTATTTATATTTGTACTTGAACATCATATTTTACGGTTCAAAATATTTTTCATATTAATTATATATATACTCATAAATAATAACCTATATTGATGAATAAGAATAACTTTAAAGAACACAAAGAATCAATTGATAATACTTCGGTTTGGTTTCATTATTTATATGAGAATAGAGCGCATTTTAAATGTATATCACGCATTACTAACATTACCACCAACTAGCCTAGATGCCGAAAGAGCGTTTTCGACAGCTGGTAATTTTTGCACACAAAAACGTTCCAGGCTTAATGACAGAACAATTGAAGCATTATGTTTTTTTAAGATCACATTTCAAAAATTTGTAATAGTACCACAGACTGAACAGTGATATTTACACTTTTTGGTGATTTAAATAAATAAGATGTTCCCTTTTTTTTTACTTTTTGTAATTTTTTACATACCTTTATAATTTTTGAGTTACAAATTATTTTTATATTTAAACTGTCTAATAAAACTGGCAAATAAAACAAAGAAACATCTGTATTTTCTTTTTTTTTTCTAAAATTTCTACTACCGGTATTAAAACCCGTATCCGGTATTAAAATCTAAAAAATACCTAATACCGGTATAGAACTTTTGGTCTGATATTGCATATTGCAATCCCTAGATGCTAGTGAACTAACTACCTGACGAAAATAAAGAGGATGAGAATAAAGTAAATACTGGCAAGATTATTGTAAAACATGTTCCTGGATCATCAGAGGTTAGAAATGGAGATAGTTTCCAGCCTGAACCGCCACAAGATCTAGTGCTTCGACAAAAAAGAGCAGAAATAAAGCTAAACGACATAAGTCATTTTGGATAAAGAATAAATCACCGCATTATCAAAATATAAACACAGACTGACTCAACTGCAAGTGACTTACTCTAGCAGATGGAAACTGCATTGAAAGATAAAACTCCATCAGAGCTTTTTGAGCAGTTTTATTCCAGTGGTTTACTACCTCATCGTAAAAGAAACTATACAATATGCAGCAGATGTAATAAGCGAACACAATTTCTCAACTATTGCTGACGAAATACGTGTTTTTATAGGAATTTTGCTTTTAACAGGTTATCGTTTAAATACCTGTGAACGGAATTATTGGTCAGATGCTGAGACCTTTGCATTCCCTGGTGAAAAATACCGTTCCACGAAACTGCTTCCAAAAGTTGAAATCTTATTTACACTTTGAGGACAATAGAACTAAATCAGCATGTCCAGGATCGATCCTTCAAAGTGTAAAACCTTTATTTGCCATACTCATTAATAATATATGAAATTTGTAAGCGAGTATGAGGACATAAAGATAAAGTTAACGGGAAGATGCCGAATTTGATAAATTCTTACAACAAACATAAGGACGATGTGGATTCCCATGACTGGTTGGCTGAACTTCATTCTCTTAAAATTCGTGAGAAAAAGTTGTACTAGCCACTTTTTCACATTCACTATGGTAAACGCCTGGATGATTCAGAAAATTCTCGACAAAGATGAAGTCCTAAACTTGAAGGAGTTCCGAAGAAATTTAACCACAATTAATCTAAAAAAAGACTGTGATAAGAGCAAAAGGTAGACCTAGGATCTTGACCTTACCTTCTGGTGCAGAATAAGATATCTGTAACGATAGTGTTGGTCATTATTTACTAAAGCAAGGAGAACGTCGTTGTCAAAGAGAAGAGCTGCTTAGGAAAACCAAACACATACTGTGGCAAATGTGAAAAAACGATTTATCAAGCTTGCTTTGGACCTTTCTATCAAAATTAGAGTGAAATTTAACTGATAAATGAAAAATTTTGTAAACAAGAAAGTATTATTCAAATAAAATAAAATTTTGTACTCGTAAATAGCTTTTCATCATTGAAGAGAGCACTAAAACCTGTAAGTGTAAATTTTATCCCCTTCATCCCAGTGTCCTATTTAGAGGACGGGTCAGATAACTTATATAAATTATTCAAATTTTGTTATATTTAGTTTGTTTAGGTTTAACTAACTTTAGAAAATATAGTTTGACACAAATTTGAATAAATTAAATAAATTGGGATTAAATGGGTTAATTCGCGTGAATTGCCTGATACAAAAACACACACACATATATATATATATATATATATATATATATATATATATATATATATATATATAAATGTTTGCAAAATTTTTGTGTCTCAATAAATGTAGAATAAAAGTAATTTATGGCTCATATTATTTAGAAATACAGAATATGATATTGCAAATTTTTCAGGACCTATAAAGAATATCATTAATTTAAACTTTATGCAAACCAAAAATAAGACTACATATTATTTTTGAAAAATATGAATTTCAAAACAATTGAGATTATATATTTTATCAAGTTATTAAAAATAGAGTGAGAGAAAAAAGTCTATGAAGCTTATTTAAATGAACATATTTATGAAGTCTTGCAATTGAGACTTTAAATGAGATCCCAGATCACCCAAGATAACATGCGGTTGCTGCCTTCAGGTTGTAAACCGGGGAAGAATGCCTTACGGATGACAAAGATAAACTAAAGGGCCTTCCCTTTCCAAACTGTTTTATGCGGGGAGAATTCTATAATGAATGCTGAGCACACACATGAAGATTTGCCCTGCTGTTCCTAGTAACATCTACGGTAGATACTGGAGGACCGAGAGCAGTTACAATCACTGCAATCTGACTGATTTTCCAATGTTTATGCTTCTGTTCTGTTAGAATTTTTTTTTTTTTATTCTTTGGCTTACCGATCCTAATTTGTTGTTACTCCTTGTGTGTTTGCATGGACTGTTTTCGGTTCAGCGAATGATATATTCCTCAAGTGCAGCTGCCAGGAATAAAAATATATAGATATTTTATTATATACATAATATTTATATCTACACATTTTAAATCTATCATACTTTTCAAAATGTATTTGGGTTCCCGAATGTGGGCATTTTATATTTCGCGAAATATTTTTCCACAAACCAGTAAATTAATCACTAGAATGTTTTAAAATTTGTCAAAAAATACCAATGGTTTTAAAGTATACTTTTATAAGTTGTCATTTGGAATCAAACCTTACCTTGTATTTTTATAAATACTAATTTCAGTAAAGTTTCAAAAAAAAATTTTTTTTTATTTGAAGCTATTTTAGGTGACGTTTTTCTATATTTTTGAAGATTTTTAAGACTTTTCCAGTAAAAATGTCTGTTTTTTAGCGACACTGTAGCTTAAAGAGAACTCCTTACGGAGGGAGAAAGTAATTAATCAAAGAAACAATTCCATCATATTTCAGTTAGATTTAAGAGAAAAATTCTGGAGTATCCTGCAAATTAAATTCGGTAACTAATACTACAAAAACTTCTAGTGGTGATTCTTTTATAATAATAAATAAATCATTAATAAAATAATGATTATAAAAATTAATATTTAATTTGTATTGGCTTAAAAATATTATTCGATTTGTTTTACTAATTCAAATAACGTTTGTAATTTTAAATATCACGCTCAGAATTATTTAAATTTTTGTACGGGACTCTTAAAAACCTTTTCATTCACATGTTTTTGTATTTAATTTAAAATCCGAAGTATTTTACACATGTTACACATTGATTGCTTTTGAAACAAAATAACTGAATGGATAATCTTTTATTTCATTAGAAGCAAAACACATACAGTTAAACTTTAGACTTTAAATAATATTTCAGTTGGAATAAATAAAAGCAATGATATATATATACATATATATATATATATATATATATATATATATATATATATATATATA
>BMAV01002587.1:179496-262800 GCA_019973955.1 Trichonephila inaurata madagascariensis | reverse complement strand
GGAAGATGAACAATTTAGTGTACGTAGGGGAGAAATCCTAACATACATTCATGTTTTTTCCTTGCCTATAAAAGCTGTCAGTTGATGAAGAAGGAAATATATGTGAGCTTAAAATAAAAATTGTATTATTGGCAAAATGACAGAAAAATTTTAAGAACGATACTACATTAAATTCTGTATAAAGCTTCCCAACTACCAAGAGAAATCTAACCACACTAAATTGTAGTCATATTAATAGACCCAATTCTTGGACCCAAACAGAGCAAGGGTGCGACTCCAGAGGGTTGGATCCTCACGAGTACGTACAACTGGCTCAAAGGAATCACTACCAAGAGATTTTGAGCCATCATGTAGAAGTTGCAACACACAATTTGTCTGACATATGAACAGTGGGCATTTCGGCAGTCATCTTTTTACTTTCCTTACACTGAAAACGCTCTAAAATCGCCTCAGCCAAGAGAAAATGTAAAGCAGGAAGCAAAATACAAGCTGCATCTTTAAAGAAGAAAAAAGCTACCAGCAGTGGAAGAATTATAGGGAAAAGTTCCTGGTTACATAAGACGACTACTGTAAAAGATAAGATTATAATATAGATATGAATGCAGGTTTTTTTTCATGAATAATATTTCGATATTTATTAACTACACCTTATTTTTAAAAACGAATCTTTAATAAAGAAATAAACGACTTAAAATTTCAACAGAAGAGTATTACTTACGCAATTGAGTACATTGAAATACTCACATTTTATTCATTAAATCTCAGAGAGGTTATACTCGGATTCTTTAGAATTCAATGACTATCCTTAAATTTTGAAATTATTTTTAAAACTGACACTTATTATTGTATGAGCAACATTTTTTATTTAATTTATCTTAGTTCCTTAAATATAAGAACCAATCCTCTATTTACCCTTCTTGTGTTAAATCTCAGCATACAGTTCGAACATTCACATTTTAAGCGGTCTTTCAGTATTTACATAATCAAGCTCAAGGTCATAAAGTAAATACTATAACGTCTTCAAATGAAGTCAGCAATTCAATGGAAATGTCTTTCTCTAATAAACTGTTTGTAAAATATCTCGAAACCGAATTTTATTACTTCTCAAAACTTGAAAAATTAAAATTTTGAAAAATCACAATTAGAAACGTTTTATAAAATTTATAATGAAGTGTTACGGTTTTTCATCAGTTCAATTATAAAATGAATATATTTACGCTAGAGATCACAATACCTCTAAAAAAAATACAAAATGGAAGCTTCGAAACAATTTAAACATTGGCATATTTTTTCGTAGAAAAGTTCTTTAGAAACGAAGTATCTAAGAAACAATAATTCTCTCTTTAACTTGCAGGCTATTATATTTCCTTTTTACCTAATCCTTTTTTCAACTCTGAAAACAAATGAATGCTTACTAGTTTTTTTTATTGAATTAAATTCAATGTAAGTAAATATTTGACTGCCACATGTGGTAAAGCACGCATTTTTTCTTTCAGAGTTTTCGTTAAGTAAAACGTTTTACTACTAACTTAAATTTTGCAATTGCCTGGGTATTTATAATTTCTAATGTAAAAAGTACTAATTTGTTATCTTCAACAAAACATATTTCCTTTAAAAGACAATTCTTTTCAACTGACTTTCATATTACTTCTTAAGGCCTTATTTCAATGTCGATCTGACTATCATATAAATGACTTCTATAAAATATTTCGTCGGCGCAAAGATAGTGAGAAAAGAATTTCGTTAAAATAATAGAAATCTTTCATCTGCTAAAGACTTTATAACAACACGCTGGCGAGTTTCTAAAGTAATTAACGAACGATACAAAAAGAAGATTTAACGAAAATTTGCAAATTAACCGCAAGGTGCAGCAGTACGCGTTCTTTTATTATTAAATTAATTTGAACTCGAAAACTTCGATACTTTCTTAACTTGAAAACTGAAAATCAATTTCTGATCGCTTAAAAGAGATGAGGAGTTTTATTATTACAATCTCTGTAATCAATTTGTGTTTTTTTATTAGATTATGATGCTTTGAATTTAGACTATGTCACAAATATGAATTTAAAATCAAAGTGAATCAAACATTAAGATTGGTTTCATTTTTGTTTGTGTTAAATATTCATCAGTATTAAAGTAAATTTGTTTTATAAAAAAATCAAAAATAATTGTGGATATTTTAAGTTTGAAACAATTGATAAAAGAATTAAACGACAACTGTGTGATAAATTATTGATTATTTAATGTGCAGTTAGATTAACAGTTACTGTTTTATAATCCATCACTTTAGTAGACGGTTTGGGGATAAAACTTTATATTGTACTGTAAATTTTAAATTAAATGTTGATCTATCACATTTTTTGACAAAAGTGTAGTGTTACACGTAGTCCTGTTCACGACCGGGAGGGGGGGGGCCATTTTTCAAATTGAATTAATGACTCAAATTTTTCCAAGGAAGCTTTCTAGGATTGATTAATTGATTGAATATTAACGTCGCACTTTCAGCTACACGAGGGCTTTTGGCAACGGACCACGTCATTTTGAACCATGGTCAAGTGAAGAGGACGTCACCTGAGCTGCCCCCCTTTTCTCCAAACTACCACACCACACCAACGGGAGGACGTTTCAGCTCTCGACAGATTTAACATGCATCTCTTCCCTACACGGCGGGTCTTTAGTGGTAAGCTGTTTAAGGAATAATAGGAGCGGTATTACTTTAAGAAGAATTTTGTTTCAAATTCTACGTAAGGAATTTCAGGTAATTTTATAAAAATAATGTACAATATAAGGCTTCATTCTCGTATGACTCGACAGACTCACAAAATCAAGATCTGCGTAATGGGAATTTTATATGGTTTTAGAATGGAGATAATTAAATTAATCTGATCTAAAAAATAAAACTTTATTTCATTATCCATAACAAAAAATAATAAAATATTAAATTGCCTTATCGATCAAAAAAGGTTGGATTTGCAAAAAACAAGGTAGAGTTAAGAAATCAACGAACTATTTGTTAATAAGGCACTATAGCATTATCTTGTGGTTTTCCCATTTTCTTATACAGCTTTATGTCAATAGAGGGGACCGAAGATAACCCATTACAAAATTTCCTAATTCTACTGCTTGTGATGCTAAACACGTTTCTAAAATTATAAAAAAATGTATTGTATACATAATAATATATACACCCCCTTAATACACTTGCTTAGATTATATATAACTCTTTTTCATTCCCCTTATGAAAGCAAAGTGTTTGCACTCTGTCATAGAAAACTGTATATAAAGATGGATCCTACGCACTGATTGATTAACGTAATATTTCAAAGCAGCTATGGGGGATTGACTTCTGGCTAAATTCTAAATACAATTGCTAGGAACTCCTAAGATGAATTCTGTTTGCAATTAGGTCGTTGTGTCAAAGTGATAAGTAGTACAACAGAACAGGATTGAATTTCATTGGAAGCCAAAGGAATAATTATTATAGGAATAATATTTATATATAACTCTTTTTCACATTCCCCTTATGAAAGCAAAGTGTTTGCACGCTGTCATAGAAAACTGTATATAAAGATGGATCCTACGCACTGATTGATTAACGTAATATTTCAAAGCAGCTATGGGGGATTGACTTCTGGCTAAATTCTAAATACAATTGCTAGGAACTCCAAGATGAATTCTGTTTGCAATTACGTCGTTGTGTCAAAGTGATAAGTAGTACAACAGAACAGGATTGAATTTCATTGGAAGCCAAAGGAATAATTATTATAGGAATAATATTTATATATAACTCTTTTTCATTCCCCTTATATATATCTTGCCTGTATCTGTAGCAGAGCTCATTTACACATGCATAAAAGTTATATCGGGGCAGTGGTAAACAATCAAAGCTTCACAACTAACACAAAAATGGCGATTTCAGCTTTTCTATTCTATTGTTTAATGAATGGCCAATAGGAGAGCCAGTAGTGTTTGGTTGATTCTGCTATCTAGCGGAAAACGGAAAAATTAAGACATTCGTTATCTTGCCCCGGTCTCCTCTTCTGATTGAAAATTCTAAGCCAAAATTTGCTATTTGTTTCATAGTGTCAATTGTAATCTTACGTCGCAATTCATCTAGATGCAATTTTATAATTTACAAATTAGGCATTCTAATTCTGCATTTTTTAAAATGCGTCCAAATGTTATCAATTACATACATATTGTATATTTTTACGGTACCAACTTTCTTGAGTATACAGGGAGTTTCAAAATGGAAGTCGATGCATTACAAATAAGTGATAAAGGAGAATGTCATAAACACTCAAGGAACTCACAGTGATTATCCTTTCAGAATAAATCAACTAGTTCTACTAAATCACTCAAGCTATGTCAAAACTTATTTTAAATATGAACTTTTGTAATTAGCTTTTGCATTACATTCAACTTAGATAACTTAGAAATTTCCCGAACTTGTTAAATAAGAAATTTTTTACCATCTATCCACCATTGAGTTTTATATATTAGATAAAATAACTATAATTCTTTCAAAGTTACTGTAATATGTTTAACAACATTATATTTTTGGCTTAATCCCATAGGAGTTAGTTTTCCACATGTTGTTCACTGAAATTGTGTCAAACTCAATTAATAATGATGAATGCAATACAAATAATACACATTTATAAATTAATGTTACTTTAACAGGTTTGAAGAAACGCTTCTTATTTTGTAAGGGATGTACTTTTTCTTTTATGAAAGAGAAACTGTGCTTCAACTGTAAGGTTTTCTAACAATACATTGTGCCTTTAATTTGATTTTCTTGAAATATCTGAAAATCATTTGATTTACAATGCAGCATTTCGCAAGAAATAATTTTATATAATCTACACGGAAATTTTAAAACTAATTTCTGTTAGGTTTCCTCAATAGAAATCCTATTGTGTTGTATATTTTATAGTAAATGACCAAAGGACTATTTAATGGCAACAAAATTGTTATTTTCATCAGAAATTTTTAATAGATATTTTTGTTTTCTTAGGATTTGTTTTGAAACACTCTATATGCTTCTCCGGGTAAAACACGATACTAGCAAAAGTAAGTTAATACTGTTCTACTAATCATCAAAGAAAAAACAAAGTGTTGAGCAAAATATGTTTGAAGTACAGCAAAGTAAAAAATGAAAGTGATTTCAACTAAATTTGTCTCTTATTTATGATTGAAATAATAAGGTAAGTAATGGAAGTGAAGATAGTAATTAATTATGACTCACAGCTATTTAAGATGCGCTGATAAAATTTCAAACCATGGGTTAAATTGGCGATGACATCCACCACTCTCCCAGTTTTCACATCACGACAACGATAGGATTGTATGTCTTGACATATTGAACGTATATCACACATCTTCTTTACACGACATGTCTTTAGTGAAATCAGGACATGAATTTGGTACGACTGAAAGTATGCGAATTCGTGCTTCCGGGAACTGTAACAAGGAAACAGAAGTACTATTAAGTTGAGAAGAAGGGAGAAAAAATAAATGAAATAAATCAATAATTATACAATATCTAGTAGAAATAAAATAAAACAATTAAAAATATAAAATAAAAATAAATATTTTGAAAAATCGATAAAAGATGTGTAAAATTCAAAACTTGTCCAGAATCAGCCGAACTACTGACTCTTGACGATTGTCCATTTGGATTGAATCAGATCACTTTGTAAAGAAATATAACGTAAAAATTTCTGATAGAATAGAAATATTTATGTAAAAAAAAAAAGAAATTAAAAATATTTTTTCGTATAGTGATAAAAAATACGTTTCTTAGAATAAAAAAGAAATAAAACTTTTACCACCGAGCCAATAATAAAAAAATACTGATTTCTTTCCAAATTCAAAAATGTTACATTATTAAATATCTTAGAAAACACAAAAATGCACGACACTCTCTTAAAAATTTCTCGAGCGTCATGGATACAATTGTAAATATGAGCTCTGAACGTCTGAAACCTTTAACTTCTTACGACTTTGAAGCAGACTGCTTTGAAAACGACTCTTAAAAGGACCCTTCCTTCTTTCGAATAAAGTAGAGACAAGCGAACCTTAACGTTTTATAGGATATATATTTCACATTTATGTCTCTCTAAAGTTGAGAATTGACCAAGGACTGTTTTCGGTCACCAATCAATTGAAGTTCAACGGAGCTATAAAAGTATCTTATGACTTTCTTGCAATGTAAATCTTTATCATCCGGCACATACTCAACAAGTTTTATTTCTTATCAAAAGAGACGTTTCGTTCTTTAGAGTAGATAGCGAGAAGATAGAAAATCGATGAATCGTAAATCGGAGCTTCGGGAGAAATATTCATTGGGTAAAATTTTTCCAACAGAGACGTTGGAAGATAAGTCAAAATGTCTTGGCCGAAATGGATTACTTCCTATATCTTTTTATAGCTGGGAGAGTAATCTTAGAAATATGGTTCAAATGATTATTTAAAATAAAATGGGATTATTTAAAGTTTAATGATCACTGAGCTCATTTGGCGATGACCCTACGTATCTTAAGTAGTTCGAAATGAAATCAAGTAGCAAGTAAGTTTATCGAATGTAGAGTTGAATTTTAAAAGAACAACCTAATTTATATTTTTGTCTTTAGAAAGATTACATTTTATTATTTTGCTATTGAGTATTATTATTAAAGTTCAATGTGTTTTTATATTTATTTCAAAAATGCTTTATTTTCTAATGTTGACATTTTGAAGTATAAATTTACCATTTATGCATTTTTTAAAGCTGCTGTTAAGCTTTTTTGAGAATAATACGAAATGCTTCTGCAAGCCATTTAAAATCCTGATTCATAGCTTGTAAATTTTAAAACATCAAATTGTATTTATATACCCAGAAACAAAAGAAATGGGAGGTTTGTATAGATGAGCTCCAAAACTTAAAATGTAGCATCTTGTTGAGTTCATACATAAATAGGTTTTCAGAAAATTATTTGCCGTTCTATACGGTTTTAAAAAATCACAAAATATCAAATCATTCAATTTTACTCCACCCTTTTTAAAAATTATAGTTCAATTAAATACTTGACTGACACGCCTAGAGAAGAGGACGAATTCAAATGAAAATTTTTTGAACCTTTTACATTTCTTTTTTCTCCAATGTCTAATAAAATTTAAAACTAAACATTCAGCTGTTACCATTCTAAAGACTTGGATATGAAAAATACACCCATTTCTATTGAACTTGAGTCCTATGAGATACATAACCGAAACAACCCATGTTAATTCTATGGATAATAAATTTCATGTTAAGTCAATGTTCACTGCAAGTCCGCAATCCAATCATCAAACCTACGGTACAAGAAACATTAAGAAAAAGCGACCAAATGGTGACCAATCCATCCCGTGCGGACTGATTGTCCCTACGGAATCTTCCTAGATTAAAACGACCAAGAAGAGTTCATATTTTTCATCGAAAGCAAAGAGACATGGAAACCATGGGAAATTGAAAAATCTCAATTTTTCCTTGTTCATATCATGCGGGGTTCTTAAAAGAAAAACATGAAAGTCCATCGAAAAGTTTCATAGGATGTAAAAAAAAATATTGTTTTTTATAATACATAACAGTTTAAAGAGAAGAAAGTTTTTATTTGGTATATATATATAAATAGTTGAACCTGTTTTTGTGCGGTAGATAGGGACCGCATGAAAATAAACAAACAAAAAAATATTCAGAACTTTCATTAATTCTTACATAAAACAAACTAATTCGGGGAAATACTACCGAATTTTTTTTTATGCTGTGGATAAGGACTGCATAAAAAAAGTCGCATTTATAAAATATGCCAAGAATTTACGAAATCTATGCAAGAGTACCTCCATAACCAAATAAATAATCAAATATTACACAAGGAAACATTTTAAAAACATATAGTTTCTCAATGTATACACGGATAAGTTTTTACAAAATGCACATACATAATTCATTGCTACTCATCGTGATCCAAAGCCCTGTAATGAATAAGTTCAAAATCGCTTTCGTCACTTAAGGTACAATTTCAATTGATTTATTTTTTGGCAACACTAAGTAAGAGTTAAGTTTTTGTGACGAAGGTTGGGTGGTCAGTTGCTTGTAAATGTCACGATAACCAGACATACATGATTGAAGCCCTTTTTGGAATTTTATACTCCTTTCTTAATTGTTATCTATTTGAAGAAATTGCATTTTGAATTTGTTGGAAGGCCGGATCCCTGCATATTTTTATCCGCTCTGAAAGAATCCGGTTCTTCTTGTCCGTCTTCATAATCTATCAAATTATTCGTAATGTCACTGTCATTGAAAGTTTCGTCTTCTATCAAGCGCGGGCTGCTGGAGCGTTGAGAGAAAGCAACTGAATGCGCATTGTCGGGAGACGGTTTATAACAAATGAGCTTCTTAAAGTGTCTACATTTCAGTGGCGTAACGTACACCCCCGCATCACGGGGGGGAGGGGGAGGGAAAGACTCTAGGGGCCCAAGGCCTGACTTACGCTAAATACGTATTTACCCAACTTATAAAATATTAAAGGTGAAAACTGACTTTCAGGGGGGAGGGGGATCCCAACATTCTCCGTTACGCTACTAGTAAATAGATAGAAAACATTACAGTGGAGCGAAATCTATTGAAATTCATACACCGCATAAAAAAAGACCGCCTAAAAACAGGTTCTACTGAATATGTATAAAAGTATGTACCACAAATAATATAATTAAGGTTTAGGAAAAAAATAGCAAATGTGACGATGTCGTGTAAATTATCATGAAGACTTATTTTATGGTGTTTAATTATTATTTTTTATTCAATGCATTCAAAATTTTAAGTCCTGATTTAGACTTTAAACTATTCTTCCGTTTTGGCTTATGGAATGAAAATATCCATTACTAATAAACTCTATACAAATTATAAAATCGAAATAAAAGTAAAGTATAGTAAAAAAAGAATCTGATTTTTAAGAGCTGAAGAGCATTTTTATTCGATTCGATATATTTGTAATTTTATCTATGTGAATAGAAAATAAATCAGTTGTATTATTTTTTATTAAATGGTTCTTCTGAAACTCTGGTTGAAGGATTTTAATTCTCTCCTATCGAATTATTGATAAAACTGAAGTGAATAAATGAGTGAGCGTGTTTACTAACGTCCCACTTAAGGCAACACGAGGGCTATTCGTAGCGCGTCATTCGTAATTTTCAACCATAGCAATGTGACGAGGACGACACCTGAGCTTTCACTTCCCTCTCAAACTTCCCCACCACACCAATGGAAGGATTTTGTACCTCGATCAGCCTCTCTGCGCGACGAGTCTTGAGTGGAATCACGACTCATGCCCCTGATTTGACAATGACTTCAGGATCATAAGTTATCACTCGTGACCACAACACTATTGTGACAAAAAGAAAAACTAGATGATGGTTTCAAAGGTTTGGTGCAGATCATAACTGATTACTTTAAGGGTAGTTATTTTTCTAATAATTAATTCTGCCAGAAATATAATTTTTCTATGAGATAATGAATAATGTATACGTTTTAACTAATATGAGAAACGAACATACTTAACATTAAAAAATCATGCAATATTTTACACTGTATATTGAATCTGGTAAGTTTTAAAAATCTAAATTAGTTTTGAAATGTTTCTATTAATGAATAAATTAAAAGTAATATTTTGTAAATGTACATTGCTAATGAAAAACACCTTATAATGATAATTACTTTCAAGAACTCTTTTTATAGAATATCATTCAATATAAAAGAGTAATATAGTTTTTAATAATTGTAATATGAATATATATATATATATATATATACCTATAACAGTCCAAGTAAGTGATCTTCTCATCTCTATTTGCTTTTTAAATGGCTTCTTGGTTGTGAAATGAGTTTTAACCCAAATCAGAGCATTGAAAATGATTACACATCTCTAAATTTTTTCAATAATTTTCTTGATTAGGTCTTCTCATAGCATGAATAATAAACTATTAAGATATTAATTAAATGAATTTCTTAATTAGTAATATTCTATAGGCAAATACAAATACATTCCTAGAGTCTCTCAAGTAGAACTGTAGTAATTATCTTTATACATTTAATGTATAAACTCTATAACAAGAAAAACGAAGCACAAAGAACGAGTTGTCCGATAGACACAAAAATTGGTGGGTAGAAAAATTATGCACAGAATAGGAAATGATTAAAATTTCAGAAAAAATTGAATGATTTATTTCAGAGTTACATAATTACAAAGTAACGAGTTCAATAAGGTGTTGACCCACCTCTAGCCTGGATACAAGCTGTCAAGCGACGTGACATAGAGGGATAAAACGCTTTGATGATATCCTATGGTATTTCTTGTCAAATTTGCTCCAATGGTCGAGCCAGGTCATCAGCATTCCCTGATAGATGCAGTCGCCTTCCCATCATATCCCATACATGCTCAATTAGAGAGAGATCTGACGATCTGGCAAGCCAAGGAAGTGTTTGAGAAGCTGTAAGACTGTTCATAGCAACACGTTCCTCATGTGGTCTGAAATTATCTTGCAGAAAAATAAGGCCAAGGTACTGCAAAAGGAAAGGTTGCAAAACAGTTCTCAGAATGTCGTCGACGTACCGTTGTGCTGAAAATGTGCCTCGAATGACGACCAAAGAGGTCCGGCGGTCAAAATAAGTGGCGCCGTAGACCATAACTCTTGATTGAAGGCCTGTGTAGCATGCAATAGTGAAAGCAGGATCGGTACGCTGCCCTCGGCATTTCCAGACACGTCTTCGATGATCATCAAGACACCTTTGGAAGCGGGATTCGTCGCTTAACACTAAACGTCCCCAGTCAGCATGATTCTAACCTGATCGAGCCAAGTACGAATGTAATCTTGCTCGAAAGTGTGCAGGCGTGAGTGGCATAGCGCTCGATACGGGCGTAAATTTTGCTCAATCAACCATCTGTGAATGGTCATGGTGGACACCCATGTGCGGGTTTGATGGTTGATGACAATTAATCAGGTGCTGCGACAAATGAGCAGACAATCATTCTGTCCTCCCAATCTGCTGTGCCCTTAAGTCGACCACTATCATCATTAAGCTGAAATCTACCATTGTCCGACCATTCTTGCCAGCATCTTCTAACGGCCGCATCGCTTCGACCCATATGACGAGCTATTCTCCGATTTTCCCAACTTGCCTCTTTCAATCCAACGATACGACCTGTTTCAAACTCTTACAGTTGCTCTTAATGAGCTCGAATCGTGCTGCGAGGCATTTTTTAAAAGTTAAAAGGTGTCCTAAATAGCAATATAACAGAAATTTTGACCATCAAATTGAGAATCGCTCCTTATAGACTTTTGCTGAGTGCGCAGTTCCGATGGGCTGTAGCTTCCGCTATTCAATCATTGGTCACCAAATTTTAATCATTTACATGTTCGGTACAAATGTCTTTGCCTACGAAATTTCAGTTCAATCGGGCAACTCCTTCTTGGTTTGCCTTTTTTTTTGTTATAGATTGTAATTATTTTAGTACTATTAATTTTATACTTTTTGCTAAGTGCTACAATTCAGGCAATACTATGCTTTGAATTTGTATTGGGTTCAGAATCAGACAATAACTTGTTTAGATTAGATCGCAGATTCAAGGCGGATTTGGCATTTTTAAAAGCAATTTTTGGTAAGTTAATTTTTTTATAATGGATTTAGAAATTCTATCCATTATTTTCAGTAATAAGGTTTCGCACAGTGTTACAAACAGAAAGACCAAGATTGACTAGCAATAAAACATGTTGATTACCAACTTTATAAAAATTATCATAATATATACGATTTTTTAAAGAGAGAGATGTTTATATTACTGCAGCCTCCTTATTTTTTTTAAATTCCAAAATCTGTTTTAAATTTCAACTGTTTTTGTATATATGTTTCATTTATCTTACTGTTCCAATGATTTATGTCTCTGGAGTAGAGATTAATTACCGTATTTATTCGAACCTAAGCCGCTATCGATTTTCAGTAACATTAACATTGGAAATAAAGTTCGGCTTAGATTCGAGTAAATACGGTATATGTATATAATCTTTTCTTGTTGATTATTAATGTATTTTAGTGCCATTTTTATATTTTTAAATGCTCATTTGATTTTTTATTTCTTTTATAAATTTTAGAGTTTGATATTAAAACAAGGAATTATTTTTTAAATTATAAATTATTATATTTGTGTAGAATATTTTTGGTCAATTTGAGATATACACTCAACTTCAAAAGTTAATCTCGAAGTGATAAATCGAGAAAAAAATTAGCATAATTTCGACTAGTGTAGTTTTTATTGACATGAGAGATAAGGAAAGTCGCAAATATATTTATGCAAGAAACAAAACAAGAAATTGTATTCAAAAATGAAAAAAAATATTCAATTTTTGTAAGTTATAAGATGAAAACATATTGGATTCCTTAACAAAGTGCTATTTAAATCCAAAACAAACAAAATTGACATTAATAGGGTATGTAACCACTCGTTATGATAACATGATACTTCCAGTGTTTCCTCGAAGTGATTTCAACCACTAAAAATCATAGAACGATCATACCTTCAAGAGAAACTCTGTTAGTTCTATTGGTAGCTGTAAACGTGCAAAAACGTTTTGGACATACCAAATTCGGACGAGTACGCCATTAACCCTTTAGCGGGCAGTGGCTAATAGGTCTAGCCACATATTAAAAAATATTCTCCAAGCGGGTGTTAGATATTTAGTCTATCCATATGCTTTAATTGAAGCTAAAACGCATAAAAATTAATACGGATAGCAGCACGATCCCTTTTTTTGCAATTCATGTCCTCTGATGAGTAGTTAAAAACAGTTTTTCTCGGTGTAAATCTACAAATTGTATTTTGATTACTATAAATAAAATTTTTGATCTTTGAAAAAAATTTCGACATTTCTTAAGTATATTCTTCTCTCATCTGAATGAATTCAGCAAATTTGCAATTAAAAAAATTAGATTTTATTTTTGTTTTTGGAAAGCTTTTATATGTGGATAGAGGCTCTATCCACTGCCCACATTGAACAGAAAAATGACCTAGAAATTTTCGCTTTTCCTTCACTCGAGAGAGCACTTCGAATCATGAGAGAATGTCGGGGGTCAGAAATATCAACAAACTTTGTTCACAATACGTGGTACAAGATTCTCTGGTTCAAAAACTTTTCATTACAGCTTTTCTGATCGGAGAAAACGTTTGCATATTATAAGGTTTCACAGTAAAAAGCTTATTAAAAATTTGTGAATTAACTAATTTAAATTCTCTAAGATATTTCTTTATTTCTAACTTTTCATACTAAAATTAAATAAAATATAAAATGTGGATATATACCAATTTCAATGTATATTCTAAGTATTCTATATATATTCTCAGTAAGTATTCTATATAGCACAATTATTCTACTATTATTTAATTACACTTATACTTTGTGTTTAATTGTTGTTGAAATAGTTATCAGCATAAATGTTAATTTTTCATAAAAAAGTTTATTGCGATATGATTCATTATTTCTGTCCTGAAAAGTAAGTTAAATGTATTAAGTGCGCAGTGGCTATAACGTCTAGCCACCACCCAGGAAAAAAGCCCTCGGTCAGATATTTTTTTTGTGATTAAATAACGTTTATAGAGGATGAGAACATTACATTTATAAAGTACTTTATCATAGAAAATTGTATTTTAGCTGTGTGCCCGTTAAAGGGTTAAATATATGTGACCAATCCCTACACTCTTCGTGTAGTCATAGACAATGTCAGCTCTATAAGGACATGCATTGTTATACCTTAAAAAGGAACTGCGAGCAATCCTGCAGAGAATTTTAGGACTTCATCTCCGGTACTGGACAGAAGCTTCGTTCACAAATGTCTGAGCAATGCAATAGCTCAAAAATTCTTTGCTAACACCATGATGCTTCCATCTGTAAATCAGTGTAATCCATGATGTTCTGGGGTATATTGTGTATGCCTTGCTTTTTATAGACCCTCATACATTTAGCGTGAGGTCCAGGAGGAAATTTTGACTAATCCATGAACAAACGTTAGCTTAAATCACGTGTTGCCGACACCACTCTAACATACCCTTCCTAATTGGATGGATAGAGGATGAAAAGTCCATGGTGTCCGGGTGTACATTCTATTCATGTGTAGCTTTCAGCGCACAGTAGTGGCATATATCATTTTACCAATGGATATTGCAAATATAGATGCCATACGTGTGGAAGTCACCATTCGGTTCCACTTGTCTAGAACAGCTATATATCGAGTATCCGCGGTGGCTGTAACTTTTTGCACTCGAATACAGGCTTTTGGATAAGTGTTTAGATTTCTTGGAAATGTTTCTATAATCTTGAAATGATAGAATGATGAACTCCGAAGAAAATATCAACATATGGGATTGGTTGACTTGTTTCAAGGTGCCCATCCTAACGCCAAAGATGATTATCGGTCAATTGTCTTCTGGAAGTCGTAATATTACGTCTGTATTATATAAAAACTAATCATGTAATTGTTCTTAAATCATTTTTTATCAAAAATTAAATGTAAACATTCACACTTCTCAATGCCGTCTTCTTATTCGACTTCTCTTTTTGCATATTTTTTTGTTATATAACATATTTATGTATTTCCATCTGCTTCTGCGGCGAATTGTAGACTCTCAAATTCAAATTCACTTCCCAAGTTACCATTTTCCTCACCATATTTAAGCATTGAGTGTATATAATTCAATATTTTTTTAAAACCATTCATACAATATTTCTGCTTACATCTTCTTACAACCCTATAACACCCGAAATATATTTTCTCTTTACATATTAAATTCTTCTGGTTATCAACACCATATTAATCTGAATAACATTGTAAAAAATAATAATGAAAATTTTCGTTCTCCCCCTTCTCCGGGAACGTAGACGGTACACACACAATCCTGCGGGTTGGACTTTACCTGTGAAACTGTCGCCAGTGAAATTTTACGAGTTATACATTTTTTATCTTTAAATTGATAGAAGAAACCAACTTAATTCAACTAAAATTGTTACAAATAAAAAAATTCTTTTATTGACTCATTATTTATTTATAGTGAAAATCTCTTTTAAGCATGTTTTTGTTTTTGAGAAGTATAAATAATTATTGCACTTTTTACAACCTGTTTTTGAACTGCTTTCATAGTTTACAAATCTGCACTTGTGAGGCGTTAAATTGTCATCAACACATCGATAAGGGCTATACATGTTATGCTTTTTATCCTTGCATGGCTTATTAGCAGCCGGATTATAATACATCGATCTTTTTACTGGAGGAATTACATCACTGTCATCTTCATCTCATTAGTTTAAATGCTTTGGTTTGTAGGTGGAGATGCTACTAGATCTCTCTATCTCTCTCTTCAGGTGTCTATAACTTAAATTTTAAGATATCCATTTTAATTTGTTGGACAAATTTTCTTTGATATTGCATCTTGTTTGCACTGATACTAAGAATTTGCTAAGCCTAAAACTATGAAACGAATAGGTTCAAAGGACTTTGACGGTAAAGGATAAACAAAAATTGTCTTTCCATTTCAAATATTTCCAAGTTTTTCTTCATCGCTCTCATCTGAACTTGACTCTTCTTCCATTATACAAGGTTGATATGTTTTATCAGCAGCAGGATCGTCACCCAAGAGATCACTAAGTTCAGGATTGGATTGATTCGTTCATTGCAAAATTTCTTCTTGTGAGAGAACTCTTTTCCTTTTAGACACCTGAAAAAGTTTTGGGTCAAAATTTAGCACAATATTCCATGAATAATAATAAAAATCATCAAAAAATTTTATTATTTAAAAAATAAAAAATTTAAACCACACCTCACCAACTTCGCCCCGACTTCCCTAATTTTTTTGGGGGGGGCGCCGCCAAGGAAATGATATGGAGGTGATATCTATGTTGAGTATGAAAATGCCCATCAACAAATCTATGAAAGGGAAAATGAAGCGAGAGGAAGAAATAAGTTCATGGCAACCCCCAAGAGAAAATATGGTATTAATTATGTAACAATATATTTCCTTTTAATTTAGGCTTCCATCAACATTATTGAAACAGAAAAGAAAACTCAAATGGCAAGCACTTACTTTTACAACTGCAGTGACTCAAGTACCGCCCAAATCACTCGATCGTGCAGTTAACGAAATTCAGTCCTACAAGCAACATTAATGGAACATAATTAGTATTTTTACTATTTTACATTTCTTTAAGCATTAAGATAAAAATGTGTACCTAATCAATTAGAAATATATTGATAGTTACTATTTTATGACAGAAAAAAGAAAACGTGTTTTCGTTGTATTTGTAAGCAAAGCTAGATTTGTGCTAGCTGAAAGTAAAACAAGAACTACAACCGCTGCCTATTGATAAAAAGTAATACTTTACACTTTCTGTGCAAAACCACCCAGTCGTTGAATTTTGTCTTTTCTTACATACGACTATTCGATAATCAAAAACGTATAAGAATATCTAACCGGTACGGTCATGTGTTTTGGGACTTTTTTTTAAAGAGTTATGATGCACAAATACTTATAAAACAAAAATATTTTCTATTGGCGTGTATATCAAAGTTCATGCTTCTTATTAATGAATAACATCACCAAAAATGCCATTTAAACGTAAATGTAAAACAGTTTTTGAGTTTAGGAAGTAAAAATGACATACTATCGAAACTTAAAATTTCTTTTTATGTAACACATTTTGATTAATAGGCAATGATTTTTCAAACGTTTTTGACTGGAAATTGTTTTTTGTTCGTATCTATAATCACAGTAAGAAAAAGAAATAAATTTTCAATTTTTATGTAAAGAGAAGCTTCACACATATTGGTAGAAAAGATCAATAAGTAGTATATAAGTACCGTAAAGTCCGGCATATAACGCGCACCTATGCTTTCGAGCTGATTTTTTTTAATTTTTAGGTGTATTCGACGTATAACGCGCACCCCCTTTTTACGAAGAAATCTGAAATATTATTATACATTGCTCTTATGTTTTGAAGTCCTTCAATTGAGGTATTACTCCACAGTTTTGAAGAAATAATATACTTGTGCGTAGACAGTGCCGGTTTAAGCTCATTTCGGGCTCTAGGGGCAGAAGATTTACGGGCCCCTTTCACACTGGCGGGTCGAAATTTATTACCAGAAAACCTGGTTAAGTTCAGCTTATCCGGGCCCCTGGATATCCTGCCCAAGCACTCAATTGATAAACCGGCAATGCTTGTAGAACTACAACTCTTTTAGTTCATAATGCAAGTTCTTTATTTTGAAGAAACAGTATTTCTCTATTCATGTAGAAGTAAATTATTTTCATGCTCATTTCTTTTGTTATTTTTAAAGCTATCGTTTTTATACCAGGCGTATAACACGCACCTTAAAGTTTCGGTCATATTTTTTTGTGTTAAAAGTGCGCTTTATACGCCGGAATTTACGGTATATAAGTAGCTATAAGTATATAAGTAGTATATAAGTTGTATATATTATATATTACTAAGGTATATAAGTATATAAGTACTAGTTGGTATACCCGTGTGAAGAACGGGTAAATTGAAAAATTAAACAATACAGATTGATGGATTAAGAAGTTTTTAATGAGTTAATTTTACGTGAATTGCAAATTAAACAACAAAAAAAAAAAAACTTTTTGCATATCTCAGCTGAACATAAAAAAAAACATATTTGTTGAATTTTAAGTCTGTAGATCTAATAGCTGATAAAAGAGATTTTTATTTATTTATAACTCCCCGTAACTCTCTTTCTTGTCAGTCGATTTTTGAATGTAAATTTAATATTTAATTTTTTTTGAATTACCGATTAATAATTTGGTCATTCTAATTTTATTTTTGCAAACATCTAGGGATTCAAGAACTATCCATTGTAAATCGCTGTTCTAAGCTAATGGTTTCCAAACTTCATTTGACTAAGCCTCCTTCCTCCTTTAAAAGCCCTCCTCTCTTTTTTGCTTCCCACTTTCTAAATTAATGTGTTGTGTCTGGGAACACTGTCTTACCGCCAATGACTGAACTCTGAACACGCCTGCACGTGGAACTATATGCTTTGTTTTTGATTTTGTATTAGTAGTAGAAAATATATCTCGAAATTCGATGTAGTAATTTTAAGCTATTAAATGTATTCTGGATTTTGTTAATGTTATGTTCTGTCTGTATCGTTGCAGTATCACATCCAATGAAATCATTTAAATGAAATAGGCTACTCTTCTCTTTTTGAAGTTTTTTTCTTAAGTTTACAAAAGCGTCCCGATCTCGATTCGACGTTCTATAAATAAGGAGAAAAGATAAGTGACATTTTCCTTTTTTTCATTATCATAAGAAGTATAGAACACTTAGTTGACTTAGCAAAAGACTGATGGATTTTTTGCGACAATAAGTTTCCAATTGAAAAATGCTCATATGAAACTAGAGTGAAATAGGCGCATAAAGTTAATGGTATAATGTTTTCAAATTCGTTCATAAGTATACACTTTTATATATGTATCATATAAACGGAAAATTGCGTATTTGTTAAACTTCTGTGTCTCCATTTCCATATAAAACGTGTCTCTCAATTTTCAAACTATTGGCTTAAGCGATCGTAATGAAATTATGTGATTGTCAACTAATGAGTTTGGATCGCAAGTAAAAATAAACGTGTAAGTATTGTAAACTGTTGATTTTCATAGTTGTTTAAGTCAAGCAACTAGGCATATAAAAAATATGTTTTTTTTCTTTTTTTAACAAAAACTAACATTGCACTAACGCTTTGCTGGAGCTCAAACTATTTCGTTTTTTCTGCTGACAGTCAGATGATTCGGAAAATATCCAGGAGAACACCAAAGAAAAATACACTGAGGTTTTTAGCTTAAAATCAGGCTGTATAGCCTCAATGTAAGGCATGTATTGAAATCTAAAATAATTTAATTATAAATTTTATTAAATTAAGGGAGGTTTGTTCACCGCCTACATTGTGAATAATTCAAAAGCCCTATGAGCAGAATCTCATCGTTCATGATAAATGTTGGTTATTAACAATATATCAACAAAGATGATTATTTATAAGAACATTTACCATGCATTTCTTTTTTTTAGCATTAAATTAATTTTAATGAATCATTATATATTGATTCAAAAGCTATGCCAATACTAAATGTAATTACAATTATCTAATTAAAACACACACACAAAATTTGAAATAACGTCCAAGAAATCATTCTAATTTATGACTTAGATGTTTTAATGTGAATCTCTATGGTTAAATGTAATTTATTTTAATTAATTTGTAAGTATTTAAATAATATTTGTACACCATTAAATTAGTTTTAAATTCAATGTGTAAATAAGAAAGAAACTTTATCTCTAAATTATTTTTTTAGTCTGATAAATAACTCAAAAATATCGGTAAAATGGAATGTGTACGTCAAGAAAATCTTCTTTCTCTTAATTATTTCTTTTTAGCATTGTTCTGAATAATTTTAATATAATAATTGCATAAATATTTCTCTACACGAATTAGATTTATATCTGCAGTATGTATTAAATGCCATTGAAACATAGTAAACTCCAAAATGTAATAGGAAGGAGATCTATTTCCATTTTAACCAAATATTTATGTATATTTTATCTGACTGAAAAAGGTTAAGCAATTTATTTTGCGTTAATAACTTTGAACATCATATAGCTACACTAATATATATTCATTCACAAAAGGAAAAAAATAAACCCTAACACATGCTTATTGGCTACCACTATAACATTAATTACTGGAAATTATATGAATATTATGTTTTTTAGTCAGTACATTAAACCTCCCTATTGAAAGATGTAAGTTGTTGGTCGAAACTTAAAATCATGCACTTGAGGCAAATTCTATAGCTTTAAGGGTTTTTTTTTTTTTTTTTTTTTTTTTTTTACGCAAAGTTTCTAAAATACGCCATGTGAGAATTTACAAATCAAGCTTTTGCTTAGTGAACAACACAGCTTCTGTTATTTCACTTGATACATTTCAATGAAAGTAAGATTGAAGTTAATTGAACCATTCGTACATTAGCATCTATTAGACTCGCAAATACCGTTTGATTCAAAATTCGTGTGACCAATTTTAAAAGCATGAAAAATGAAACATTGAAGTTACTAATCTAACCAATTTTATTAGTGGAAGCAAATTATAACACCAAAATTAGACCCTCAAACCTGAAACGAAATTTTAAGGCCTTTGAAGGATGGTTGCTCAAATTCTGTTATAAATAAAGCATTTAAAAATCAGAAAAGACATTTTTCTAAGGTATTACTATCTAAACTTCGAAAATAAGTAAAATTTGGCTGGCAATCAAAAGCTCCAGAAAAAAAAAATTTGAGCCAAAAAAAGTCCATTTTTAAAAAAAAAAAAAAAAAAAAAAAAGAAAAGAATTATCACTGTAGAAAATCCTCTGCCTCCAAGAACTTAGGCAAAGAAGCTACCGGTATCGCAATCCACAATGTGTTGTCAGATAAAAAAATTGGCTGTAAAAAAGTGAATAAATTAGTCTGTCATCAAATATCCGCAAATACCATAGAAAAACGAAGAAAACGCTCTTGGCCACTGTATTTAATGTTACGCAAATGTAGACGGAAAACATGGATAATTTAGGATGAAGCCCTGTTTCATCTATCATCCACAATTGGCAAAACGAAAATTCAACATATTTCATGCGAAAAGCGTAGCAAAGACACCACTGTTTTGGAAAAGGCAAGTTAGCCGTCAGGTGTTATGGTACGAATGCGAATGTCCTCTCAAGTCTTAACAAAAGCATTTTCT
The DNA here is from genome assembly GCA_019973955.1 of Trichonephila inaurata madagascariensis. Classification (NCBI taxonomy): domain Eukaryota; kingdom Metazoa; phylum Arthropoda; class Arachnida; order Araneae; family Nephilidae; genus Trichonephila; species Trichonephila inaurata. The sequence continues at coordinate 241,955 of BMAV01002587.1, read as the reverse complement.
GTAAAGCCAAACTCTAAAACTTCTGCTACATACTACCAGCAAAAGGTTTTGAAGCACATGATCAAAGAAAGTACTTTCACCTTCGTAGAAAGTTTTTTTTTTTTTTTCTCACGAAGATTCTGCATCATATCGTACTGCAAAACCTATTATAAAATGGCTGAAACATCAAAAAAAAGAATCTTTTTTATGCGAAATAGCCTCGACTTTGTTTTTGGAGAATATTTTTATGGGGATGCTGAAAAAGCAATTGAACAGATGTAAAGTAAGAACACTTCAATGACTTCAAAAAGCAATCAAAGAGGATGTTTGAATAATTCCCCCAAAAGTGTTCAAGAAAGCTCTTTTAGTTTGGCTAAACATTTATGTAAACTATATAACACTAAAGAAAGCCACATTGGAAATTTCATGTCAAGAACTTTATTCAATAAAAATTTAGGATGATTTGAAAATATGCTCACATTATTTCTGAATCAACCGATAGAATCAATTAGGCTCACAGGCTCTCATCTTACATGAGAGATTACATTAAAAAAGAATGCTCGCCATAATCTTACAACTTACATTAAAAAATCTTAAATTAATCTTACATCTTTACATCTTACATTAAAAAATAATTCTCGATAAAGAGCTTAAGCAAAACCTAGCACAAAATGTTTCTTTTCCTAAATTCAATTTCACACAATTGTTAGTTTCCTATAATTTTATTTATCCCTAAGCCAATACATAAAGCAATAAAACGTTTGAAATTAACTTGAAAAGCAAAACGACAAATTTCTTCTAACTAAATCCAATCTAATAAATGTTCTATAGCTTGAATACTTTCTAAATTGTGTTACGATTAATTTAATCTTTAGTTGCAAAAACTATAAAATTCTTAAATGAAAACTAAATAATAGCCTAAAATAAAGAATTTTTTTTTAAAAAAATGCCCTAGAACCTTAAATAAAAAATAGCAGTTTCTGAGGTCAAAAGTCAAAGAAAAAGATAAGTCAATGAAAGAAATCCTAATAAACAGGGCTTTTACTTCCAACATGCATCTTCTTTTAACAAGAGTAGACAAAAGAATTATTTTGCTCTGATCAATTACAAGTTTCAGTAAAAACGTTTGTCTTCATTGCTCTTAATGTTACGCTCAAGACGCTGTAGCTTTTTTGTGTTATGTGTTTCAGTATTTAAGAATATAACAGCCCCATGATTAGTATTTACCCTTATTAGTATGTACCACATTTAAATTATCAATACTTGGAAAAAAATCAATGTGATTTCATTATAGTTTTAAACACATTTAAAAATATTAACAAAAGTAATTTCATGGGACCCATATATATGTGTAATATAGTATTAGATTTGTTTATTAGTATGAAATATATATACACAATTCAAAAAATAAGCAATAAATAGTAAAATTAACATAACTCGAAAAAAGTTAAGGCAACAAAATTTACGTACGTACACTATTGTCCAATAAGACTGCTACACCAGGAAGAAATGTAGATAACCAAACTATATTTATTGGACAAATATATTATACTGGAAATAACATGTGATTAAATTTTCAAAAAATTTGGCTGCATATATTCTGAAAAGTCAGTACCCAAAACAACAACCTCTGATAGTAATAACAACACTCATACGTCTGGGCATTGAGTCAAACATAGATTGGATGGCATGTACAGGTACAAATGACCATGCAGCTTCACCAAGATGCCACGGCTCATCAACCGTAGTGACTGGTGAATGGTGACGAGCCAGTCGCTAGGCAACCATGGACCGGACGATTTCTATTAGCGAGAGATCAGGTGAAAGTGCAAGCCAGGGCAACATTGGACATTTTCCGCATCAAGAAAGGTCCGTAAACATGCGGTCAGGCATTATCCTGCTAAAATGAAGGGTTTCGCTGGAGTCAAATAAAGGGAAGAGACACAGGGCGTAACACGCCAGAAATATAACCTGCACTGTTGAAAGTGCCGTCAATGCGAATAAGATGTGACCCAGACGTGTATCCAATAGCACCCCATACCATCACGCCAGGTGATATATCAGTATGACGATGACGAATGCACACTGCCAATGTGCGTTCACCACGCTGCCGCCAAACACAGATGTGACAATCTTGATGCTGTTAACAGAACCTGAATCCATTTGAAAAAGGAAGTCTCCCTATTCGTGCGCCCAGGTTCGTCTTTGACCACACTATTGAAGACGCTCTTGTCGGTGATGCAGAGTCAAAGGTAGCCGCAACCATGATCTCCGAACTTACAGTCCATGCTGCTGCAAACGTCGTCTAACTACTCATGCAGACACATATTGTCTTGCAAACAACCCCAGTTCTTGACTCAGGACACGTGACGTGGCTGTAGGATGCATTAAGGCCACGCGTGTAACATTTCTGTCTTCTCGGCTGCTAGTGTTAGGGGGCTGTTAATATCCAGCCTTGCGTTCCGTATTACCTTACTGAAACCATCGATTCCATATTGTGCTAGCAGTCATTAGATCTCGACCAACGCGAGCAACAATACTGCGATACGATAAACCACAATCCCGATACGCAACAACTCGACCTTTATCGAAGTCCCAAGCTTGCCGGTACGCATTTCTGCTTTTTACATGAGGTGTCAAATCAACTTTTCACCAGACAACAACGTTCAAATGCAATTTGTGTATGAGAAACCACCTGAATAATTTCCTCATTTAAACACGTTTTAGGTTTCACTACCAGCGTCTGCTTTGTATGAATGCGCTGAAAAGCTAATCATTTGCATATCGCAGCACCTTCTTCCTTTCGTTTAAATTTCACGTCTGTAGCATGTCGCCTTCTTGCTGTAGCAATTTTAATGTCCAGTAGTGTAGTTCGCAGTTAAATGCGAAAGTAGTTAAGCAGTAAAATATTCGCATAGCTACCCACAGGGCTGTATAATGCGGTAAATATCAAAACAGGTTGATTTCATCTATTAATATTTCTTTCATTGCGTCAAATGTTACGTTGTTTTGGTGTTCATCTTTTTATTCCTTTCTCCAAAATTTCTAAAAATAAATTAACGGCTTTTAAATGAAAACGTAGCTGGTTTTCTATTTGGCGGATCCATTCTGAGGAACACCCGAGCTTTTTAAATGTCATTCGTTTGGTTTTCACCCGCTTGTGGAATCTCTATCCGAATGAACGTATAGTATCACGAAGACCTAGTAGTGGATGCCTTATGGTTACATCCGACCGCAAGGACCGTTATGTGTGACTGCAAGTTCTGCGTTATTTGACATTCAACCCTTTAACTTTTTTTGTGGGTTGCTACGTCACCACGAATAGCAATATCTCCAAAAAATTGTTTGTAAAAGTCTGCATGAAAGCCATCTGTGTTCCAAACAACCATCAGTTTAGTTAGCATTGATGTCGTCTCACAAAAGAGCTCTGTTACAGTAAGCTCTGGATCACATCCATTGGACACTCCAAGAATGGGCTAATGTATTGTTTACCGATGAGTTCCGATAATGTATAAGCCCCTGGGATTATATTTTAGAAACACAAGACCTCATAATACACTAAAATTAGGTAATTTCAAAGAAATTTCTTAGTACAGAAATTTCAAATACAATATTTAAGAGTTATATTTATTAAATATTTATAGACCTTCACGTATCCGTTACGTAACAATTTATTCTGAAAAAAATTCAAAGTTCTAAATGAAAACCTCTTCTTGTTAAAATTCTTGCCACGTTTTTTACTTTTGGATTTCATACACATACATTGCTCCACATATTTATAGGTCTACTACGAATGCTCTAAAATTTTCAAATTAAAATAAAAGTTTTTAAAGTTTATTGATTTACGAGAAAAGATGGGAGGTTATGCAAAAATAGGATCTGTTATGCGTCATTTATCAGAATACTAAACATATTTAATTGATGATCATGTCAGTTGAAACAGTGTTAGGGAAATCCGATATAAAATGGACCATCTTATAATGTAGTTAGAAAATTTCTTCCGAATAAGACAACTTATGGAGCAATAAAACCTCATGGGCATCCGTCTTTGCTTTCTTTAAACAAATTCTATACTGCCTGTAAACAAGATAAGAAAACAATGCGATCTAAGTATTCAATCTCAATAACTGTAAAACATATTTTACCCTTATATACGAGTAACAACAATACAATTGAACTATTCATTGCAGCGGCAGCCCTAAACAGTGGTGGCCTGCGAAAAAAAATAATTCACCGGACTGTTCGGCCTATTCTTTAGACCTCAACCTCATTAAAAAATTTTGGGGTTGTTTGTATATATAAGTTGACACTAAACATATGCAAAAAATTCTATTATTTTTTATGGATGAACTGTAGAAAGCTATTATACATGTTTGGAACAATTTGGATAAATCTGTCCTAAGGAGTCTTTCTGAGTATGATAAATAGAATTTTTAGTGTTAGCCGTATAAAGTGTGATGAAATACATCAGGGGTGTCAAACTCACGGCCCACAACGAACATTTTTGAGGCACGTCCAAAATATATCCCAACACATTAATACATTATAAAATTTTTAAAAAAATCGCTAAAAATTGGAAAAATAGCAGCAGAAAATAGATCTTAAGCGTCAGGATGTAAACAATAATTTTTTTTGTGTTATCTTATATATTTTTATTATAATGTATTATTCTAAGTAAATCTACATTTCTATGAAAATTGATACTTTTTGCGGCCCGCCTAAAGTTAAACGTTGTTTGTTTGGCCCGAGTTAGCTTTTGAGTTTGACACCCCTGGAGTAAATCATTAATTTTGATAGATTTATATGTATGTGCAAGAGACTCTATACATTCTTTCTTTTTCGTTTTTTTTCTAATATATCTATAAAAATTGCTTTATTGTTACAAATTTCCTAGTGTTTTACATTTAAAGCTGCTCATAATCGAAACAAATGCTGTGCGCATAGGACAAACTGTCTCTCATCATTTTTAGCGGAAATCTAGCGTAGTTCATGAGTGGTGAACTTTTATGGATCAGCGTGTCATTTTTTCAAAAGAAATGTTTATTGAGGTATAGACGTGCCCTCAAATAATTTTAACTCGTGATTGTTGGAAAAATAATAAAACTAAAATACTAACAATTTTTTTTACAATGAAATAAATACTGAATAGTAGTAAATGTTTTAATTATGCGTGTAATTCAAATTAAAGTAACATTAGTGAGACTTCTGTTGTTACATATTATGTGACAAATATATAGGGCAAATCATATATTAGGATTATAAGATGTTACTTTTAGCAGAATGCATGCTGAATCGGAGTCATTTGTCAAACGGCTTCTAAGTAAGTCTTTAATGTTATTCATCTCTGACAATATTGAATCGCAGGCATTTGTAGATTAAAATATGGTTAAAACAGCATGAGCCAACTTCTTCAAACAGTTAAATGTATCTGAAGTCGAATTCCATATTTCCAAAATTTCGTTACTGACATTTTTACTTATGTTACTTGTTAATTTTTCTATTTCAATCAATAAAACTTTTTCCTTGTTTCAATAATTTTTTTTTGAATCTATATTCAACTATATATATATAAAGAGAAAGAGAGAGAGAGAGAGAGACTGGAAATCAATCAGTTACATTTCAAATTCTTCAATTTCCAACCAATCAAATTGGGGTAAATTCAGTTTATCAAATGAAGTCAGATTAGGGTACGTAATAAACTTGAGCATTTCCGATCATTCTTCGAAATGAGAAAATATCGCTGAAAATTCCTTGCTTGAAGAATCAATAACGGAGATGAATTTATCGATAGCTTTTCTTCATCAGGTTTCTCATGTACATATAAACCCTGATATTTGTTTTCAAGGTTTGGAGAAGTACTTGTAGTTTTTTGGAATAATATCGTTTCTTGAAACATGCAATTTAGCGTCAAAAGCACGAATTGTATCCATCATGATGATAATTGTTTTATTTGTGTCTTGAAGCTTTGCACCCAGTTCACTGAAATGCTGACATATGTCTGTAAAAACATTGATTTTGAAAGCCACATAACATCCAACAACAGTGGGTGTTATCAGTTTTTCCTCATTTTGCAGAAACAGAATCTGATTTCTTCCAAGCAGTCAAGAAATCTTTGAAGTGCGTTCTCGCGATTCAACCAGGGAACATTATTATACATTAGTAAGCCATTAAGTTGACTTCCTCCAACAAAGCCTCAAACTTTTTCTTATTTAAAGCTTGCGACGACACGAAGTTCATTATTTTTGTGACTAATGCCATTACATTATCAATAGATATTAGACCACTCTCAGCACACAAGGTTTGTTGGTGAATAATGCAGTGGCGTTCAAGAATCAAATGTCCTATGTCTACCATTACACACCTGAAAGTTTACCCACCTGTCTACCATTTTTTTTTACCTACTATATTTGGCGTACCATCAATTGATATCGAAACATTTTTTTTTTCAAATCAATCTCTTTCTGAGCAGGTGAATTTTCACCATCCGTACAAATATCCTTTGCAGTTATTAGAAACGATGTTATTCTTCCTTAATGACGTTTAATACACAATATTGAGAAAAACAGCTGAAGGTTAAGATTTAGTGACGTCAATACTTTCGTCAAAACATTTAGATATAAAAGAAGCATAAATAACCCTTTATCAACCGACGGTACTTATAAGTACCACTCAATTTAAAATTACATAGAATAACCCTTTTTACGAACACTCTGACGATAGTTAGCAGGAATATTCTTTTAAATTCACTCTTCGAAGATTTTTGGCAGCACGATTGTTCTATGATGAGTACTTTAGTGGGGAAGGCGAATAGTTTTATAGCAGAAATTGCGTTTTCAGTTGACGGCTGAAAGGTAAGTGTCTGGGTTTTTTTTGTACAGAAATGAAGACCTTAGAAAGCGATTTGACTATTTTTTTTAAGTGAACAGAGTATATAATTTATTTTACAGTTGATTATCTTTAATTAATTAATTAGCTCTAACGGGTTAAATTTCCGAAAGTTGAGTATTTTTTTAAGGAAGATTTCGGTAAAAGTACGAGAGCTCTAACTAAACGCAAGGCACATTTTCAGACAGAAAAATGACACAATTGCCATAGAAATTTGAAAATTATAACTCGTACCTCTGTTAACAATATAGTGTTTTTAAAAATTTCAAAATATTCCATGAATACTTTTTTTTTGTTTTAATACGTGAAGGTAAAGCCCATTTAACATTACGGTATAAGATAAGAAAAGCGAAACACATTTTATACCAGAAAAAATGAATCAACTCGGTTAAAAATGGGAAGTATGATACAAAAATGCTGCTCTCTAAAGGATAGTGAAGCCAGAATATCATATTCATTTTTCATTTCTTTTATATCTTTATGTTGATCCGTTACATTCTGCGAGTTTTAAGGTTTTTTCTTGTATTGCGTATCTAGATAGGAGATATCTTTGATGCACTGAATTATCTTATCTTTATTAAAATATCATCAAAAAGTGAAGACGCGCATGTGCTACCCAGGCTTCCTCCAAAAACTTTCCCTTTTGAAAAGGTTTACTATGCCGAGCAATGACATTTGCAGCCGACCAACTTGCTGCGCGCGTATGACTTTTGCTATCATATTTAATCATAGACTTCAACTGTTTATTTCTACTATTGTACCTACAATTTTTTTTTGACTCTAATTTGCTCTTTTGACAAAAGAGTTAGTGATTTGTTTCAAACTGCCGTTTTACAGACGTTGTTCTACATACCAATGTTCCATAACACCACTTTGTCATCTGTACTAATCATGCCGTATTTTTCGATCCACCAAGTTTGTTACATTTACTATCTTGCATTTTTTTTTGGCTGAATGAGTCATGTTAAAAACAAATAAAATTCGTAAATATTACACGAAAAAAACTTTAAAATACAGTCGGGTTAAAGAAATTGACTATGCAATGCGTAAACTTTGAATCATTAGCAATTGCAGTTCACAATGTAACTAAAGCAAGAAAATAACAAACGAGTGGGCTCCTCGCGCGATGCCTCTCGCACCGCGATCAATCACTCGTGGTTGTAAGCTATACCTCATAGTGAACTTTGTTATTTTGAACTAAAATAAAATGCAAACCATTTGGATTAGTGGCTTGCCCAAAATGTTGTCTTACGTGCCATTGCTTCGCCATCCATGGTGTAGTTAAAGGATATATACGGTATTAATTTACGGTATATTTTACTTATAAATCAAATATCTATGAAATATCAATAAAGACTTATTTTGAGAAACTATTAGAGGGGTTATTAAAAGGGTTTAAGAACATATTGATAAATATTTATACAAAATAAGCATGGAGTAAACTGAGAAAAATGTACTAAAACCTGTGATGTACCAGCATATTAAAACATTTAAAATGTATTCAGTAAAATGCATTACTAATTCCTTAAAGATCTTACTACATTGAATTTATTTATGTTGAGAAAGTGTTGGTGAAAAATATTGCTATTAACCCGCGATCACTCGCGCGGGGTGTTCTGTACACCCCGGCAACAAGAAAATCCTCCCAGGATTCTAAAAAGAATACGCAGAACCACGATTTTTTCTGTAGCTGCACATTTTAGGTCAGTGAACCTTCAGGCCTGATGGCCCTCTTTCTCGAACGATTGGAATGTAATGACCTTCAAAAATTTATCTGGGGGACTGAGAACTCCCGCGAGAAGTTGAGCATTTGTATACAGTCTGCTCCGAATATTTGAAAAATGATTAAAGTATTATTTTTCTATACTTTCTACTATCATTATCTCATTAATTATAAAGTATATTTATTACTGGTATATACGTTTTATATATACTGGTTTATGAAAAAATATAAAATTATGTGTTTTAAAATGAAAATTTTGTAGGTTTAGTTTAAATTAATGTTAGTCCCATTTGTATGCAATAAATTTAATAATTTTATTTGTATAATACAAAAAACATCTTGTACTTTATACATATGTATCATAATGACTTAATTTTATTTTCATAATTAAATACACGTGTTTAAAGTTTGGGGTGTTCTCTACACCCCGCGATTAACGACGGTAGCAAAAACAGGCGCGAGTGACCGCGGGTTAATAAGGAAATTATTCCAAATTAGGGAAAAATTAATCATAAGTTATTTTTTGCTAATTGTTTTTATTTTAAGATAAATTTTTGAGATTTGATTTCTAAATTGGTAAGACGTTTTTGCTTAAAATTTAAGCAATATATCTCTCAATTCATCCGAATGTAATTCTAATTTAAAAAAATTCCAAAAGAATGAGTAATGGAAAATGACCATTTGTTTTTCAAGAAAAAGCGGAAATCACACGGAATAAAAATAAAAAACAAAAAAAAAAAAAAAAGAAAAGAAAAGAAATCACCTGAATAAATATAAAATAATTTAAACAGAATTTCAACTTTTTAACAATATTGTTATGATTATTGCATTCTAAACATAATTGGTACGCAATTATTTTAAGACATTGATAAAAAACTACTCCCAAATTTGTGAATTAATTTTCATCAGAAAAATCAAGAAAATAAATATTGATTAAGTGAAGAGACAACATATTTTCTGTTGAATAAAGAACGTTTACGGGAACTCCATATACATAGCAAAAATATTGGAGGTGATTTTATTTCTTTAATTGGAAGCTAAACTTTACAAGCTATTCCTGTAGGATTAGAAGTTTTATAAATTAACGAATTCTTCCTATATTTATTTTGATTGCATATTTCTTAAGGTATTGGAAAATGCTCTCACAAATCTATAACAAGAAGCTGAAATAACATCTCAGTAATTGAGAAAATGCTCCAAAGGAAGAAAATATATTGATCAATGCCGCGGAGAAGGATTATGCGGAAATGTCGTATTCCGGACTTTAATTTTGAATATGCATCACAAACAGACTTGGAACTTAATTGATTTTTGAAGAGGAAAAATACTTAAAAAAACTATGCATAAAATAAACTAGTTGGCTTCTAAATTCAATACACTTCCGACAGCATCAGAATAAAACAAAGGAAGGGAGGGGGAAGAAACTAAAACAAATTAATTGCTTCTTTCATGGGTAAAAAGTAAAGAAACATGGATAATAAAAATAAAATCTATTTTTACACTGAAACATCTAAGGCAAGGGTTGGCAACCTTTCAGCTATGGCGTGCCAAACCAACCTACCAACATGATTCAGTGTGCCATACAATAGAACATATTTGAAACAATTCGGTTTCCACGACAATGCATGCAGAATTAGGAAATAGAGGTCAAAAATACTAATTTAGAGTTTTATTATATGTTAATTATGTATCATTTAAAAATATTTATTGAAATAAAATAAACAACATAAAAAATATAACTATTACTTCAATATACACTCTACAACAACAAAAAAAAACGAAGCACCAAAAACAAGATGTCTGATAGAGACAAAAATTGGTGGGTAAAGGATTATGTACAGAATAGAAAATGATTAAAATATCAGAAAAATTGAATGATTTATTTAAGAGTTACAAAGTAACTAGCTCAATAAGGTGTTGACCCACCTCTAGCCTGGATGCAAGCTGCCACTCAACGTGGCATAGAGTGATAAAGCACCCTTATAGTCTACTGCGGTATTTCTTGTCAAATTTTCTCCAATTGTCGGGCCAGGTCACGAACATTCCCTGGTAAACATACTCGATATTCTAGACATACTCGATAGAAAAAGTATTTGGCAATCTGGCTGGCCAAGGAAGTGTTTGAAAAGCAGCAGGACAGTTTATAGGAACACGTGCATTATGTGGTCTGGCATTACCTTTCTGAAAAATAAGGCCAGGGTACTGCAAAAGTAACGGTAGCAAAACAATTCTCAGAATGTCGTCGACGTACAGCTGTGCTGTAAATGTGCCTCTAATGACAACCAAAGTATTCAGGCTGTCAAAAGAAATGGCTCCCAAGACCATAACACCTGGTTGAGGGCCTGTGTGGCGTTCAATAGTGAAAGCAGGATGTCAACGCTGCCCTGGGCGTGTCCAGACACGTATTCGAAGATTGTCAATAAACAGTTGGAAGCGGGATTCGTCGCTAAATATTGTACATCCCCAGGCAGCATGATTCCAACCTGAAGGAGCCAAGCACTACTGTAATCTGGCTCGACAGTTTGCAGGAATGAATGGCAGTTAGTGTATTGGTTGGTACCAGCATAAAGTTCACTCTATCAGTCGTCTGTGGATGGTCATGGTGAACACTCGTATGTGGGTCACATGTCTGCTGGTTGATAACGATGATTCAGGCACTTTGACAGCTGATCTGGCACCCAATCTGTATTCCCGATGGGCTGTGGCCCTTAAGTCGACCTATATCATCATGAGGCTGAAATCTGCCTTTGTCCATCTTGCCAACATCTTCCAAAGGCCGCATCACTTTGACCCATATGATGAACGATTCTCCGATTTGCTCAACCTGCCTCTTTCAGTTCAATGATACGACCTCTAAAACTCTGACAGTAGCTCGTAATAAGCTCGAATCCTGGGGCGAGGCCTTTTTTCAGTCGTTTAAAGGTATCCTAAATCGCGATGCAATAGAAATTTTGACCATCAGATTGAGAATTGCTTCTGATGAGTGCGCAGTTCCGCTATTCATTCATTGGACACCAAATTTTAATCATTTGCTTGTTCCGTACAAATGTTTTTGTATACAAAATTTTATTACAAATCGGGTAACTCCTTTTCGGTGCGTCGTTTTTTTTCTTCCGTTTTTTGTTATAGAATGTAAATTAAAAATTAAAGTTGTGCACATAAATATGTATCTTTAAAGAGTTCTTAAAATATGACTATTCTTCAATATAAATAAAAATTTTACTTATGTTAAGCATTGTTTTAAAAATGTTTATGAAACAAGAAGTAAACAAAATAAAATATAAGTGTTCATACAACAAAGTTAAATAAAAAATTAAAATTTTAATGTAAACCTTATCCTTGCAGAGCTCTACTTAATGTCGCAATATCAGGGGTTTAGTTTGTCACTTTCGATTTGACACAGGATCCTGAATGCTCTGCAGTTAAACAATTTTTTAGGGTCATATTTCATATGAGAAAAAATTTGTTCACATAGATATATGGAACCAAAAGCGCAAAGCAGAGCACATGCTGTTTTTTTCAAACACAATTAAATCGTTCAGGCAATGACATCAAGCAATTTAAAATGGCTGTCGAGTTATTGCTAGAGTTATTAAATTTTTCCGTAATTTCGTAAATTTTATTTTCCATAATTCTGAAGATTTTAGTTCAATATGTTCAATTTCAAAATTTTCCAACTACCATCCACTCAGAAATTGACAAACTGAATGGGATTACTAATGGGTCTTAAATCAGATTTATTTTGGAAGGAAAATACAGGCATACAAGCTTCAAAGTCATTGCATTTTTTAGAAAACTCCTACTTAAGTGCTTCAACGTAGGTTTGAAGATCAACTTTGTCCATGGTTGATGTATATGCAAGCGCTTAACAATTGAAAAGTATTTGAAGGTAGCAGTATTAATATCACGAGAAAATATATTTAAGGTATCCGACTACGTTCAGAACCGTGATTTTAAAAAAGCGCATAAATGGATAACTTTCATGATATTTAGTGTCGCTTGGATTAGAATACATGTATAAAATTGTTTTAAGGACTTTTTGTGACAAAAAAAAAATTTATTTAAATACAATATTTCGGAAAAAATCTAACTTAGAATAATCTTTTTTCAAAATGTTCTCCTTTTGTGAAAAATTCTTCTATTGTAATAATATTTTGCCTATATATAGCTCAGACTTCTGTACAGAGGCTCAACTATGATTTTTAAAAAATACACATTATTTTGAGAGTTACAGCCCATTGAAATAATTATCGGCGTATTTTCTTAAAATTTCTCCCCTCTGTTATCGTAAAACATGGATAAACCCACTTCTATGTTATATATTTCAAAAATTCTAGTTAAGCCTCTTTACAGAGATCTGTGCTATATACAGGCAAAATATTATTGTAATAGAAGCATTTTTCACAAAAGGAGAATATTTTGAAAATTGCTCATTCTATCTTCATTTTTTGTCAAAATATTGCACTTAAATAATTTTTTATTGTAACACTATTCTTAAAACAATTTTCTATACATTTTCTAATCTAAGTGACACTAAATATCATAAATATTATCCACTTATACGCTTTTGCAAAATCACGGTTCCGAACGTAGTCGGATACCTTAATATTGTTGTAAAGACTTTCCAATATTTAAAAAATTCTAGCACTGTTTGACTTTTTCTTTGCAATCCTACGTTTAGTTCATTAAGTTGTTTAGTTATGTCTGTCAGAAACCTCAAATTACAAACCATTCCTTTTCGTCTAATTCGGGAAAATGTTCTCATTAAGGTAAATTTTAATGTGCCCCCTGCATGACACCAACTTCTTCAATACGACTAAATCAACGGACATGCCTATACAAGAGAAAATCCTCATATTCATTTTCCATGTCTTCTAAATAAGATTGAAATTATATGTGTATTTATGAAGATCGAGACACTATTAAAGTAATTGTTTTAACAACAGTATTCATTGCAAAAATTAAGCGCTGAGACGAAAATTTGGCAACTAAACTTTCCTGATGTATTATGCATTAGAAAATCAATATTTTAATGTCCAATATGTTTTTCAAGAAATTTGACAATTCCTTTTTTCTTGGTCAACATTACAGGAGTGCCATCTCTCAGTAGTTACACAAATGATTTTATTTATATTAATATTTTTTCTTTCAAAATGTGATTTATAAATGAAAAAAGAATATGTTGAACTTTAGTTGTAATAGACAAAGGAATCATGCTGCATAACTCTTCATAAATTCGATTCTTATCACAATATCGTTCAATTACTGTTCGGGATAATGTTGTTTGTGCAAATGAGGTAAATCGCTGAATAATATTTCAGCACTTTTTAAAAATGTGTCCTTTATATGTTCGCCATCTGCAAAAGGCTTTTCTTTGACTGCTAAACAATGATCAATGACGAAACTACATTTTGTCGCTTTAGGTTTGAGTTCAATTGTTTGAAATAAAAATGTAATTTCCTTCTTATATCCAGAAACAATTCATTCTAAGACTTCTCATTTCTCATCAAAATTCTTAAATGTGACCAAGCGTTTAGTTTGAAAATTTCTTTGTACATTTGACGTACCACATACTACACTTTTTGTTGTGGGAATCCAAATTCGTTCGTCCAAGAATCTTGGAAATTGCGAACATCAAGCTTTCTTTATTTAGTCACCATTTGATTCAATATGTAACTAGGAATTGTCGCAGTAATTAACCAAGCAATAAATGAATTTTCGCAATAAAACTAACAACGAGACAAAATTAAAAGTAACCTAAGAATCCCGTCGTGCATCGAACTCAATTCGATTGAAATCCTACTCGATATTCGTATATCGGCTGACTAATAGAGAAAAAACAGGGTGACACTTTTTAAAAACTTTTAAATATCAGGATTTTAAGGTATGTAACTACCCGAAATTCGCCGTTTTGGTGAGAATTTTCGAAATTTCTTTTATGCTTTTATTTTACAGCCCATACATTTCAAGTTCCAAAAACACTCTATTTTTGTTTCTACGATATTTAGAAGCAAGTTATAGACAAATAAGTAAACCGGAAGTGGACCCCTACACAAAATATTGAATTGAAATTTTTAGAACATGTTTTATTTAGTTCTATCTGTTTTATGAATCAAAATCTAATCTCTGTGTATATATTTATGTACTTTATTGCTATTTTACAAAAAAACCATTAATGTTTTTAAAAAATCGTGTTTTTGCATAAAATTTGGCATATTTAAAAACCATTCAAAAGTACTACAAATCTTTTAACTTCTAACACATATAAAGGTATTATTCAAGTACTGTTTACATATTATTTGAATACATTTATTAGAATTTTGTGTAACTGCAATTTTTCATCAAAATTTCACTAAAAACGACAATTGTTATAGTCTCTATAAAACTCTCCAGAAAACACACAGCAAAAGGTTAAAAAAAGTCCGAATTAGTTACACATGAAGCTAAGGAGATATTTACCTATAAATACGGTGAGTTTAAAAATGTACCATTAGTAGAAATTTTTTTATACTGTATTAAAATCTTTAAATGCGTTTTCTGAGAAACTATGTTTTTCAATTTTTGGCTTCATTGTAAAGTTCACTACAGAATTTCTTTTTAAGATACTGAATTGATATATTCAGAAAATATTTTATTTAGTTTTACTTCCGGTATATACTACACTCTAATCTCTGTGTATATATTTATGTATTTTATTACACTTTTTGTGAAATAATATTTTTTTGTAAAAAATTGATTTCTTGCATAAAAAAAGACATATTTCAAAAATATTACAAATCTGATAGCTCTAACCACAGATAATGATATTTTTTATGAACTGTTTAAATATTATTCGAGTACCTTAATGCGAATTATCAATACTAGGTTTACCGTAACATGCAATTTTTCACTGACGTTTCAGTTTTATGCGCCATTTCTAATAAAAAGGGTTTATTTAGTTGAAAATTTATATATTTAAAAAAAAGTGCTCCGAAGGTAGTCACACACCTCAAAGTTTTTTAATTTTGAAATTTATTTGAGTTGAACCTTATATAAAATCTACAATATATTTTCTTGTTAATTATTCTTGTTTTAAAAGAAACTTTTTTTTGATAATAGAAATGGCCTTCATATTAATTTTTTTTATGTTTCATAAAGCGTTTTCATTTAATTTTACTATAATAAAGTATTTGTTAATAAATTCTAAATGCACTGTGCATATTCTGAATTATAGATGGTACCCTGATTCTTCGCGTGTGCGACTTCTATTTATCTTCCTCTTTCTGTGTTTGGAGTGTCTAATTAGCAAGAGGCAGTCTCAGAAGTGTTTTTGAAAGTTAAAAAAATATATTCAAGACAGTGAAGATTAGGAAATGTATACTTAATCGTTTGTGAATGGAATCACAATCAAATTTCAACAATGAGTAAAGAAAGATTAATTCAAAAGGAATGCCATAATTTTTAAGAAATTGGCAACTGTGATATTTTTGTGTTCAAAATAAGATTAAGATATGTTTGATATCTAAAAACTCTACTTCAGTTGCTAAGGAATATAATCTTAAAAGGCACTATGACACAAATCATGAAGCTTACTATGACCAATACTTTGCAAAACTTTGTGAAGACAAATTGTCGGAATTGTGTGTGTGTGAGATAAAATCTTCCAAAACATTAAAATACACAAGATCTTCAAAATCTTAACTATGAATAGAGTTAATATTTTTGCCTTTCATTAGGGTAACTATATCTTTACTATTTTTAATAACAATAGAAGTATTAGAAAAAGATAGTTTAACATCTCTTATATTACCTTTTGTAATATCTTACGTTTTAAAACCGTTGGTAACTGTTCTAAATTTATTGGAATTTTTATGGAATTTGGGAGTGAGGAAAACTTATGGGAATTTAAAATCTATAATATTTAATCCTAATTTTTTATGGAATTTTGAGAACGGTTATTTATTTATTCATTTATTTTTGTCATGTATAGATTTATAAATGGATTATCATCATGAAAGTGACTATTAAGTTTATTATAATGTTTTAATATAAGTTTATTTATTCTATTGCAAAATCACCACAGGTACTTTATTTACATATACACAATTACAAAGTCTTTTAGTAGATCTAATATGTGTTGTTTAATGTCTTTGAAAGTAATAATATTCATGGTTTTATAGTTATGTTTTAATAATTCTATTAGCACAATGAATTTATATTTATTATTGAATGCGATAATTATTTTTACGATCCCATTAATTATCTATGTTGAAAATAACTACTATTTATTTAAAAAAAAGCTTTAATACATTCAGATTACATCTCTTCAATCTCTACTCAATTCAAACTACTAATTTTAGAAAATTATCATCACAGCACCTCATATATACTGACTAGCCTTGAAATTCTTTAATCCATATAATGTTGGACACAGAAGAATACTCTGGTCTACTTTCTCTTCTTATATTAAGACAAACTTGGCACTGTAGTGAAACAGGTTATTGAAAACTTTTGTCAGAATTTCATTTTCTGAAGTTCTTTCGTATATCAATTACAGAACTTACCGGTTCTGCGAAAAACAAATAATCAAATATCATATTGTGTAGCTTTTTCTCAAGAAATCACAAGAAAAATTGAAGAGTGGTAACTCGAGAACATGATATGTTTTAAAAGAAATGATTTTTCAAAGTAAAATAAATGGTGAAATATGAAACATTTGCATTTTGGCTCTCTTCTACTTAGATGAAATAAATTAAAAGAATTTGCATGTTTTATCGAATTACATGAAAAGAACTGAACTGAATGAAAAACCACTGCTTCTACATAAAAATTTTAATCTTTTACGGCAAATACGTAAACATAGACATGTGTGTAGGAAGAGCCAGCAGAAAAACAGGCTTCATAAGCGCGTGTAAGTTAAGACGTATTTCATTCCCCAGCACACCCCGACGAGTTTTTTGGTGTTATTTTGAAGCAATCTGTTCAATTCAAATTGTAACAGTAAAAATGAATAACCACCAACTTTTAGATGATGCAATGAGGTGACGAATTGTGGGGAGGATAGAAGCAGGCCAATGTCAGTTCCTGAATTGTAGAGAGTTCAATTTAACGCTCAGCGTCATGTGTAACTTATGGAAACAGTTCTAAGATACTGGATCCATGAAGCGCGAAACCCTAGGCTAGGTTGTCCAAGAGCCAGGACAGCCAGAGAAGAACGCAATTTGTCGATTATAGTGAAGCGTAACAGAGAGGCTACAACTTCTCAGCTCTCTCGTTACTTGTATGCAGCCACAGGAACCGGTGTATCAAAGGTGGCTGTTTTAAAAAGACTTCAAGAGAGAGGGTTGTTTGCAAGAAGACCTGCTGTTTGCGTCCCGCTCCCGTCTACGAACAGGAGAATCCGCTTAGTATGGTGCAGACAGCATAGAGATTGGAGTATGGATCAACGGGTGACCCTTCTGTTCACTAATGAGTCCCGTTTAAGCCTAAACACCGATTCTTGCCGTACGTTCATACGGAGAAAACCAGATACCTGTTATCACCAAGAGAACATCATTGAACGACACCATTTCGTTGGTACAGGATTGCTTGTTTGTGGGAAGGAGGAAATATTTTGGGTTCCAGAACTGACCTGCATGTTCAGATTGGAACCATGACAGGCTAAATCTATCTGGACGTCATTTTGGAATAATATGTGTGTTGGTTTCAGGGTGGCATGGGTGCTGAGTTTGTGTTTATGGATGACAACGCCAGCCCTCACCATGCAAACATCTTAAGCAAATGCCTTGAATCTGAGATTATTACCCCAATAGAATGACTGGCATTCTCACTGGATTTGAATCCAGTAGAGAATGTGTGGGATATGCTTGACCGACGAGTTTCAGCCCATAATTCGCCTCCTACATGTCTACCTACTCTCCAGTGTCCACAAAATCGACAATTATGGTGGAGGAGGTTTAATAGTCTGGGTAGGCATCATGTTAGATGGCCGTACACCTTTCCATGTCTTCGAAAGAAGCTCTGTGACTAGTGTGAGGTCTTTGAGCTCTATGTTCATCTTTTCAGTGGTTCATGTGGCCCCGAGTTCATTTTAACGGACGATAACGCGAGGCCATATAAAACTCTTTGGGTCGATGAATTTCTAGAGAGTGAGGATATTTGCCGTATGAATTCGCCAGCTTTGACTTCAGACATCAACCCTATGGAGC
This sequence comes from Trichonephila inaurata madagascariensis, assembly GCA_019973955.1. Taxonomy (NCBI): domain Eukaryota; kingdom Metazoa; phylum Arthropoda; class Arachnida; order Araneae; family Nephilidae; genus Trichonephila; species Trichonephila inaurata. The sequence goes on along the minus strand of BMAV01002587.1, from coordinate 223,181 downwards.
AGTGGTCTTCAAAATTTTCAACTCATGAAACGCCTAGAACTTGAAGGTGCTTTCGTGGAACCCCTAGAACTAGAAAATGTTTTCATGGAACCCCATTTCATACACATACTTCAAAAAATATATCTCAAAATAATATTTAAAGTAGACTAACAAGTTATAGGCACTTTATGTAAAGGCAATTAAAAAATATTACACTTATTATTAAAAAATTCTAATCTAATTTTTTTTAAATATAAATTACTCAGTAATATTGATTTGTGATTCAAGTGTCATATATCCATGCACTACATTTAGTAATTGGGATATATGATAGTATTTCTTACACAAACTTTATAACAAACACAAAAGTCTTGATCTGTTCAGATTAAATGCAATCGCGCATTACATATTCTGAGTTTTAATTTATTTTAATATTTTGCTTTTGTACACACACATTGAAAATACATTTCCCTTAAATACAATTTTCTGAATGACGTTAAAATATGTATAGCTATGTGAGAAATCCTGTGCATTTGGCATGAGATTGCAACCTAAATTTTAGAAGCTGTCCTTGCTTAAATTTAAATTTTAACATCAACTCTGTTGATATGTTGTTCCTTTTCCTTCGTTATAAGTAGTGTTTTCCACAAATGTAAAAATATACAGTTTCCATTAGAAAATTGTTTAGTTTTGTAACACGATGTGTTAACTAATGAATATAATATTATCTCGAGGAACTCGAAATAGTAAACAATAGAATATTCACAATCTAGTAGGATATACACTCATGGACAAAACGATTAAGGGACCAAGAAGGAGTCGTCAAAATAAAACAAAATTTTACATACGTAATTACTACTTTGATATAAGTAAATGATTTGAAAATCAAAGAAAAATAATCATTTATTTCAGAGAAAAAAGAAAAACAACGGAGGATTTAATACACTGTTGAGCCCCCTCTAGCTCGAATGCACGAGGCGATACGATCGGGCATTGAGACACACATATTCTGTATGATGTCTTGAGACCTATCATTCCATATTTGATGTAACCTTGCCTCTAGTTCGTTAGAACTCGTGGGATACCCAACTCACTATCCCAAATGATCCCAGATATGCTCGATTGGTGACAAATATGGGGATCGGACAGGCCCAGGAAGGATAGTAACAGTGCCGAAACAGTCTTGTGACACCCTTGCCGTGTGAGGCCGAGCATTGTCTTGTTGAAAAAAGGCTCCAGGGAGCCGTTGCAAGAGAGGCAACACATGTGGTTGTAGGATGTCATAGACAGGCCGCTGGGCTGTCATAGTGCCATGGATCAATATTAGGGGTGACCGTGTATTGTAGGCAATGGCATCCCATACCATCACACCAGCTGTGAAAGGGGTTTGTTGCTGTAAAGCAAAGGCAGGATTGAGGTGATCACCACGGGATCCCACACACAAAAACGATTGTCATCACAGCTGAAATTAAATCTGAATTCGTTGCTAAATTCCTTTCCGCTGCAGTCCAGTTTCCTCTTGCGCGGTACCACTCCAAACGGAGGAGTCGATTGGGGGCCGTCAAGGGCAGCACACGTAATGGCCGTCGCGATCCCAAATGTCCTTCAGCCAGTCACCTTCTCATGGTTCGATAAGACACATAGGCCCCTAGTGAAGGTGCTACCTGTGCCTGGATGGCGGCCGATGAAGCAGTTGACTGTACGCGTGAATTTCTTGGTCTGTCGAGGGCGTTCTGAGCCTGGTCTTCGTGTAAATGACATCTCTCGGATCCACTAGTCCCAACACCTCCTGAAAACACAATCAGAGCGGCCTAATTGACGAGCTACTCGCCTAGCTGACCAACGAGCTTCCATCATGCCGATGATTCTCCCCCTCTCAAACTGCCACAGCTGCTCATATCGTCTTTGAAAACGGCGTAATGGCATGTGTACTTTTGCTCTTAATTTGTAAACTATTCAGCACACTCAAACAAACTTTGGTTACCGGTTTTATACTCCACGAAGAACGACGTTAAATGCTCTCTACCGGCTATACGTTATGCGCAATTAGGCTGTATTTCTAATTATTTGCATGTATCCTCGATGTGTACCTTCACTCTAAGTTTCGGTACAATCCCTCAATTATTTCTTGGTGCCCTAATTTGTTTGTCCATGAGTGTATATGAATATAAAACTTATTAATATTAGTTTATTATATTATAATAAAAGTTTAAAAAGTGTTACAAAATCAAGTTATTATATATAAACAAATATTTCGGTTTTAATGAATTTGGGGGAGGGGATTAGCTTTAGATACACTTGTAACTATACAAACTTCAGGGAAGACGTGAATCCATTTTGCATACATATTTATTTCTTCTCAATTTTTTTATTGAGACTCGTGGAACCCCTTGGCATGTCTTGTGAACCCCTAGGGTTCCTTGGAACACGGATTGAAGACCACTGCTATAGAGCATGTCTGGGACACTTTGTGGAGGGCAATAGCAACTAGCAACAACCCTTCAAGAACCATCCAGGAAATGAAAACAGCGTTGTTGAACGAGTGGGACCAATTGCCACACAAGAACTGTTAAATAACCTTATTTCAAGTATGACATCACGCTGCGAGTCCTGTATAGCTGCAAGAGGGGGCCATACCTCCTATTAACCCATTTCTTTTGTTTGTTCTGCAACCACTGTTTCATATCTTGTAACTCCAAAGAGCGTTACGCACGATCAAGCGTTTTTATTGCAATTGTTGAATGGTTATTTGTACATATCAGATTTCATTAAAATCGGTCCAGTAGTTCTAGAGATAATCGATCAAGTCTGCAAATCCTCTTAATTTCTCACACCAGTTTATTTGACAATACATCGAAAATATTTTATTTTGTACAACGAATATTTTGGTTCATATTAATTTCTAAGGCTTGGATTTCTTTGTTTTAGTATTCCATCTTTTGTGTGTATTCATTAAGACTTATACCCATTAAATTTTCTGAGCAGAGTAAATATACAAATAAAATTGCTAATCACAGATTATTTCCTTCTTGATAATATTTCTCTTGACATTAATTATAATTTCAATTAATAGAAACAGAAGGGAACCAAAATCTAAATACAAACCTTAAATCTAAACCTTAATTTAAGATGCCAAAATAATTCACATGTAATTTAATTTTAATTAAGTACTTCGGAAGTAATTGAAGTTATATAATCATGGCTTTCCCCATTTATGTAAAATATAAATGCATGCAACTATAAGGATTTATTTATTTTTTTAAAAAACTGATTTAGTTGACTTTTAATTAGACTCATAAATTTCAAACGTTCAACAAATCTGTATGATTCCTTCAAAGTACTTGATTCAGATTAATGAGTGAAATTTAATTCTCTGCTTAAAAATAAATACTGTTTAAAAATCATATGAATGCAAAAATGACTTCGGTTTTGCTGATCCCATTCCAGAAGTGATCAACTTTAGGTATGCAGAAAAGTAAATACGAAGACTCTACAAAAAAAGGCACAAGAATGGAATTCCCGAAGAGGGGAGATATTTCAAGAAGTTACTTTTGAGGCAGCAAAACGTGAATTTTCTGTGTTTATTTCAATATTGCCAAAGAGAAAGTGTTTCATATTAATATTTCTTTAGGTAAAGAAAAGCAATTCTGAGATTTGGATCCAGAGCTCTGCTTCGAATAGAATTTTAATCAGATCAGATATACTTTAACACGAAAAGTATCATTAAAATACTTATTATTTTTCTTCAGTGGTAAAAGTTAGATTACTATTCATTAAGAAAATTGTTTTATAATTTAGTTGCAGTTATTTGGTTTGTAATTAAACTGAATATTTTAAAAAATTTTATTGATTTTTATATATAATGATTGTATTAATGAATATTATTAAGTGATAAAAATGGATTCTCATATATTTTTTTGAGTAAATTATCTTTCATAAAACATATTTATGATGATGGCTGAAAAAAGAGGGATGATGCTTTTAGAAATCATATACTTGCAAAAGTCTTTATTTGCATTTTTTTAAAATATAAAGCTAGTTGAAATACCCAGCTTTCCACCAAAATGATTTTTTATAAGTCTTGGTTACATGTGGCTAAAATATTATACCAATTAATTCTCTGTTTTGAAACTCGAGCCCCTTCTCTTTCACAAAATAAATCACTAAATAAAGATAGGGATTTCAAACGATACGTTATAAAGACACCTTGCAACCTATTCTTTACCAATTTATTATTTATCTCTAAAATTTCTTTATTGTAATAAAATAAAAAATAAACTAACAAATGTTCGAAACATTTTAAAACCACATTAATATACATAAAAATTTAATAAAATATCATAACTTTCAGATATGTATGTATAAACATATGTAAGGATAATTAAGTTATTAAAAATTTAATATTACGAGAGTGGATTTTGGAAAGATGGCTCTATTCTCCTCTCTCCCTTAGTATTAGGGATTTTGCAGGCTTTGAAAAGTCCAAAATATGTTTTGGAAAGAAGGTACAGACATCTATTCAAATAGCTTTTTATTTTGTTACCTCAGTTTCATGTATTTTTGTAGATAAAACTAATTTAAACGAATTCGTTGATTTGCATAATTATTATATAAGTTGCAGTGAAGACACTGTTTAGCGATGAAATAAATTTGAGAAGTTTAGTATGAATTTGCTTAGGAGTTTGAATCCTATATAAGGTTTCGCCGAGAAAATTTTTCTTTTAACATTGGCTTTTAACTGTACAAAATAAAGTAAAATATGTCTCTGTTATTCCCACAAGTTCACTTTGGAACCTATATTATAAATGCTTTCAGGCCTCAGTGAGAATATTTGTGACACCCTCAATGCGTAAAAGTACCATCAAATATTAATTAAACAATATTAATTAACAAATATTAATTTTATTTTTGTATTTCTTTTTCTCATTCCCTCTCCTACTGCTAACGAAATGAAGATCTACTCAATAGATAACAAATAAAAGTGATGCTATGCGAACATTTGTTTAACAACAAATATACATAAATAAAAAGTGGCACTTTTACTTTAGAGATGAACTAGCATCTCACCTTCCCTGAATATTTTAAAAAATGAGTTCATTCGATTGTAAAATAATAAAAATTCTCATAAAGTGTACCTCTAATCGCTTCTAAGGCACATTTCATAGTATTTTATTCACACTAGAATCTCAAGCAAAGCTTCAATACAATGAGATCTAAATTTTTTAAGGACAATCCCAACTTTAAAATTCGTATTTTTCGATATTCTCGGTATTATAACTCTGAAAGACTCCCAACAAGACCCTTGATTGTGTTTTTGAAAAACAATTCCACCACGAAAGCTACAATGATGGTTATAATATCATTATTATATGTCCAATGTAAAAAAAAAGAAATTACACTTTCAAAGTATCATTTTAAATTTTGACAAGAGCACCTCGTTTTCATTTGAAAACTACATTCTTCAGTTTTCCGTTTGCATATATTCTTTTAATATACCATCAGATCATGATATCTATAGCAGACAGTAATATTACGACCCGTATGACATTAATTCAAATAATATTTTTCAGCTTAAGAAGTCCGATTCCATGCGTTTTGAAGTGATCCATTCTTTAGGCTTGTTTTACTGAAGAGTGAACTGAAATGAAGCTTCAGGTTTGGGTGCGTCATGGTCATTCGGCTCCAGTCGGAAATCGTGCTCGGGTTGGCAACGTGTGTTGAATTTTAAATTCAATACTTTTTACGGGCGTGTTTTTTTTTTCTTTAGTAAAAATTTCATGCATACTTTTCCTTGTGAAATCTTATTTTTTTTATTTAAATATTACTGTCAGGCAGCTCACTTTCACTCAACTCCAACGAATGAACGAGAGAAGAGCAAGTGATAAAAAAAAAATTAAGGAAGGTTCAAATTTCACCTTCTGAACACAGTTGAGTTTGCGCTACTTAACCACCCCCAACGATTCAGATTTTGAGCTCAAAATTTAAGTTTAAGTCTAAGCGTTTGAAAGCATTTAATGCGATACAAAAAATAACAGTAAAAAATAGTTGTTCGTTACTCCAAAGTCTAAAGCACCCTCTCTAGGCATTTTTTAGCTTTATCTTTAAATTTACTTTTCAAGAAAATACTGACAAAAGGAATAATTTTACGCTAACGAATCGATCCATTTTTCCGTTTGTTATAATCATTTGAAATGTTGGACCTTAAACTTGAATGGCACCTATCTCCGGAAGACTTTTGAGACCCTAATTTAATATTGTTTGTCTTGATCACCCCTTAAAGTTTTGTGTGTGTCTAAGAGTTTAGATACACTCTGTAGACTCATATATATAAAAATATATAAGAATGTATAATTATTTAAACATTGCCCTTGACAGAAAATGAATGAAATAAACAAATTCATCGATGAGAAGGGGCATGGAACAGAAAACTACTGATGTCTATATGTGAAAATGTCGTAAAAGAAAACGTAGTACACACGAACAACTAAATTATCTTGCCCAGAATAAATTAGAAGTTTTCACTTCTATCGTGTGGTCATAAGCACACACATATTTTTTTAAAAATCTTTTCAGTTGATAATATTCAGAATAATTTAATATTTTATTTTTACCACTCATTATTTAATGAATTTCGAGTGATATTCATGTCTGTAGGTTTCTTAGAAATCTTTACTTAGATGAATATTTAATGTACACACACTCTCTCTCTCTCTCTCTCTCTCGCATCAAGTTTAAAACCAATTGAATTACCAAATAATCTCAATATAAATGCAGTATTTTTACTTAATATAATTTTTATGAGTTTGAACTAAATATTTTCCTTTTAACTATATTAATTAACATTGCGATGACTAATTTTTAAACTTGCATAGAAAATATATGTATTAATTATTAATTTCAAAAATAGAGTTTGGTAAATCTGCGAAGTGCTATATTGGAGTAATTCTGTTCCAAAGTAATTCGTCCTGAAGATACAGAGCATAAGTCTAAATCAATAAGTTTTTATTTGATTTAGAAGTATATCTAATTTAAATATATTACAGTCAAAAGTTATCGAAAATCTAATATTAGCTTCTTGAAAAAAATCAAGAACGATGAAAACTAACTTTTCCTCGATACTTTCTTACTCATCAGGGAACAGAAATTTTGCGCAGTGTGATTAAATTATTGGGAATCTTTCACATTTTTTTTTTAATTTCCCAACAGACTTGCAAAACATTTTTACTAAGTGACAACTTGGCAAATATTTTTCCTTTGGAAAACATTCAGTAGAAGAAGAAATATATATTAAACGAGAAGTAAAATTTAAATTTGAGAGGCACGAAATCAAATGAGGAATTGAATAATTAGATGAGCGTTATTCAATTCGTAAACGTCAATATGCTATTCCTAATTTAATACATTCCAGCACTCTTTTCAACAGTAACATGGAAAAGGGTGCATAATGCGTTGCATATGCAAATGGGCCAAAACAATTTCTGTGCTATTTTTTACTATATTAAATTATACACCTACCGTAAGATAGAAATGATTGCCTTTATTTAATTTATTTTTCTCTTAAAATTGAACTTTTAAAAAAATGTTTTACTGGTATATATACGCACACATGCACACACACATATATACATCTAAAACTGTTTACTTTGTTAAATAAAATATTTATATTTTTTAAAAATATTTATTGTTACTTCTGTTTGCTTATATCCCATTATTAACTTATGATATTTCAATATTCATCAATAAATTCGTCTTTTATGATTGCCATGAGGAATTAGTATTTTCACTATGCACTGTTGTTATCATTCAAATGTGATTAAGTTACATATGTCTTGAAGTATCTTCGCTCTCACTGAATGGTTTTGATATTCTTACTACGTATTATGTATATATTCTTACTAACCAATAATATAATCCGCACAGTTTAATGTAGTTGTATTCCATAAGTGACGTTCTTTTCTTCAACATGATACGTTTCTACTCTCAGATTTAAAAGAGAATTATATAATCGTTGAATAGGATTCCAATAAGTAATATGATAGTGGAATATAATCCAGAAGAGTAACAAGTAGTAGAAGATAATAAAAAATATATAAATAAGGATAAGCAATGCAATCCAAACGTAATTGGCTTGATGAATATAGTCAATAAGTAATAATTTACGATACAAATTTAATAGTATATTGGAGTATATATTATGGGAAATATAAAAGTTCTCTGAAAGTAACACTATATTTTTTAAAACTTGTTACCAAATTTGAACTAATATTCTAAGATTTATTAGGCAAAAATATGTTTAGCACATTCTAGTAGCAACACTCTTATGCGGGTTTTTTTCATCTCTCTTTCCTGGTCTTCTTCAATATTTCTTATAAAGTTGATAGTAGACTGTCACCAGACTTTATTCGAGTGAGTTGTTAACATTAAAGACGCAAAGTTAGAAATTCACCAATTTCAGAAGTTTGTGTTCCCGAATATTTTTAAAATTGTTAATTATGCATAGATATTTTTTCATACCATTCAAATATTCCTTTCATTTAAGAAAATATTTTCCTAAAATTGTCTGAGTTATTTCTGATTGTGTCTCCAACTATGCCCTTATCATTTCCTTAAAGCTTTCTATTCCTTCGCATTTACTCAAAATACACTCAAAGAAACCGATTGAAAATTTTTCTAGATTCGCTTACGGCTTAAAAATTTGATTTTCTTTACAGTTTGGTAGAGTAGAATTTGTATGTCATTAAATAAATAGTAAATTTTTTAGGGGAACTTATGTATACCACCTTTTCAATGAATGTTGTGAGGAAACGTGAACTTTGTAATGGAAAAGGAAGCGACGATTTCTATTTTCAGATGTAAGTATGTGTATATATTTGTGTTTTTCTCTCGCTATTTTTCATAATTCTTTTACCCCGTAATTTTTTTTTATATTTACAATTTGAAATATTTTTTCTTCGCAGTGTATACTTTTTCATAACAGGAAAGTTGAGGATGTTGAAAGAGGAAGAGAACTCCAAGAAGAATTTTCAAATAAGAAACTTGAAATAAAAATATGAATTCATTCCAATGGATTCTTCTTCCTAATACTAAAAAAGTTACATTTTAATAATTCATATCCATAAAAAAACAGATAATTATAATATTCTTTAAATATATTTCAAATTAAGGAAAAGTGGTTATCTAATAGAATGAAAAATGTCCTGTTTCGAGTCTTTTAGCGACAAAATTTTTCACGTCTTAAAAAATTGAGTTTCCAGTTGTAAACATGTCCTAGAAAAAAAAAAAGAATCTTTTCAAATAAAAGTTTACTGATTCAAATGTGTCCTACTTAAAGAGACAACAGAAAGAAGTAATTTAGGAATTTTAAAAAGAAAATTAGATCAAATATAACTCGAGTGAAGGAAATCAAGAAGGTTTTCAAATAAGAAAGCATGTGAAAAAAAAACTAATTTTAAAAGTATTGAGTTCGTTTTAAGCACAGAATTTCCTAGAAGTGTATAAAAAATTGATATAACTACTACTTTATTATTTAAGTTACTCTTTAGAACTTCATCTTAATATAAATACTGTAATGTTCATATAAAGTTCTGTATAGGTTTTGAGGGAGCAATTTGGAAAAACTAGTTCTAAATGAATAAAATTAGAGAACATTTAAGGAATAATTCTTTTAACAATAGCAAAGGAATACATACTCTCATTTTTTTTAAAAAAATAGAACATAAAATTTAATTCTACAGAACTTTCGTAATATCTACAGTTGAACTTATTTATAATTTTTGTGTAACTTTCATTATAAAAGAATACAATCCATATTCTAAATCAATGTAATGCACTAAAACTACAAAATTTATGGTATAAGGAACGCATTCATTTTTCCTTCTCAGCAAGCTCAACATGGTTTGAAAAACTAACTAATCCATCTCCTTACTTGATTCAATAATTGAACTCCAAATTGATTCCCAACATTGACGTAGCGTAACACAATCTTTCTAATTACTACTGCCTCCTTCAAACTGATATTTTCTTCTTTCTATCTTCTATATTTTGAATTCCGTCGTGAGATTAGTTGTTTGGTAGAAATGCAGTTTGTACTGAAATACTTCTCATCCGGGATTTTCTTTGTGGTGATTTTTGATTGAAAGATTTTAGAATATTCGATACAGAACAGGGTTTGTGGCAAGGCAATTTGCTGCTTGAGAAAAAATGAAAATGGAAAGATAATCCAAAAAAGCCAGTATTATTTCTGTCAATTGCAATAGAAGACTTACTATTATACCATGCTTCAAATTGCGTGTGCATATGTACAAGCATATGCACACGCACGCAAAGTCCTCAACCGCTTGGAAAAGTGGTACGAGCATGATATTTTTAGTACGGTAAAAATTCTTTTAAAATATATTAAGCATTCTTCATATCTTGTAGAGTGTACTTATAAAAAGCAAACATTTAGAGGGGTTTGTGTTCCCCTATTATAAAACAAAATAAAAAGTAGGAAAACTTCAAAATTGAAAATTAAAATTCTTCCATTTTTGCATTCTGTTAAGTATCATACTTAGTTATATGCAATAAAAGATTGTGCCACTTTTTGGAATATTTTGGACAAAAAACTGACCTTTTAAGAGGTTAACACTGGATCCTCAACAATTTATTTAGATTTATGAATAGATGGAATGAAAACTGAAGCAAGTATATATCATAACAAAAAATTCAGTTAAAGCCAAATTAACATTAACCTCATTTTAAACGGAAGGATAGGTTTTTTTTGAAATATTAGAATATCATAAGGTGTTATACTCGAGCTCACACAACAAGAGAAAAAGATCATCTTTCAGTTATTTAGAAAAATCAATGTTTTTCACACTTTTACAGTAAGAAAACGATTTCTTCATTTAAAATAGGCAGGAAAATGATTTGATCCTCGAGTTTTCGATGAAATCACTCCCGCAGAAGAAAAATGGGAATTTAAGTCTGGCAAATTACTGTTAATTGTGTTTTTTTTTTACATTTTGTTAGCCCTTTCATTCAGAAAAAAATATTAACCTAAATAAAAATGTATTGGTGAATGTAAAACCTAATTTTTAAATTTATGAAAAAATATTTTCCAATAACTAGATAAAATAAACCGAATAGGATTTTTTGCATATAGAAAAACATCTATTGAAGCTACTATTCTATTAAATACTAAGCACTTAGTAAAATTTTTAATTAACTGTATACTCAGCACTTATACAGAAATTATCTCTTAGTTATATATTAAACGTTCTTTAAATGGTACCTTTTAAGTGCTTTTAACTATTATTGAATGCAGTTGTAACTTGATATCAACGTTTAATAATCATTTTGAGCAATCATTATCCATAACTCAAAAGCAGTACATAAAAAAGGCAATATGCATTGGATGTCAATAGAAATTTTAGAAAATAATATGAACATCTTATTTAAAAAATAAATGAAAAATTTTACACTTTGTGGATACTTAAATTTCAGAAAACTGATTTTAATTCTTAACTTGGTTTTTAAATAATTAAACTATTAAGTTTTGCAATTTTATCAATAACAAAGGCTGTATATTTTTATAGAGGAAATAGAACTGTGTGTGTCTCCTTTATTCTTAAACTATCTTGAAAGATATATTTAGCATTATAATACTTTTTTCACATAAATTTGCAAATTTGTTAAAAACTACTTAGGAGAATGGAGTTTTTCTTAAGAAAAAAAATCGAACACACACAAAATTCGAATCTTTTTCATACAAAGTTATTCTTGTACAGAGTTGAAAGTTCTTTCTTGATATGTCACCTACTTTTTTTAAATAAATATATATTTGAAAATATATATATATAAACAAGAAGATGCACTAAGAAGAAAGAAAAATTCTTGACAAAAACTTAATTCCTGAAATTGTTTCTATTATACACTAAAACAAAACTTTAGCACTCAGAGGTATACTTAGCTCTAAAAATATTTAGACAAATATAGCAAGTTATTCCAAATTTGAAGTATTCAACATATTTAAAGGCTATTTTGAACCAATATTTATTGAAATGAATGCTTCTGTCCACATTTCCGAATGAATGAAGTGTTTAGAATGCTAGGTGAGTACTATACATTTTAACTTGTTCATGTGTTATTCCTTATTAGCAAAAAAAACATGATGGAAATCAGATTATTGAATGTACTATATTCCAACACTGCTCAAGGAACACGTATATACTCATAATATATACTAATGGACTCACTCTGCAGCTTTTACTTGAAAGAGAATATCAAAGACCAAAACATCTCAAATATTGGCTGTGTCGTTATTTAGAAATTGCCAATAGTATAATGTTTTAAAAGGTAAAAAATATAAAAAGATTTGATGTACTTGTCATTTTACTATTGTGGACAGTTATTTGAAAAAAATATATATATATGAAGGGAATACATCCTACAAAGTCGATTACATTTTCAGTAACAATAGAAGTTTGCTTGATTGTGTTTGCGTTTTGCACGGACAATTACAGTCGTTTCAGATAACCCTTTCGTTCCTATAAAAGGAAAAACAAAATCATAGGAAGCATATTTTTTCAGTACAATTTTTTCTCTAGAGTTCAATGGGCTCACTGAATGTTTTGTATTAACTGTTATGAAAGGCTTAAGATCCAGGGTCGTTATATAACAAATTGAGATGCATCTTGCTTCAGAAGAGCTCCGCATTCTGTGACAGGGCAAATTTCAGAAAAATTATTGTTGAATGAGAAATTAAGATTGCGTTTATATATACTAAATGCTTCCTGCGCTATTTTCTGAAATACGGAAGAAGATCAAGATGGATAAGATGGATGAATGTTAGAAAGCGCGATTTTCTTTCTAAGAGATTCTGCTTTAATTTAGAAGATATACCAAGGATCCTAAATGGAGTTGGAGAAAGTTCGTGAATAAATTGAATAAATTAGGAAGTGTGTTTTACCACATAAAAGCTTCTAATGTTGGTTCGTATCATAAGGCAGCAGTTGAAGGGCGAGTCTCTAATTCCATTACCCCTACCACTGCAAGCAAATGGGATCGATCCGCCCATCTCTTCTACAAAAACGATGCTCCATCATAATTCTAATCTAATGACTTCAACCAGACCTCACATTTCTGCTGTATAAAGTTTATCTATATCTTTTCCAGAGCCAGATGTTCCAGAGGGAATGTCAAAATCTTAGTCGGTACCACAGAACAGGTGTTATGTATCAATGCATGTGAGTTCGTGCCTATCAATACTGTATTGATCCTACCCACAATTGGCACCTATTGCGTAAGCGGTTGTGATTTGATACATAAATGTAACTGTGTTTGCCTCCTCCACCTCCACTTGTTTGTAGGATTCCTTGGACTTACGTGCAATTTAACTGCGTGTTCGAAATAAATGTTTTTCTTTTTTTTAAATTGTTCATCTTGTCCTTGTGTGTGACTCATGCTTCCCTCCTAGATATAATTTTTGTAATGATATTAATTTTACCATAACATTTGTAAAGCTAAAAATAATTATTCTGCAAATATAGTTAAGCAGTATATTCCTATAAAATTATTAATGAATATGACTGTTTCAAGATTAAACTCTAATAATGTCAAAATAAAAGCATCAATTTTATCAAAAACATTGCCATTTAAGTAATGATCCATATTGTGTAAAGTAGTATCTTGGTAATTTGAAGTAAGTTGGTTGTCATATTTTTAAGGGAGAACAACACGTATATCGTCAAAAAATCAAAAACAAAAAAAATTATTCTAAACTATTATTTATATATTTTCTTAATATCTCACAAGAATTGAGGATTCAAAGCTAAAAATATCCTAAGTTATGATAACTTTTACATTCCTTTTTATTCATGCTTTAAATGTTATTTTTTTTATCCCTAAAGCAAATAAAATTTTTAGACTAATTTATAGAACAGAAGAAAATATTATTTAACATTTCTTCATTTAAAATGATAATACTCTTCTTCTATTGCATATAATGCTTTCCAATCTTTTTCTAACTATTCCTATAAATGCATGTAACAAATGTTAGCATGTATTTTTGAATTAAAAGAATGCTTAATTTTTTCATTTAAAAAGAATTGTTCAATTTAGAAATTACACGTTTTAAAAGAAATTTTAATAAGCATTCGTAAAAAAAAACTTTTTATGAATTTCAGTCATGTTATTCCAAAACCCATACCAATTTCTTTGTACACAGTTCAATACGCTCGTAAATGAAATTTCATGAGTCACTAATTAAGGGAGAAGTAGCATTTCAAAATACTGTTATGAAATTTTTTTAAAAAAAATCAAATGATTTTTGTTTTGTGATGTACTTTGAAAATCCTGTTCGTTGCGTATTAATGGGTTGCAAACAAAATACTGGTAAAAACCGTTAAATCAAAGATTTTTCTTTAAATCCTGCCCCGTCTCCTTAATAAAATTTACATAATTAGGATAAAAATTCATCTTAGGTATAAATTCATTTTTTTACTAGAGATTACTAGATCATCAATATATCTATACAGATAAGTATCATTATTTTTAATATACTGCTTTTCTTACAAATGTAAACGTAAATTAGCCTAACTATTGATGGAAAATTTGCCTTTTGGCAAGTCTTGTATACTATTACACTTAATACAATTTCCTACCTTAAGAACTGAATTGATAAGAATGTTACTTTATTCACATAAGATTATAAGTAAAGGTATGTTTAAATTGACAGAAGTGTTATATTATTAAACTAATTGAATTACTGTAATTAATAATTGTACTTCAATGCATATTTTTTTAAGTTAGAACCTAAATTTCTATCTGTTTCATAGGTATATCGTGACTAATTTTCATTAGTGTCGATATATGCTCATCATGCAAATTTAGGACGGGTTCTATCCGCGGTTCTTCAACAAATCATCTTGGTGAAATTATTCTGTAACCGTAGTTTGAGTTTAAAACCACTTTCCGTACAGATGTGACTTGATTTTATGCTAATGTAAAGGCTATTTTGACAGTGGCAAGGGGTATATTAAAGTTAATCATGAATAGCTAGTCGTTTATTGTTAGTAGTGAGTCATTTTTCCTGAAGTTATCATTCGAGCTATAACTCCCATTCGGTGAAGAAGAGATAATAAAGAAGCTGATTTGTAGAAGACCACAGCAGTTTTGGAAAAAGCTGATAAGTAATCTACAAGCGGATCAAGAGATAAGTGTACTTTGAATCATGTAATAAGGTTAGATTAAGAAATTAATTAGGATTGCTCCCCAGTTGTTAAATTCGAATTAATCATAATAAAAACATTAATATTCTGAAATCAAAGCGTTATTTTCTAAACAATTAATTTCATATATTTTCATGCTTATTCAATGACCCAAACTACGTCTGAAACCTCCGGCTTACGACACCTTTACCAATTAGAAAATTCTGACGACGACTTCTTGGCATATATTCAGAATCTTTTTTTAAATGCGATTCTGATCCAAACTATAAAATCACTGCCTCTTTTTTCCGTATTTAATCCACAACTCACCTGATTAATGTTACTCCTTATACAAATATATGTAGAATTAATAAAATTCTATTACCCGGTGAAGTTCTCTCGTAAAGAGTAAATATAAATTTTCAACGACCAAGTAAAACTTATTGCTTTCCCAATAACCCTTCATCAAATGATTATTAATAATCAAGTTGTCATAACCCTGCGGTTGCTTGTGAATTCGGATGCATAAAATTAAGAGACATTTTAATAAAATCCACACCTTTATTTTACGTATTAATTAACTATTAAAAGAATTGTTTTCACAATAGCGATTTTCAAACTGTAAATAACCCTATGTGAGGGTCGCGAGCCTATTAAAAAGTTGAAAATAAAAATTATTAATTGACTGAAGAGAAGAATACATTCCGAAAAATACACGTTGAATGTTTAATATAATCTGTTCCAATTTAAAAGTGAGAAAGGGAAAATAACATCCTATTACTTAAAATATGTATTATTTAAAAGTAACATATACAAAATGTAATACTTGTCTTGATAATTTACATCCTTTATAATTAAGGTCGTATTGTAGCTTTAGCGTCAATGTACGTACATTATTATTGCATTCAATGCATTGCTGTTTTATGGGGAGGGGGGCACGATGAAAATTACGGTTAAAAATTGGGTTGCAAACATTGAAAGTTTGAGAAGCAATGATTTAAAGGAAGGGAGAGGTCAACTTAATATTACTAACCTAAATATTAATAATAAGTACTTAACTTTGTTGAGAAGATCCGATGTAATGGTGCTCTCTTTGTTGATAAACTATCTTGTTCCGTAGAATTTTGGCTACCCTTACTAAAACTCTGATGGCTTTAATTATTATAACTCTAACTTCAATATCAGCCTGACAAACATCAACTCCCTCTCCCTTCACTTGACTTTCAATAGCAACTCCCATTTGCATAGATCATGGCTCCTCCACGGAAAGCATTTTATAATCATACAACAGTTAAGGGGACAGTGGACTTTCAAAAACTTTTTTTTTAATTATGAAGTAAGAGTAATGAAAATTTATGAGCATATACACTGGAATACAACTAGATCAAATATATCTTTAAAAAAAAATTCCAATTAAAATTTTTTTTTAAATTAAAAAAAATTAATAAATTTTAAATTTTTTAAAAACATTCCATGCGTTCCAATTTTTTATTTTTTGACTTCGTCTAACATTATTAATGTTTATTAGTACACGTTACACATAAATGGGTATTATTTAGCAATTTCATGCACCGGTTAATTTTTTTAGAAAGGTTTTTGTTCATTTGTACTTAATTTTCTGTAAAATATCAGATTTTGTACACTAAAAATGAAATTTAACTATCTAAATGAAGTCAAAATTTTAAATGGATACCCAGATTTATTTATGTACTTATCAGTATTCTTCACGAGAAATTTCAAGCAATTCGCTCAAAAACTGAGACGCATGGAACATTTTAAAAGCACGTAAATCTGAAAAAACAAAGTTTTGAGAAAAAGTCATTTTAAAAATGTTTTTCCACTTACCTTTTATAATTGTTGTTCTGATATTATTAAACATCCATTTTATTTAATAACAGACATATTTATACTAGGTTATTTATTTACAAGCATAATTTGGAGAGAGAAAAAAATTAATAAAAGAATAAAATGGTTTCACATGATACAGTTTTTCGGTAAAATGTTTTCAGTGATAGTACAAATAAATATTAATTTACTGGAAAAAACATTTAAAATTTGCCAGAACCATATGTTTCACCTTCTTTTTTAATGTTCCTTGTAATTTTGGATGATTTGGCCAATTTATTACTGATTCTTTTCTTTTTCCAATCACTAGAATTCTTTTTTTCACTCTGAGCTAAGCGTAGTTTATCACGTTTATGGGAAATGTCCACAGATACAGCACTTAACTCATTGTGCTCAATAGCTTAACTATTGAAGCAACCAAAACTATATCCACCTATGGCAGATATAACACACATTTCAAGTCGCTTTTTAGAAACAAAAGTTTCTTTTGGGCAGTTTTTCCAAATGACACTGTGGATGCTTTCGTTGGCATTCTGAGCTTTCCCCGCACTGCATCTTTCTAAAAGCTCATCGTTTGCAAGCCTTTGATATACTGGAAGTATTTTTTCCAGAACTTGTTCCGAGAGCTTAGTTTTCATCAGTGAATGGGACATAGGGTTCTCATTTTTAGCCAATGCCCTCTGGTAAAAGCACCATGATGTCGAACCAGTAGGGCATTTACTATGCTTTGGAGTTTTATCTGTTGATGAACAATGAAACAATGAAGCTAAAATTGCACCTTTCATTTTTCTTACATCTGGTGCATTGTCTTTTATAGCTTTTCTGTAAAAGTTAGTCAGTTTCACAATGGTATTTTCTTTGAGGTTGCCCTCTTTCCGCCCACCAATGGTGATACCTTTACTCCGCCACTCTGAAATTTTATTACGGAGTCCTGTGCCAAGACTTTTTGCCACGTGGTTAATGCATTCTTCTTTCACAATTTTTATGCAGTCACCATACACATTTAATGATGATAAATGTTGATAGGTCTTGGCATCACCATCTGACAAGATGCTCACGTATCGCATACCACAATTTTTAATGGATCTTTTCCATATAATTTCTGCAGCTTTAATTTCCATGGCATTAGAAGATCCTACATAATTTCCGCTGCATTCTTCTTGGTGTGATTTGTACCATATGGAGTACTCAGCACTATTTTCTCCAAGATCCCTTTTTGCGGTAGTGCATTCTGGGCAATATTTGGAAAGGATTTCGTAATCGATAATGAGCCCAGTCAAAATGTCGATAACGATTCCTATCCCGTACAATGATGAATGTCCCCGTTTCTGCCATGTTCCATCATATGAAACGGTGATGTCTATAACACCATTAGCAATGCCGAGCAAATCTTCATGGTGTTTTCGGACCACTTTCCGGGAAATTTCAAGAATGTCTTCTTTAAAACTACACTTTTCTTCATATAATTTAAGTAAACATTTTGAGAATATTTTCTTATCCATTGCATGAATGCCAATAGCCATAGAGAAAAGTTCTAATGCTGCATGACCTTTCCCAATTTTTAGAAAAGCTTCAATGAGCTTTTTATTTGCCTCGAAACATTTGCTATCATCATCTCATGGGCTAGAGAATACAGAATTAAATATTTGTTTGCAGCTTTTACATTTTAGTTCAATTTTTGAAGAAAAACCATAAGCACCATTACACTCAACATCCAATGAGCACATATCACATTTTATGTTACATAAAAGAGAAGACCACATATCATTATTCATCAAAACATATGTACTTTTCTCACTAGGACAAAAAGTTGATGTTGATGTAGAAGGAAACATTTGAAATTTTCTAGCACTTGCATTCAAATATTGTTCATTTTCACCAGCATCTGAACCTTCATCACTAATAGAGTTTTCAGTATGCATAATAATTGAATTTTCAGCAAGCAGAATATCAGAGTTTTTAGCACACACAGTACTATCCAAATCACTTTGCATTTGATTTTTTCCCCATCTCTTTTGTACTTTGGATGCACACAAACTCCTTCTTTTTGATGGCCTACCTTTAGGTTTTCGATAGCGCCTACTAATAGCATCCATTGTAAACAAATACAGGGCAATTGTAGATGTTTTTGTGGATTTTAGATACAAAAATTTGATTCCGTAGAGATAAATATTACTAAGAAACAGACAGCAATCAAAGATGTGCAATTTTAAAAACAGGCAATACTTTCGACTTTTGTAAACAAGTGGAAGTAAGTAAACAGCGATAAAACAGTTAAAGGTTGCAGTTAAAATGTGTAGTTGTTAAAACACGAAAATATTAATTCTAATATTTAAAAAAAAAACCTCAAAAAATTATGACAACCTAAGCACATGCTTTTGTTTACATTTTTGGGTCCATTTAAATTTTTTTAAACGCTTATAACTTTTTAATAAAATTACTTAGACACATGCGGTTTCTTGCATATGGTTCAGTGAACTCACAAAAATCGTAATTCTTAAAAAAAAATTTTTCCATATTTTGGACGATTTTCGCCAATTTCAAAGTCCACCATCCCCTTAAGAGGTTTCCCAAGGGAATTAATAGAAATCCCGGCTAGGATCCGCGTTACAATGGAAACTTCAAAAAGACAACCAAAAATAATTCCATAACCTAACACTAAAAATGACTTAGTTCAGTGCGGCAGTCGATACACCACAGGGCAAAGACTAGCTTAAAGCTTTCTTAATTGCCAGATCCTATTGCAAAGTATAACATAATCAGAAATATAGAATAAAGTAGATAGAATTTAATCTAGAATAGAAAATTCATCAGTTAAAAATCATAAGTTTTCAGAAAGCAGTAAGAAACAAGGACACACATACAAAATAACATGTTACATATACAAAATATACAATGATGCAAAAGTAAAAGTAGATAAAATTGCACAATAGTATAATCTGGATAACATTTTCAAAAAACGTATAAGAGAATTAAAAAATAAAAAAAAAAAACAAGAAAAATATAAAATTTACATTAATAATATTAAAATTAAGTAAAGAAAATAAATTAATAAATGTAAAAAAATAATACAAAATTGATAACTAAAGACAATAGCCAAACATATAATCTTGTAAGATTTTAAAGTTAGCTATATATATTAACGCAAATGATTAAAATAATATAATGTAACCAATCAAATTTGATCATATTTAGGCAAAATGTAGCCAAAAATATGTAAGGAAATATAAATAATCCCTAATACTGTACTAAAGTGCTTACATTAACTTACAGACGATTAATTAACCAGAAAAAATACTAGCAAAGAAGAAAGTAAAACAGCTTCAATAATACATCAGTAAATCATTAAACATAGGCTTAGAACATAAGTATTTAGGTGCTGTCGAAAGACGCAGCAGAGATTGATTGGTTGATTGGAAATATTTTATTATATTGGAACCAATAAAACACTTTTACAACGTAAGAACAAAAAAATGGCATTTCAAATTATGTATAAGATGAAAATTACACCATTTCTCATTCCAAAATCACATTTGATTGTTGTTTTTTTGTGAGAAGATCGTGTTATGTCTCGCATTAGATGGACCAAAACGTTATAAAATTAGATAATGTGGTAGATCTACTAAAGATAATCGCGACCTGCCAAAAGCGTGGTTTATCGCTTTGCCATGTTTCTGCACACGAGTCGGAATCCAGCAACTGTCATATGAAAAAGGAAACAACGGATTAAGGCGGGTCATATTAAACGCCAAGCAGGATCTCAATGATCTATGGCCACAAACGCCTGATAGAACAGACATGATGTTAGATTGACCTGGCAAGGTCATACAGATTCATTACCGACCTTGATTCAGGAAGTGGGCTTATTAGTAACACAACAAATATCAACACAGACGATGGGACGATATGCTACAAGTACAAACTAAGCATAGCTTAACACTGCAGCATCTTAAGGTTAGATGAACTTTTCTAAGAAAGTCCTAGTTTTATTTTATTTAAATTGTGTAAAGTAGGAAAACCGAGATTAAAGGGGATGAAGAACTTTGATTAGGTTATATATATACCCTGGTGAAAACAATTAAAGAGAGGCACATATTTTTTCACAAAAAAAAGAAAGAAAGAAAGAACAAAAGAACAAACGCCTATACGCAAATAAAGTAGCAGATGATAGCTGAGCTGTTCGCGGGTACCTCTGCCATGCAATGAACTGTAACGTAGAAAGGTAGTGACACTATGATTGACTTAGTGCGAGGTACCTCGCTTGATCACTAAAGCTTGCAGCTTAAGTACGTTTTGAAACATTGCGGCTTCACCCAATAATTGTTTTTTGAATTTCTTTGCTTAAACATCATTAAAATGACCAGTAATCATCGTATAGATGATACCACAAGATTGCGGGTAGTTGGAACACTGGAGGCGGGCCAATCATAGGCTACCTGCTGGTGGGACCTCGGAATTTTGAGAAATGCGGTATCCACTTTGTGGAAAAAGTTCATAGAGATAGGAACAGTGATCCACTGACTTGGCCAAGGCCACAAAGAAGCATCAACGCCGGCTTAAGATCATTTTTTGAGACTTCTAAATGATAAAGATAGGTCCGCGACAGCGACGTAAGGTTTCCGCAGTCTGTATAGCGCAACAGGAACACCCATATCACAGATAACAATCACCCAGAGACTTAATGCAGGTGTCCTGTATGCCAGACGTCCTGTAGTCTGCATCCCTTTGACTGTGGACCCCAAAAAAGATAGTTCAGCATGTAGCCGAAAACAACTACCTTGGACAGAGGATATTGGAAGAGGCTTCGCTTCAGTGATAACTCGTGAATCAGTCTGGGCAACGACTCGAGACGTGGTCTCATCTGCAGAGAACTCAGAAGTCAATATTGGCCCTCTATAATTGTCGAAAAATACCCCTATGGATTAGGTGGTCTGGGCAGGCATCATGGCACATTGGCATATCAACCTTCATGTGTTCAATAGAGGTACTCTGACAAGTCAGTGGTACAGGGATGAAATCCTTTCACCCTATAACAGATTTTTCCTTTGACAATACGGACTAAATTTCACTGTTATTGATAATAACAAGTTGGGGGATGAATACCTCCAGTTGGAGGATATTCAATGATTAAAGTGGCCAGCGATGTCTCCTGACCTTAATCTCAGGAAACACGCCTGAAACTTCCTTGGACGCTCAATTGCAGCTCGAAGATCAATTGCAATAATCCTCAATGAGTTCAAGAGTGCCTTGTTGCAAGAGTAGGTGTGGTTGCCACAAGGGTCGATAAGGACCCAATGAAATACCAATGTCAGAGTTGTGTAGCTGTTCGTTCATCCTATAGGACGTGTTTTTCTCTGACGTACAGGATGTCGGTAAACTCCTGTGCTAAGCAAATGACCAGTTTCCTTATTTAGGGTGCAGGTTGGACCCATTTTTGTTTTTCCATTTATTGGCCTTATATGGGATGATATTTTAGGCAGGTGTTGGCTTTATTTGGTTTGTTAGTTTTCTTTTTATAGCAAAAAAAAACATTTATCCCTTCAATTTTTTCCACAAGCATATATATATAACTCAGTATTAATTTTAAAAAATTAAAAAAAAAAAAAAAGGAAGCGAACTTCAACATTCTAAAAATGGAAAAATGAATAATAATACCGTGGATTTGACCAACGTGGAATACAAAATTGAAGGAAAAACATCAAATGAAACATTGCAGTACCAACATCAAATCCAATATTGAAGGACCAACATCGGAAAAAATTACTAGATCAGATCAATGGGCAACAACATGTGGATTACCGTTCACCAAAAATTTCTGTCATTTAGGAATAGAGGTCAGTGAAATAAATAGTTTTCATTTTAGTAACATTGAAGTGACTGAGTTTTGCTGAACAAAACTTTTTGGTAAAGAGTAAAAATATGATATTAAACTTTTATAGTATATTTTTGTGTTAAAGGAGATAGTGTTTATACTTTAATTGAGAAAGCAGAGTGTATGTGTTTTATTATACAAAATTTTGAGAAATTTTAATGTACTTCTCATCATTTTATTTTAAAATGTTGAATAAGTTAACATTTATGATAGAATTTTGTGTTTTAAAATTGAAAGATATAAATTTAGTTATTAGAGAAATGACTCTAATGTACTAATACTAATGATATTGATTTTGACGAGAAACAAAAACAAAGCCGCGTCTAATTTTTCCAAATTTTACATAAAGATTATAGAAGAAATATAGGACTATAAACCTATATAAAGCATACCGTAATGAAATAATTTTCAATGAGGAACCTTAAAATCTTCTTAAAAAAAATTATATATATTTCTTGTTTTTGATACATTATATAAATGTCTTTCATATATATATATATTTTACCATTTTAAGAAAGAAAAAATCACTTTATGCACGTCTACATGAAACATGTATAAAATGTATTTACTTTTTTCTGACCATTATTTTCACCATGTATCAATAAAAACAACCTTAGACGGGCTTAAAAGAAAAGATAGGAAAATATCTAGATAGATATATAGATAGATGCAAGCCTCTTTCCTTTTGTATCTTATTGGTCATCTTAACGCAGACCATTTATCTTCATCTGTCTAACCCTGGGCCCCAATAACAGATTTCCCTCCAACCATCGAAAGAAGGGTGCGGGAAACGATGCGATGCTATTGTATCTGGAGCATTGAGGCTCTTCGTACAAAAGCGCTTTAC
Organism: Trichonephila inaurata madagascariensis; assembly: GCA_019973955.1. Lineage (NCBI taxonomy): Eukaryota > Metazoa > Arthropoda > Arachnida > Araneae > Nephilidae > Trichonephila > Trichonephila inaurata. The sequence goes on along the minus strand of BMAV01002587.1, from coordinate 199,450 downwards.
ATGTTGTTTTTCTTTCAATGTTCCTACGTCCTCTTTTCACGTTGCAGTCGAACAAGATTTGGGCCCAACACTGGAGGGAAGAGAAATATTTTTTCTTTTATCCATTTATTTATCGATGACCGGTATTTATTTTTTTACCTTTTTTCATCTTCTCTTTCTTTTTTACGATCGGTGGTGCAGAAAAGGAGTCGATTATTGCAACTATTTTTTTTTTATCTATTTTTCGAGAAATTTCATTTTAGATCGAAGTTGCAGGAGGGAAGGGATGGAATTTGAGAAAAGTACTTTCCCTCTTTTTTTCCCCGAAAGGATATTCATGTCTGTTTGTTTTATTCATTATTTTACATTTTTCCTCTCGTCCTGTTTTATAAGTCTTGAAATGTTTTGTTACACATTTCCTCAAACTTGAATGAATAGAGGTAACAGTAAGAAAATGAAAGAAGATAATGTCTTTATTTATTTATCTTTTTGAAAAGTAACAAGTTGTATCTTGTTGTTTTTCTAGGGGCTATTTGTAAGACTTCTTTTGTAAATTGAAACAACTCGAGTACATAGGTTGAAGAGGCAATTTTTTTTTGATAAACTCTTATTCCCTTACCATATTGTTTTGAAGAATTTTAAAGAATTCAAGTATGCGAAACTCAATTGAGACTTTGATTATATCTCAAAAAATGTAGTAAATACATAGATTGTGCTTACGGTATAGATTGCACTGGTTTAACAGCTGTGTAACAACCAATATGGATATTGCTACCTGCTTGGTTAGAAATTTTGTTGTCATCAGTATAAACCTTTATTGTTCATTATTGGATCAGTTGTTATTGACCTCCAATGCAAATATTGACCTAAAGCTCAAATTATTTTTGATGAAAGGCGAATTTAGGTTTAAGTGGCTCAAGTTTAATTCTTGAGATTTTCTTTATAGTGCACCAAAACTGATCAAAGCTAATTAGCAATCCAATTTCTGAAAAATTTTCAATTGGTATCGAGGAAAAACCGAAATTTAAAATATTTCAAAGGAGATATGGAATTCGAAATGACAAGATGAGTAAATTTTTAGATCTTTAATATATGCTTGTCTCATCGAAATTTTTTTCTTTCTGGCTATTCTTTTTGATTAATAAATTTTTCAGTAACATCGCACAAACACGTCGAAGCAACAAAATGGTCACAATAATTATTCTCAACCTTTTGAGATTAAATTCTTCAGCAGGTTTTTTTCCATATATTGCTCTAAAGTTTAAGTTAATATTTTTGCAAATTTTCTGTTTGTATTTAAATATGAAATAAAGAATGTTACTCAATCTATTTTTTTAAATTGAAACAATGGTAAAGAAGATAAAAAATTGATTTCCAGTGTAATTTTTTCTTAAAAAGCATCCGAATATGCTTTCTAATTGTTAAGTCATTAAATATATTATCAAGATAGTTAAAGTCTATGCTAGAATGTATAATACAACAATTCTGAAGTTTTACATTTTGCAATCAAATTTTGAATCACTAAAAGCATTTTCAATCCATAAAAGTCATTAGGAGAAAAATTAATATCATCAAAAACAAAAGAGGATGGATACTAAAGTCTCTTGCGACAAGTAATGATGACTGAAATGTAATTTGATTTGAATAATATTTCCTGTTAATTCTAAACAATTTCTTTGTATCTTCTTTAATCAAAAGAGCTTTTTTAATGAACTTTTATTCCATATTCTGTTAAATATTGTTATAATCACCGAAAAACTACACTTGAATTTAGTGTTACATTACCATCATCTTAAAATATAATCACCAATATCTGCTTATTGTCTACGATTTCATTTATATATTAATTTAAATCGTAGTTCAAGGTTTTATCTATTTTTTTAATTATCATGTTGTAGCAATTACATGTAACAATGTAGAATAATAAATAATTCCAATTGTGGAAAACTACGTAAAAAATAAATCTGAATATCAAATTATTTAGATGCCCACGAATCAACATGTGATCCAAAACTTGCTACGCTGAACAAAAAGAAAATTTGTTTCAATTCATGTAATTGAATTACTTTGTAATTCAAAGGTAATTTAAATATCAGATCAAGTAATACATTATTCAAACTACAAAACAAATGAGTAAGCAAATGTTTTAATAATGAGACATCTGGTAATCAGTTTTAGAAATAGATATATAGTTTTAAAATAAATTCTAAGAAATATAATCTATTTTACTCTTTTACCTCTTTTTATTGAAACATTCAGAACAAACCAAGTGACCTTTATTACCATAAGATTATAACAATTAAATAAAATTCTAATTCAATTTATTTCAACAGACTTTCTCAAACATAATTATTTTCCTAATCCCATTCCTTAAAATTCCGAGATATATCTAATTATCATTTGTAATACAAGTGCAGCTACTACTTTAATAGCTGTTTTACGACACATTTCTTAATATAAGAACGGAAAGCTATAATTTTATAAAAATCTGTTTACATTTGAGCTCTACTTATTCCACCAAGTATCAATGGAAAATATAAAATAGCATATTACAACAACGCTGAAAGTAGCAAGAAACTAATGAAGCAATTTACGGAGATATACAAAACAAAAAGAATAACAACATTTTTAAAAAAGGGAGTCTATATGATGTACTTCATTATTTTTTGACCATTATTTTTTAATCTTCTTATTCTTCTTACATATAATTTCAATTATAAGCAAATACTTCTGCTCTGCTACATTTAATATTAGAAGAAAGTATAAAGCATATATACAGCTATAACACACAAAGTTCGAAATTTGTAAAGCTGTCGTAATTAGAGAGTGGGATGCAAGCAGATGCGTCGTCCTCGTTTCCTCACCGAGGTTCAAAATTACGAGTTCCGTCTTCAATAGTCTTTGACTACAACGTTAATCAAAAATCGGATCCGACCGAAAAAGTTAAAGTTTAAAACCTTAATATATTTAGAGGAAAACTGACAAAAATTAACCTGACCAGCGCATAAAAATATTTATACCATTTCTTGCAGCAAAGTAAAAAGTAATGTATAAGATATGCCTTTCAATTAGATAGCAATAAATTTAAAGTTCAGAATACTAGTTGTTACATTCAACGTGATAAATACAAAACTAAACATTTTTTCTTCTTCTGAAAACAGAAATTTTTCTTCACACATTTTATTTTACATTAAATATTTTTTTTATATTTAACAATTTGTAAGACAAATACACATTTGATTTGAATATCAGATCTTACATTTCGGTATAAAAGGTAGTCCGATGAATAATAGCTTATATATTGTTATCCTTTCTTTTTAATTGTGGTGAAACATTTCTGGCATTTAAAGCAGTAGAAATTTCTTTTCTGTGATATGTACAGACCTCAAAATCTAGTTTTAAGTTTCAAATCTCCAATATGCATATGAATTCCTTGAGCAAATAACATACGATACATCTAATTGAAACTACGAAATATGATAGATACTTTTAAAAACCTCACGATGTACGACGCTTGAACCATTTTCCTCAAAAAATGCAGCTACAAATCTTTTGAAATTAACTTGAAAAGGAAATATGCAATATATATATATATATATATATATATATATATATATATATAATGCATAGCACTAAAAAGATTTTAATTTCAGTTCGACTTATTGCAATAATAATTTTGTTTTCACATAATTTATTTTAGCTCTATATCATTGAACTCCATTTTTAAATTTATTTCAATTATTCTGAAGAAAAATTGTTTTAAATGTAATTTTTAAGAATATATATGCTAGCGATAACAGCCCAGTAAATTCAAGAAAATGTTCATGTATTTTTACGAATTAAATTCTATCTAGTAAAAATTCTTTCTGTACTAATTCAATTATGATTTGATGTATATTTGAAACTCAAATGAACCCAGAGAAAATTAAAGTATGCTAAAGTATCTAGTATGCCTTACTTCTCATTAATATAAACATTAACTAAATTATCTGTAGATAATTTTGCAAAAACATATATATACGCAAGTAACTTATTAAAGAAATTCACTTGCTTAAAACGTGGAAACTTTTAGTTAAAAATGTGTTATGGGGTAAATTTCTCCATAACAAATATTCTATTATTCTTAAAAATATAGTGTTTATGATTCATATTCCTGTATATGATACATCGTTTTTAGAATTACGAAATTTCCATTGAAAAAACGCTTTATATCTTTTTAAAAGATCAATATTAAACCCTATGGGAGAAAAAATAAATTTTACTCCAGACAAATGAATTGATTTCAACAGAAATTAGAATTTTAAAATATATAGAATAATACATGTAGGATAAAATAAAATACGTAAGATATAGACTCTCCATAGCGTAATACAATTAGAATATTTTGCACTAATTCTGAAGTATTTTCCTACCTGAAAAAGTGTTTAAAATATTCTTAATATTCTTTTACTTTAGTCATCCCGTCTTAATAATTCAGTTAGTCAATCATCTTTATTATATATATTAGTAAAATATAAATAGATAATCGAATCTGTTTTCAATCAAATGCAACTTTATTGAAAGGATACTTATTGCAACGATTAATAATCAAAATATTAGCAGTTAGTAGTTGATGTATTTTGTCCTTTATCGGGTAGGTTGGATTTTTTTGCATTAAAAACTTAGTGATTTCAAAGCAAAGTAGTCATTGAACCCTTTTCATATACTTAGACTTCCGTGATCCACTTGTTTTGCAAATATGACGTCATTGTTTTGAAAAAGGGATTATCAGAAGGAATCAAGCCTGTAGAGAATTTGGTGGACAATTTCCCAGTCTAAGTTCTTGGGTTTATTTTGTAGTAGATTAGAGTTTCCGTGCAGTAATATCACTTTCCTTTTTCCATGACCCGTAAATGTTTTTCCCTCCAGAATATCCCTTCATTTCATCAATTAGGCCTGTTAACTTTGAACTGGATCCATATGACAAGGTTTCTGAAGCTCGTTGTAAATGATTCTTTTTCAAGCCCACCAGACACACAGTAACACTTTCTTAATATGAATATTCGTTTTTTCAGCTGATGCTGATAGGTGAACTGAATCAAACAACATTTTTTTCGATTTAGGATTGCCATGCAAAATACACTTTTCATCCCCGTAATGATTTTGAGAGGGGAAAAAATCTTTCTTTTATACAGAGAAAATAAATTGATTCAGATGTCAAATCATCGGTTTTTGCTTCTTTCCGGTCAGTTTATGAGGAAACCTTTTCCATTCTCCTTCTGTATCTTTCTCAGCGCATGCAATATAAGTGATAATGCATAGTGAGTAACTTCTAACAGTTCTGTAAAATGTTCTTGAATTGGACATATATTTTGATCCAATAAAACAGGGGTGTCCAACCTGCGGCCAGGGGGCTGCATGTGGCCCACCTTGAATAATTTTGCGGCCCGCGAGATTCCTTACAACTTTACAAAATTCGACTATTTTGTACAATATTTTTTGTTTAAAGAGTTTTTTAAAAAAATAAATAAATCCCATAACTGTTATTATTTTATCACGTTGCTTCTGTTACTGCGAATCTCTTTTTTTTTTCTAAATTGAAATTTATCAAACATAAATCATGCTCAAAATTAACGCACGAAAATCTGCAACATCAATTACAATACGCAAATACACATGCATTGAGATCGACTTGCAAAAACTAAGTGAAAGAGTTGAGAAACTAATATTTCACTAATTAAATAAATTAAACATTATTTGATCATTGTATTATTATTATTTTATGATCTATGTTTGTATACGTGAAAAACAATGAAAACAATAATAATATATCAGTCTGTTTTAAATCTTCAATCCAACAAATGTTTGTAATGGATCCAAATCTAATATAAAGATATATATTTTTATCTGCGGCCCGCGGGATTGTGTAAAGTTCTTCCGAAGTGACCTTGAGGTCATTTGGGTTGTCCACCCCTGTAATAAAACAGAAATTCTTAGTTTTCAATTTATTTTTTTTAATGCACTTCGACGTGGACCATTATCAAGACTAAAGTTTCATCACGTATTTTTTTAAAATACATTTTTACTGTTGAATGAGTCACAGAAAGTTCACCTAAAGTCAAACTAATCATATTAAAAGCTTGAGAAGCAATTCCTTTTCCTACTTGCTAACTGAATAGGATACTATGGCGTAAATGTTGCATAATGGTATTAATCTCTTACAAAACTGATACACACTCATTTTGTAAATGACTGAAACTTATATCAGGAAAATAGTTATGACTGTAATGGCAGATGAATTGGATGAGTTACAGAAAATGTTTTTTAATACAACCAAATTCAGAGCCCCGTTTATGTTTGCACACCTATTGCTAGATTACTCAACATTTTAAAAGTCCATGTATTTTGGAGCCACAGTAGACTACACTTTTATTGCAAAATTTTTCTAAGCAATTTGAAATCCCACTCGATTTATATTTTTCTTTCCTGCAGAGAAAAACTGAAAGAATAAAAGTTATAATAGGGCTTACAAAACCTGGAGTTCTAGTTTAATTCCACAACATAGACCATGATTGATTAAAATGAAATATTAAAGCATTTAGTTTTAATTTATTTCAAATGAGTAAGTATTCTTTATTTTCTTTTGAGTCATGAGAAACAGAGAAAACAAGAGAATAATCTGTTAAAAACCTGCTGAAAATATATACTGATAATTTCTAATTTCTTCAGTTGTGTTTTCTTATAATATATTGAAGTTTCTTTTAAGAAACTATTTATACGTAATTTACAAAAAAAAAAAAAAAATATTTTGATGGGTTTCATTCCTTTTTCCTTTCTGATTTCTTTCGCATTTACAACTGTATATATATAGTGAATGGGCAAATTCAGGCAAGTTCAAGGGCGAAGAGAGAATCAGAAACAAAACAAATATGTAAATTATTTGTAAAGTCTTTTGAGTACACAAAAGGTAAAGAGCAAAAAAGGTGCTATATGTTTGATATCATTAATAAAAATTGCAAACTTTGCTCCATGAAGCAATGTCCTGCTTGGTATGATTGTTAATACTTAGTATGTCTCCCAGGCGATGCAATAGAGTCCGTACAACGCCTAGGCATGCTGAGTATCAATCTTGGGGAATACTACCCTACTCATCAAGCATATTTCTCCGAAGTTCCGGTATTTATGTAGGAGGTGATTTACGGGCTGCAACTCGTTGACCAAGCATGTCCTCACATGCTCTACTGGATTCAAGTCCGGTGAGAATGATAATCATTCAATTGGGATAATAATCTCAAATTCAAGGCGATGTTTGTACTGTAAGGACGGACGTTGTCATCCATAAACACAAATTCGGCACGCCTGCCACCCAAAAACCAACACACATGTTGTTCCAGAATGACTCCAGAGTGATTTAGTCTGCCTTTGTTCCAATTTGAACATGCAGGTCAGTTCTGGAACTTAAAATAATTCCCCCTCCCCACAAACGAGCAATCCTGCAACACCGAAATGGTGTCTCGTTCAATGCTATTCTCTTGGCGGGAAAGAGTACCTGGCGCTCTCCATATGAAAAACTGACGAGAATCAGACAGCAAACTGAACCTGGACTCGTCGGAAAATATCACACAAGCCCACTGTTGCTGTGTCCACAATGCATGCTCTCTACTCCAGGCTAACTGCAGGCGACAGGGAGTGCATAAGTGGAACACATCTAACAGGTCTACGAGCATATAGAACAATCTACTAAGCGTCTGTACAAGGCGTCTGTCTTGAAACTGTCGTACTAGTCCTTGAAGAGAGTTGGCAAGACAGGTCTGATACTGTGCTCCATCTATTTTTTTGGCAGTAACTGCCAAATACCAATCCTCATTCCGTGTTAAATTTGGAGGCCACCTGTGCAGTAATGTTTACTCACATTATCATCGTTTTGGGATAGTTGCAAAAGCCTGGAGACGACACTCTGGACGATCCCAAGTTCTTCGAATATTTCCACGTGGGTGCACCCACATTCCAGGTATCGATAATTCTTCCACGTAAAAAAATTATCCGAATGCGTCCTTTGTGTCAGAACTAGGCGAATATTGCACTGAAGACTTATAAAGCGCTAGCAAACAATTTTACTTCTTTGCCAGTATTCCTTATATATCCCTATCTTATACTGTCGTCATTGTGATGTACTATCGGCGTCATCTGGTGGTTGGCTGCAATTTGCATATGATTCTTTAAGATGTGTGTAGTCATTTTTTACGGGTGATGTATATATATTTTAGAGTTCGATTTCCACGTGACTCTGGATTATCCTTAATTTATGCACAAGAGTATATATATATATATACTATTATACATATTACCATTCACAGTTTCTAACCAAAATGTAGAAGTGGCTCTAAATTATTTTTATTAAACAGTGCAAAATTGCTTTATAAAATATACCACTATAGTTATCTCTGTGAAAAGAAAACGTAGGAATTGAAAATGTCAATAACATGCATTTTCGTTAACTTGTATACTTCTGTCATAAATTAAATGCTAAGTTTCACCTAACTGAATTAAGAAAGAAAAATAAAGAATTTCTCTAGAACCATAAGGGGAATCAATGAATTGTATGTGTATGAAAAACTTATTTTAAGCAAAGAGTAAACTTATTTATCACAAGATCTATAAGGAAATTTATTAAATAAAAATAAGAATTACTTAGAAAAATTACATTATATATATATATATATATATATAATATAGATGTATATGTGTGTGTGTATGTGTGTATGTGTGTGTGTGTGTGCGTGCGTGCATGTGTGAGTGTGTGTTTGTGCATTTCATACTTAATAATAATAGCTTAAGATATTTCTAATAATGAAATAGTAAAGTTTAGTTCTGAAAATCTTTCAAACCCTTTTGTGAGCAAAAGCTGTTTTCATATCATTAAATTTAACACTTATGAAGAAACGTGATCAGGTACAAAGCTTCCAATTATCGACCCTATATATTTGTCTGCGAGTTTTAAATAACTTTGTGCTCATAAAGTGTGACGAAGTAATTAAGGGAATATTTATGAGGGGAAATATTCATGAATTTTGGGACTAAGAAGAGGAAAAATTGGCGAATCAATTACCTGCAGATCATGCTTTTGGAAATATGTTTCACAGCGAGATCATATTCTGATGCAAGGTGAATGGAAGATGAAGTGCCGACCAAAATTTATTTCAGCCGTTATTTATTAATGAAATGTATTTTAAAACATATCTATAAAGTGCAGACGAAATTATATACAAAATTAATGAGTAATTGATTGAGGATAAATGTATGGTTATTATTTAAAAGTATCAAATGAAGTGATAAGTCCTTGAATTCCCACACACACACACACACATTGATGGCAATTTGAGATTATATAAGGTAATTCTTTTTAAAATACTTTCATTTTTTGAAAACAGGGAACGGGATTTTATACCTTGTGGATGCTACTCTATCTAGATATATCACCTATAATGAAAATATATTCGTGGTGAGTTAAATAAATTAGATCGAATAAACATCAGAACTGATATAGAGTTGAATGGAATTGTGTGGATATACAGAAGATATTTGTTTTCTTTTATGTTGAAATTCGTTTCCTCTTATGTTGTTTATCTCTAAAGATCCTTTATGATTTTCCTAAATCCAGGCATTATAAATGGATTAACGCTACATTTTAACTACCCGTAATTTTTATCGAAATAAAATAATTATTTCTTACTGTAAATAACATACATGTGTTCTTATGATACAATTGATAGTATATTTTGGTTTTTACAAAATATATTTTTGAAATAGGAAAGTATTTCTAAGAGATTTTAAGCGATCATTTTCTTAAGAAAATTTAATTACTACACTGAAGTGCCACTGTATTAGGTATAGCAAGGGCTATGCGAATTGTGTAGCGCTGCACATTATTTAAGCGTAAGTTAGGGTGCTGTGGTAACTGCATATATAGCGCGTACTGTGGTTGTTCTGAATTAGTTATTGGAATTGCCAGTATGGGTACACTGCCTGATTTGGACGCCTTCGATCGCAGACAAATCGTAGGTGCGCGACGAATGGTCCATTCAATTTTCGAAATCGTCAGGCAGCCAGGATTTTCAAGGTCAACAGCGTCAAGATGGATAGTAAACAGAAAACTAGCGATCGGGTCAACTGCAAAGGACAATTAACCTTGACAGTGCATGGTGAGAGCTGGCTTAGGCATATTGTACGTAGCCAGCGAACCCAGACATTAGCTCAAATTACCACCCAGTTGAATGACGGTGCCAGTCATACAGTCAAAAAATGGAGTGTGCTACGCTCGCTTCTCCGTATAAGTTTCGAGAGACGTCGACCTACCGGAGTACCATTGCTCAATGCTCGCCATTGGGCTGCACGTCTTGCCTGGATAAGAAAGCACAGAAAATATAGAATAGAGGGCTAAAAACAAGTAGCATGGAGTGATGAGTCTCAATTCCGATTGCTTAACCTGCGACCACTCGCGGGAGGTGTTCTGTACACCCCAGCAACAAGAAAAGCCTCCTACGATTCTAAAAAGAATGCGCAGAACCACGATTTTTTCTGTAGCTGCCCCTATTAGGTCATTGAACCTTCAGGCCTGATGTAATCAATCTCGCTAGGATGATTGAAATGTAACGACCTTCAAAAGTTTAGCTAAGAATCCCCCACGAGTGATTGAGTTATATTTTCGTAATTGAAGCATCTACGGAAGAGTACGTTTTACTCTTTCCGATTACATTTTTTTTCAAATATATATTAATATGCATGCATATTTTATTTAAAATTTCAATAAATGTGATATAAAAATAATATAATTCTATAAAATAATTGTAAAATACAATTTTTTTAAAAGATTTTTCAAAAAATTTTCCAGAAATTAAGACAAACGCTCCATTGGAAAGGGAGAAACAGCGACTTCGTCGTCTATTAGATACTGTATCAACAGATTGTCAAGATGAACTAAGTGAATTCGATGACTGCGCAATTTCGAAACCAAATTTAGGAGAGATGAAACTTTAAATTGTAAATTTTTATAATATAGGCGGTGTTGATAGCACTGATGAAATGTGCAGTATATATGATGTATCGCGAATATGTAACCTTTGGCCATTGCGAATATTTTATCATCTACTTAAAACTGCAGGAATTAATGCTTCCATTGTCTATCATTCGGCTCTTTCTGAAAAAAAATGAGACATTCAAGATTATTAGAGGAGATTAGAATGAATCTAGTGCAGCCACAGTGGGGTATGAATTCGGATCTCCCAAACCTTAACAAAACACTCAAAAGAAGCTTTACTGACACAGAATATACTAAAAAGAGCATTAATCCACCAAAAAGGGGCATTGTACTGTTTGTACACGGGTAAAAGATGTAAAAATTATTTGTTTTTGTCTTCAATGTAAGAAAATATGTGCTTAAAGCATATGAATACAGTCTGCTCTGAATGTTTGAAAAATGATTAGAATATTATTTTTCTATTTTTTACTATCTTTATCATTAATTATAGATGTATATTTATTACTGGTATATATATATATATATACGTTTTACTTGTGGTTTATGAAAAAATATAAAATTGTGTACTTTAAAATGAAAATTTTGTATAAGTTTAGTTTAAATTATAGTTAGTCTCACTTGAATGCAATAAATTTAATAATTTTGTTTGTATAATACGAAAAACATCTTCATAAATATATATCATAATTGACTTAAAAATGTTTTCATTCTTAAATACACGTGTTAAGAGTTTGGGGTGTTCTCTACACCCCGCGAGTAACGACGGTAGCAAAAACAGGCGCGAGTGACCGTGGATTAACGCCGACGGGAGGCTGAGGCTGAAAATATGGCGTCAGGCTCATGAAGCCATGGATCCTGCATGCCAGGTTGGAACTGTACAAGGGCATGGTTGCTCAATCATGGTCTAGAGTGTTTTTTCGTGGAACTTTTTGGGATCTTTGGTGCATGTACCAGCCTCTCTCAATGCAGTTCGGTACATAGAGTTTCTGGGTGATCACCTCCATCCGATTATGCTGTTCTGCTATCCGCATGGTAATGGAGTTTTCTAGCAAGACATCTCACAAGTACCGATTGGCTACTGGCTGGTTGAATACCATTCCTCTTACTTTTCTGTCATAAATTGACCACAAAATCCTATTTAGGGATTTTTAATCTTTGTGATATTTTGGAACAAGGTGTGAAAGGCCATCACACAGCACCAACGAACCTTACTAAACTATGGACAGCTTTAGACAATATTTGGCAAGTCATTCCCTTGGAAAGTTTCCAGAAACTTGTTAAATCTATGCCTCGTCATGTGGCAAACGTTATCAAGGGCAGAGAAAGCTCAACACGTTACTAGATAGGTATCCCTAATTAAGTGGCGCTTCAGTGTAGTTAAAAGAAGACCAGTATTAGATTTTTTTAATAAAATTAAACTTGAACTTCCCTATCATTTCTTAAAAGTTTAAAATCAATTTTTGAAGCTACTTTCGAAATGAATTGAATGATTGAGTAGATCTTTGTAGTAGATGTGAGTGTATGCAGGGTTGCCCTCATTCCCTGTCAAGACTTCTCATAATAAATCTCTCACGCCAATACTTTATTGGATGAGTTCAAATTGAAACAATATTGCTTGATTATAAAATAATTTCACTCTTTTCATAAACATATCGGTAATACGTTTTTAAGCAGAAATAAAATAAATATGTTTCAGCATATTTTAAAACAGCATACTAGCCAAAACCTCTCGTTTTATTGGATGTGTTATAATCTTCCTTTAGTCTACAGTTTCTTTCAGAGATAATAACATGTCTTAAGCTGATCCGCAAACACACCCAATCAATCAAGATCAACGTCTACTATAGCTACCTTACCAGAAAGGCTCAGATTAGGGAATATACTGATTGTTTCTCTGTGTTATATTTTTATGTGCCATTCTCTCTCAGACTTGAAAGCAATAGCTGTAGAAGATATTTCTCTTTATTTTATAAGCTTTGCTACAAATACGGATTATTTATATTATGAAATATGATGTGATGTTCTAGCTTTTTTTAAATTATCGAATTCAAAATATCTTGTAACATAATATCGAGTAAAACTAAAGTCAAGTTAATTAATTTCATTAGCCTAATATATTCTTTTCTGGTTTTTTTTAAATATCCAACTAATTTCTAGCTGTACAGCTTAATTTCTATTATTAAAAATTAATTAAGAAAATACATTAAACAGCTCAGGAATGAAGTTTCACTATAAATGTTCGATCTTCACTGATTGTAAGTTTAGTTTCGATTTGTCCTGTCAAATTAGAAATATTTTCAAACCCTTAGATGAATATTCATTTACAAAACTTTGAAATTCTTCATGCATTTTTATCATTGGATAACAGAAGAAATGAATCAGGAATACATATATATACTATAATGGATGATTATAATTAAAGTTATGATTTCAAAGTGCTTTAACTTTAAAATTACAGGTCAGCATAACTTCATACTTTATCAGATTATTAGTGCGGTTAAGGTATTTTGTTAGGGAAGGAAAACAAAAGAATTCCCAAGCATTAGGTGATTCCCATTCGATCCCATCATTCCCATTCTGCAGCATTAACACTGGAAAAAAAATGCTGCTTAAATTTGAGTAATTACGGTAAATTCGAATGCTTTCTGATCTAAGAAATCCAGCATGGTCGTGGTGGCGCAGTGGTCAAAGTAACGGACTCGAGGCCGGCGTGTCGTGAGTTCGAGCCTAGAACCACTGAAGACCCGCCTTGCAAAGGGGGTTGATGTACATTAAATCTGTCGAGGCTCAAACGTCCTCCCATTTGTGGGGTGAGGAAGTTAGGAAAGGGAGGTCAGCTCAGGTGTTGTCCTCGTCACTTTACTTTGTTCAAAATTACGAGGTCCATCGCCAAAATCCCTCGAGTAACTGACCGGTGTGACGTTATTGTTCACTTAATCAAGCACTAAAGAATCCAGCCAATAACGAATCAGAAACCTAAACTATATTCATGCAGGAATTGACGCCCTCCGACTCGGAGAAATTTTTTTATAAATTGATTTATTCTGCTTAGTTAACATTATCTAAGGTAGAAACAATACACGACTGACTGTATTTATACTTTTAGTCATGGATAACGATATTAGTTTCTGTGTAGAGACTTATTTTTGCTCTTTAGACCTCAATATAACTAAATCTCGTTCCTCATTTTCTTTAAATCATGTGGTCGCGGTAGCTAAGTGTTAATGATAATGTACTCGAGGCCGGCGTGCCATGAGTTCGTGGCAAGTGCCACTTATGACCCGCCATGATGTGAAATCTGTCGGAACTGAAACTTCTCCCTCAGGCGTGGCGTGGGTAGAGGGGTGCCGGCTCAAGTGTGGTCCTCGTCACGGATGCTTGTCGAAATTACGAGATCCATCGCTAAAAGCACTCGTGTTGCTTCTTCTACCTTTAAAAATAAAAATAATTCCAAGAGGGTATAGAATCCTATACTAACAAGGAGAGGGCACGACTGAGGAGATTCATTTCCGCGGTCGAGACTTGGTGTAATAGAAGTACTCCTTTAGGGTGTTCACCCCTAATGTAATTCCGTCGAATGGCCAGTCAATTCGGAGAAAACAGCGTTCAAAATTCATGCTTAGCTTTTATACAATTAAGTTTCAATTTTTTTCACTGACCCAGTGGCTCGATTGGTAAATCGTCTGCCTTCAATGTGGTTGGATCCGAGTTATAATCACTCGAAAAACATTTTTCTTTCAATTCCTTTAATTATTTTCTTAAATAAATAAATTTATTTATGAAAGGTTTATTAAATATTGAGTGATATTCTACGTAATTATATTTTGCTTTTTATACAAAAAAAAAATACTGTAAATACTTATTAATGTTTAATAAGTAAATTTTTATATAAATAAATAATATTTATAAAATAAAATATATAATAAATATTAAATGATATTTTACATAAAAATTATTTATAAATATTTTTATAATGTGAAATACAATATACTATAAATGAAATATTATATATATATATATATATATATATAATAATTTATAAAATTAATTATTATTAAATTAACTATTTCGTAATTATATGAAATACTTAATAAGTGCTTTTCAAATAAATCTACTTAATTTTAAAAAAATTATATATATATTTAATAATTTTAATAATTGTCTTTTTAAATAATTTTAATATGTTTAATTAATGGTAATCAATGACTTGCAATCAATATTAATTAATTATTTTAATTAATATAAAGTAATTAGTTTAATTAATATTAATTATTTTTCTAATTAATATTAATTATTTTAATTAATATTAATTAATTTTTTTTAATTACTATTAATTACACATTTAAAATTAACATGAATTAATTACTTTTAAATAATATTAGTTTTAAATAATTTTAATGAATAATTAATTTTAATTAAAAATATTTTTTAATAATTTTAATAAATAATACTTTTAAATAATTTTAATCAATAATACTTTTAAGTAATTTTAATTAATAATAATTTTATATAAGTAATTTTAATTAATAATCAATTTTAATTAGTAATAATTTTAAGTTATTTTAATTAATAATTAATTTTAAGTAATTTTAATCAACAATTAATTTTAAGTAATTTTAATTAATAATAATTTTAAATAAAAAATTTATTTACTTATTTTTTTAATTTATAAAATACAACATAATTACATAAATGCCATTTAATATTTAATAAACCTTTAATAAATAAATTTATTTAATTTTAAAAAATAATTAAAGGGATTGAAAGAAAAAGTTTTTCGCGTGATTCGAACTCGGATCCAACCGCATTGAAGGCAGATGATTTACCAATCGAGCCACTGGGTCGGTGAAAGAAATAGAAACTTAATTGTATAAAAGCTAAGCATAAATTTCGAACGCTGTTTTCTCCGTAAATGATTAGCCATTCGACGGAATTACATTAAGGGTTGAACACCTTAAAGGAGCACTACTATTACACCAAGTCTCGACCCGAAATGAATTTCCTTAGTCGTGCCCTCTCCTTGTAAGTAAATATGTTTGAGTTTGGGTCTGTGCTTTTACGCACGTTGCATTAAAAAGAAAGACTCACTTTTTCGAGTTAACAGAAGAGAGAAAAATTATGACACGTCTTGAATTCCTTTAAAGCTCTAATATTCAGAATTTCTCTTTTCAAGTTTTAGTTTTAAAAGAAAGTAAAAAATCAGGTTTCGATTTCAGTACTGCGTTGAAAAGAAGCAAATTAAAATGAAAATATAATTACATACCGCTATTAGTGTTAAGTGATGCAATCTTTTATTTGTTTTTTCGCTTTATGTTACATAAGTATTTACCCTATAGAACCAGAGGGGAAGCTTTCATTTTAAAATTAGTAACATGGCCCTTCCTCGAAATGACATTTGCAATCAATGCGTGAATATTCTTTCAGATGAAAAGCCTCATATTTGTGAAATATGTCATGTGACTTTCTCTCAAGATGTTGACTTAAGAGCACACGTGCGCCTTCATACCAGCGAAAAGCCTTTTGTTTGTGAAGTACGTAAGCAGACATTCTCATACGAATCTGATTTTTAAACACATCTGCACCTTCATACCAGCGAAAAGCCTTTTGTTTGTGAAATACGTAAGCAGCCACTTTTATACGACTGTGATTTTAAAACACATTTACTAACTCGTGCCAATGAAAAGACCAAAACTTGTGGAATTTGCAACAAGACTTTCTCTCGAGTTCCTCTTTTAAGAAGACATCTGCTTATTCATACTAAGGAAAAACCTTACATTTGTGTGAAATATGCATCAAGCCTTTTTCTGATAGTAGCAATTTAAGAATACATCTACGTATTCATACAAAGGAAAAGCCTTACAGTTGTGAAATATGCAACAATGCTTTCTCCTACAATATTACTGTAAAAAAATCATTTGCGTATTCATACCAAGGAAAAGCCTCATGTTTGTGAAATCTGTACCATGCCTTTCTCCCGAAGTGATAATTTAAAAGAACATTTGCGTATTCATACCAAATAAAAGCCTCATGTTTGTGAAATTTGCAACAAAGCCCTCTCTCACATTGGTGATTTGAAAAAAACAACATTTAGGATCGATAGATGGTGCTGTCAACGAAAAAGCCACAATGAACTCGTTAAATACATGAATGTCATTAGCCGAAAGAAAACAATAGACTCGAAGGGTTAATGACAAATTTACTAGAGAAAACACAAAAATTTGTGTTCACAGTGAAAACAATGATATTGAAAAGTTGAAAAGAGCAACTTAAAACAAGCCCCGTACGGATAATTATTGCATAAATTGTTCTGTTGACCATCCATTTTATCCCTCTATTAGTTAAAAGTAAAAAAAAGCATGTTCTCTGCTGCAGATTAGAGAGTTTGGATATGGTGCGTGATGCATGCTTTCAAGTCAGCCAAATCTGCAAATCGCCAACATTTTCCAGATATGCACAAAGCCAAAAATCACAAGGTTTTAATCGTGGGAATATGGTTTCCAAGCTATTAGAAAATAACGACTTATAATTATCTCATCTCAGAAATGAGTGATCAACAGTTGTTTCACTGGAGTAGAAATGTGTGGCGAGACAACATCTTGCATAAGTTGTGGTGTCCCTTCCGTTAAGGATACCCTTTCTCCACTATTCACGCGACCTATGTCTGAGGGAAGGAAAGAAGAACCACTAAATTCTGCCATACTAAAATCAGTTTATTATGATCTAGTTTATGTACAATATAACAACAGTACTAGTCTAAGAGGATGACGATCAGGAGTAGTTAGATGCAACACACGTATTACTAATAAATAGCGCAATTAACACTGAATCTGTCTTTATAGATTAATTCCTATCCTAAAAGTTACCGCTCTATCCTTAAAGTTTAATTGAATAAGCCTACCGCTAATTCCTTGCACGCACATCTACGGTCCGTAAATCTTCAAGCTAACTTTTAATCTGACTTGCTCTGGCTAAGGCAATATTCCTCTTGTCTCGGATCTACTTGTAATTCAACTAGATTGGCACTACTAGACGACGCACCGATTGAAGACTTTTCTTCTAGAGCCTTATCTCACTTCACTTAGTTTACCTAGAGCTCACAGCTTCACTTAGCGATCCCTTCTAGCATTACTTCTCCACTTAGCGATCTTCGTGAAAGCTAACATTTCAATATACATAATTCCTAACTTGCATAAACACTTTCTCTTCTTGAGTTGGTTGGAAAGAATTGCCATTCTGGCCCCAAAGAAATCCCAAGAGGACAATTAGTGGAAGTCACGATAAAGCTTCGTCACAAAGTATTGTACGATATACACACTAATGCTACTGAAGTGCTGGAAAGACATGGTTTCTCAAAAGTGCTTCATAACGCTTGGCAGTAACGGTGTGCAAGTCTGATCTCCTTTAAGAAGATGGACCAACACAGCAAACGTTACTGCTATTCCGTATCCCTCAGTGACCTTTCCAGAATGAAGAAGTTATGGTTGTAGTGGAAGTGGATTCAAGGTCACACATATACAATTTTGCGTTCTTACAGAACCTTGCAAATGAATGAATGTTGCCTTATCAGAACACAATATACTCCATGGCCACCTATTATCCACTTCCATCAGGCAAGAAACTGTAGTTTAAAAGATTCACGTGCTTCCAGGGCAGCAGGTAGCTAGCTGCTGCCCATTAGTTATCTTGAGTGGATAACAGTTTAGGGTTTGACGCACCGTGTTTTTAGCCATATCGAGCATTTGGTCAATTCCTCGTGCACTGCTTTTTCGTCTGTTCTTGCAAGGCTATTGACACATCTTCCACTGCCGCCACTGAAAGTGTATTTTGTCTTCTGCCTGGTTGGTATTACGTTAAATGAACCAGTTTCCTCGAATTTTTCTATAATTTTCATTCTATCAGGAACTTCTGATCTTTTGGGTGGGTTTTATACCTTTCAATGTATGTCCAAAATCTCCTGATAGCAGTAAACGCAGAGTCCCCGTTCTTATAAAAAAAAGACTCACCAGAGCAGAAGGCGATCCCTCTTTGTCAGAATTATTCATGATCTAACAGACAAAGTGTTATGTGAGCTATTAGTGCTTTTCAAATTTATCACATTTATGACTACTGTGCTCATGTCACATCTTAGTAATTCACATGTCTTTACTCTGACGACGTCACCTATCGGCACATTTTGAAACTATTTGCTTTTCCTTCACCAAAAAAAGTTCATTTTTCTCACGAATGTTCAAGTAAAATATAAAAGTCCGGTAGTTTTAAAATAAGAGCAATTTTTGAAATCTTAATTTTAACTATAATCACTCCGTATATATACATATATATGTCAGGTTTGGAAAGTTTAGATTCAAAATTAAGTAAGTAATAAATAGAAATAGAGCGAACTCTTTACCATCGCGTAAAGATTTGTGGGTAAATAAGCCTATTTAAAGGTAGAGCGAGTACTGACGAAGGAGAAAAGCATACTCGAAAAAGATAAGCTGGTGACTAATCTCCGAAATGTGGTCCTTTGTATCACCCGGGTGCGCACCAAAGTTGGATTTCATGTGTTCCAAGAACAATAAAGAAGTTATTTTAGAGATGATACCCTCCTCATTTTACCAGCAGGCCCGGGGCCTGTCATATATATGTCAGGTTTGAAAAGTTTAGCTTCAAAATTAAGTAAGTAATAAATAAAAATAGAGCGAACTATTTACCATCGCGTAAGGATTTGTGGGTAAATAAGCCTATTTAAAGGTGGAGCGAGCACTGACGAAGACTAACGCATACTTGAAAAGGCTTAGCTGGTGACTCCTGGTCGAATTGGTTGTTAATGTTCTACTCGGTTACTCGCCAAAAGGGCCGCCATGTTGGATTTTATGTGACTGAAGCGAAATAAAGAAATTATTTATAACAATGTTTCTCAAACTGTGGGGCGCGCCCCTGGGGGGGCGCGATAACCCTTCAAGGGGGGCGCGAGCA
>BMAV01002587.1:140478-167087 GCA_019973955.1 Trichonephila inaurata madagascariensis | reverse complement strand
TTCGAATTTCTCAAAAATATATTTCTCTTCACTTCCCTGAAGAAGGGAGCATCCGGCTTTGAACCGGGGACTTCTCGATTTGCAGTCGAATGCTCTACCACTGAGCTGTACCCCCGCGTCTGCGAAACTTTGCTTTACGTTCCTTAGGAACAGATACGAAAATGCTTTCTCTAGAGATATGCAGAACGGGATAGATCATTCCCGCCTTCGACCCCCTCCCCATATTATTGGTCCTATTGTCCCTGTGTGCGGGGGTGTTTAAATTTATTTAAATCGTGATTATCTCAGGTTTGGCTGGTCCAATTGAATGAAGGTTAGTATCGTTAACTCTGCTCGTGACCACCTTTCGTTCTTTTCCCAGCTTGCCCGGCTAAAGATTTTTAGAAAGATTTTAATCTTGTTACGCCAAAGAAGTATAACTTCTTACGTGCGTACATAAGTACACACACACTTTTTTTTTTGGTGTTGGGATTTTTTTCCCATCAGTGCATATTTGTTTCCTTATTTTTCAATCTTTGATAGTCGTGGCATTTTGCGCTTTAAAACTTATAATTATTTGGGATGAATTTTTTTTTTCGTTCTTGTTTTGTTAAAACTTTTATTTAATTTGAAAGTAACACTTAACACATGAAATAACGTATTTTACGTTTTTTTTTATAAAAGTATAAATATATAAACTGAACTCATTGGAACAACAGCTCATGAGGACCCAAACCTACTATTCCCAACTCAGTTTTGGTGATCTTGGACGCTGAGGTGCATGAGCAGATGTTCTGGTCAGATGTCCAGTCTGAAGTGAAACCCAAAGTGTTTAGTTCCCGAGCAAGCTTGGTACTCATTTATCAACTCACTGCATGGATGAAAAGCTGAGTTGACCTTACCCAGCCCGGGATCCTGTGGCGTGGAAGTGCGATACGCTCTACCTTTAAGCTTCATAAAATATAAATAGAACTGTTTAAATATTCATTGAACTTGACTAGAATTTGCTGTTTCCAAATGTTTTTAATTAAATCAAAATTATATTTATGAAAATAAGATTTTTATTGCCAAACTAATAAATTAATTGGTAATAATGATAATTAATCAATAGGGTGGTATATTGTCAAATAATATTTACTATTGAAAATTAATAATACTAAATATAACTGCTCTTTGATAAATATGATTTGAAAATATATTTCAGTGTTTATTATTGCATCTATAGGGTGTTATTAGTTAAGATTAAAAACACTCACATTTTTATCTGCTTAACATTATTAAGTATTTTATTAAAACCTTGAAATGTCAGGTTTTGTAAAGAGCTCTATACCAAGACCTCCAAACACTGGAACTCCAATTAGAAGTCGCAAAGACTGATACTTTAGATATTGAACTGAAAAAAATCGATAATAAAGAGCCTTA
The DNA here is from genome assembly GCA_019973955.1 of Trichonephila inaurata madagascariensis. Taxonomy (NCBI): domain Eukaryota; kingdom Metazoa; phylum Arthropoda; class Arachnida; order Araneae; family Nephilidae; genus Trichonephila; species Trichonephila inaurata. The sequence goes on along the minus strand of BMAV01002587.1, from coordinate 165,686 downwards.
ATTATGAAAAAGACTTTGAGAAAGAATTGTTGTAAATAAATAGATTGAAGTATAAGGAAATGTTAAGACGAATGAGATGAATAGAAATGCCATGACGAATTAAAGGAAAGAAGTTAAAATGAAATAAAGTTTGATTTGAGGAACTAAAGTTGAGAGAATTTTAGGAGTTACAAATGGAATTGAAATAAACCTTTCAACCAGGATTGCATGTTCAAATGCCATGCAATAAACAATAGGATTCTATATTCCTCTTAAAACGGTACCGTAAGGATTATTTTATACGACTCGTACAGCGTAGAAACTTTCATGAACTTCATTAGAGCTCAACTGAAATGAATGTTAAATATAATTTTATATCATTAGCATAAAGAGGAAATCTGATGAAACTCTTTCATTATAAGTACACCATTTAAAAAAATTTATCTTCCTTAAAGGGAATCCTTAATTTTATGGAATGTAACATCTTTTTATGAGTTAAGCATAGTCTCAATAAGCAATAAGACAAACATATTAAAAGTGTCAAAGCGTAATGTTGTTAATTCCGGATAATTCAAATATTAATTTCATAAGAACTAATCTTTTTCAATAAAATGCTTAAAAAATTGATTTTTCAAACTCTGAAATGAAACTTTACAAAACTGATATTGTTACTTCATGTTAATACCAACAATATATGAAGAAAAGCAATTCAAATATTAAATGTGCAGAATATAATGCCTATTATTATTTTATGGTAATATGGAAATGTCATTCGAATATTAACTAATAAGTAATACTCTCAAAAAACTGCAGCAGGGGTTATTATTGCATTACAATTTGAGCGATAACATTTGATTAATGATGACTTCTTTTCCTTAGACATGACATTCCTTTTTGATATTGAAATAGTATCTTAGTAGTTTCATTTCTTTTTCCTTCATTTTTTTCCTGAAAAGCTTCAACGAGGGAAAATTGTTTTGGAGCAGAATCTTAGCTAACATTTTTTTTAATGACTCTAGGTGAAATGTTAGTTGCACAGAATTTTTAAGCTTTACCTCATCTGTTTATAAGGGGCTGCGGTAGCCCAGTGAACAAGGTATCGGATCACGGCAGGCATGTCGTGAGTTCGAGCCCAGTACCATTAAGACCCACCGTGTAGGGGGGCGATACAAGTTAAATCTGTCGAGAGCTCAAACGTCGTCCCGTTGGTGTGGTGTGGTAGTTAGGAGAAGGGAGTGCCAGCTCAGGTGTCTTCCTCGTCACTTGAACATGGTTCAAAATGACGAGGTCCGTCACCAAAAAACCGTCTTGTAGCTGAACAGTGCGACGTTAATATTCACTCACTTATTCCATTAATGTAGAGGAATTTGGGCTCAGTGATTGAAGCAGAAAATCTCTTGCGGTCCCTAAGCTGCAGCAGTCGAAGTTGAATCGGTTTTCAAGAAGGATAACCAAGCCTATACTTAGTGCCCAGAGAGTAGTCAATTTTAGTTTCAACGAAAGAGTAGTTTGAATGGACTATCCAGTACATTCACCAAACTTGCTCAGAAAATTCTAAGGAGTTGAATTTCTGGTTTTTTTAACCCCCCCCCCCCCCAAGCATTTCAGGAGGGGGGAAATTCTGTAGTATAAAAATGATTGATAATACCCTTGTCTGCTCTTGATGATTACATTGATTTCAAGCCTCATAAATTCATAATTTTCTTGCGGTCAAAATAGAAAAAAACATATACTTTAATCTAATTTTTGTTTCCAAAATAACATAATTATAGTTACTTTTATACCTACGTGGATTTTATATTGTTTGCTTACCGACAAATACGGTTAATGAAGTTTAATTTTTATTTGTTCAATGTATCACTTACATTGTTCAAGTCTTAAATCTATGAATTAATCATATATGACAACAAAAATTACTTCGCTTTACTTTTATTGCAAAGTACAAAATTCTAAGTTACACTTCTGGTCAATACAATTGCCACACTAAGAAGGCAACATGCTTTAGACGTAAAATTTAAACGACAGGGAGAAGGTGCTGTGATATGCAAATGATTAGCTTTTCAGCTCATTCAGACAAATCAGGCGCCGGCAGTGACACCTACAATGTGTTTAAATCAGGAAATAGTTCAGCTGGTTTCTCATACACAAATTGCTTTTAAACGTTGTTGCCAGGTGAAAAGTGTTTTTAATGCCTCGTGTAAGAAGCAGAAATGCGTACCAGCACGTTATTGACTTTGATAATGGTCGAATTGTAGTGCATCGGGATTGTGGTTTATCGTATTGCAGTATTTCTGCTCGCTTCGGTCGAGATCCAATCAATGTTAGCAAAATATGGAATCGATGGGATCATAACGGTAATACGGAACGCCGTGCTCTATCTTAATGCATCCAATCACTAGCAACCGAGAAGAAAGGCATGTTACCCGTATTGCTTTAATAGATCTTAATGAAACGTCCAACCACATCACAAACCCTTAGTGGGGTGGGGGGGGGGTCAAGACAACAAGTATCTACATGAACAGTTCGACGACGTTTGCAGCAGCATGGACTCTCAGCTTGGAGACCATGACTGCTGCTACCCATGACGCTACATCACAGACTGGAGCGTCTTCAAAGATGTGATCAACAACGAACTTGGGTGCATGAATGGACTTCATTTCATTTTTTCAGGTGAATTCAGGTTTTGTTAACAGCATAAAGATGTTCGCCTCCGTGTTTGGCGGCATCGCGTTGAATGCATATTAGCAGCGTGCATTCGTCATCCTCATATTGACCCATCGCCTGGCGTGATGGTATGGGATGCTATTGGATACACGTATAGGTCACTTCTTCCTCGCATTAATGGCACTTTGAAGAGTGCACGCTACTTTTCTGGTGTGCTACGACCCGTGACTCGACACTTTATTCGAGCCCTGAGAAACTCTACATTTCAGCAGGATAATGTGCAACTGCATGTTGTCGGTATTGTATGGACCTTCCTTGATACGAAAAATAGGCGGTTGTTGCCCTGGTCAGCATATTCACCAGATCTCTTTCCGGAAAAAACAACGTCTGTTCCATTCTTGCCTAGTGACTGACTCATCACCATACACCATTCACTACGGTTGATGATCTGTGCCATCGCGTGTTGAACATGCATGAATATTTGTACCTTTAGATGCCATCCAATTCCTGTTTGACTCAATGCCGATTCGTATAAGTACTGTTATTACTGCCAGAGGTGGTTGTTTTGGATACCGATGTCTCAGGATCTGTGCACCCATGTTTCCTGAAAATTTAATCACTTACTATTTCCAGTTTAATATATTTGTCCAATAAATATCGTTTTGTTATCTGCATTTATTCCTGCTGTACCAATTTTAATGGCGAGTAGTGTATTTTTGCAAGTTTATTATTTATTAATTTGAGCAGTAACTGGTCCAATTAACTTTATGCTAAATTTTTTTATAACTATAATAGATTTCAGGGAAAATTAGGGAATAAGAAAGCGTTAATTTTCATTAAAATTGTCTTTATCTGCACATATTATTTCGCACTTGACTTGTTTGCATTCCAGTCAACATTTACATTTATCCGTTCAAAAGTTACTCTTAAAATGCACTGGTGTTCAGAAACCTCTAAATTCTCATCCCTGTAATTCAGAGCAGTCCACGGGGCCTCTTTGAAAGACAAGTATAGCTTTATGCCCCGTCCAATATCACGCAGACCCAAATCATGACACTCCCACTTCCATAGTGGTCAGTTAACATGATGTTGAAGGGATAGTACTAGGTCTTTGGTTCTCTTTATATGTAAACATGTCGAGAATCATAGTTCAAATTGAATTTTGACTCATCCGTAAAGAGAAAAAAGGCCCATTGGTTCCATGTCTAAGGATGATGCTATCGGCACCAAGTCAGACTGGATTTCCTGTGTTCTGCAGTATGCGTGATGCATACAATTGATTAAGAAACAGCCTTCTGTTGGCACTATACTTCGTAACTAAGAAACCAGAGGGAGCAAGTAGCTGTCATTCTTCTATTAAGCCTTGGAGTCTAATCCAAGTAACAGTCATTCTAGTTTGTGGCTGTGAGTTTTGGGCTTCATGTTACTGGTTTTCTGAATATTGCTTCAGTCTCTTGAAACTGGTTCCATTAACAGGAAACCACATATCGAGACACTCTCAGAGCCATCTTGCTTCCTCCACTTGGTATTATTCTGTCTCTAACCTTTCAATTGCTCTTCATCAAAATCCAGAAGTTGTCTTTGTGTCCCTACTTGCCAAAGTTTCAATAATAATTAGGATCCTTTATAGAAAAAGGAGAAAAACTAAAACTAATAGTGCCTGTATTATTAATTTTCTTAATTTTCATAAGAAAAAAGAATGAAAGATTTGAATGGATAATTAACAAAATATCTTCTCTTTGTGTTATTTCCTATTTTCAGTTAAAATGGTTTTAAAAAATATCCGTGAAAATGTATTTGCTTATTAACTTTTTCACATCATTGTGCATATGTATTTTTAGGGTACATATAACGGAAATACATCAATATACTCTTCGCAAAAAATAATTCATTCAATTTGTTAGAAAAACATTACAAGTGTAAGATTTGGTGAGTTTAAGGATGGTTTGAAACGTATTTTACTTCACAGATTTTCTAAATTTGTCACAAGAGCGGATGATTTAGAAAATAGTCACCAGTTCATAGATCATGTTTAAATGTAATATAGCACTGAATATACTTCTCGAATACAGTAGTATATGGTGTTTGTTTTCTGTTATTTCAAATGAGGTCCAGTTAACATGTTCTTCGTGACATACATTCTAAGATATAAAAATCTGTTCTCCTAAAAATATGATGATATGATATGACAGTAGCGCACACAGGAATTTTTCAAGGAGGGGAGGGGGTCCAGGGTCGGAAGTCCAACATTCTTGTATCATGCTCCTTTTTATTTTGCCGTTTTCGGGAACAAACAACAGTAAAAAACTAATTATTGAATAAATAATTAACATTAATTAATAAAATTAATCATTAATAACAAATATTTAATTAAATTTTACGTACTATATACTTCGAATTCCAATCCATCGTGAAAAAAATCAAGGGCTTTGTGAGGGGTCCGGACCCCCAGGTCACCCCCCTTGTGTGCGCCACTGTGATACTTGATATGAAATAATTTACAAGCATTACTTAGCTTCAGCATTTGGGTGCTTGTTAGCGAGTGAAACTTGATTTCCCCATCCAAATAAAAGAAACATTATTTCACTATCAAAAGTCAATGAACACTCACGTTTCTTTTCATTGCAACAGCATTTGATTAGCGTAAAGAAGGGAATTCATTGAAGGATTCGCAAACTAAAGACGTATATTAATGACTTAATCCCCAAGAAACGAGACTCTCGCAAAAGAGGAATATTTAATACTTATCATTGATTCCCCGTTTGAAGAATCCATTTCAATTTTTTCTCTTGTCTTTTACCAACTCAATGGATCTTGTAAAAGCTTAATATAATTGAGAGAGAAAAGGCTGTCCTAAATACATCTTTGAGTAACCTAGAATCTTGAGCTTTAGTACAACGAATGGCACCTTTCAAGTAAGTATCAAGACTTAACAGAGATTTGTTTCTAAAAATCAAAACACCAGGCCAAATTGGAATAAACACAATGAAATGATATTTCCAAGAAAACTTTTTTTATCTGCGAAATGCAAGACGTGAAATTAATTATAATGCCTAAAATATTTTAAGTTTTCGAAAGGATTTTATAAAAATGCCGTATGGATTGGTAAGTTTAAAACGAAATTTGAGTTTTACGCTATTCTAAAAAAAAATCATATTCTTCAATAATTATTATTTAATTACAACATTTATTTCACCTACCAATTAACAATGTACAATTAAATTTCATGTATTAATCCATTGCTTTTTCTCAAAATATGGGGATTTTCAAATGAACGAAAATGAATGGCAATCTTTTCATTTGGAGTAGAAGAGAAGGCCCGAGTGATTGATTGCCTTAGGGTGCAGAGGATCGAATGAAGCATTTCAAATGGTTAGAAATTCTAGAAATTGAATGACATCACTGAACCTGAAAGGTCTTGATTGAAGCGGAGTTACAGATTAAATATGAAGGGAGGGATCATTTTAAAGTGAATTGTGTGCGGGTGGGAGACAATTTGTATGGCGAATAAAGTGTCGAAAAGTCTGAGGGACTTAGAATACGTTACTTAAGAAAATAAAAGTACTTTTAAGGACGCTCCAAAATTTAAAACTAATCTTGATAGAATCATATTTGTAAAATCTATTTTAATGTAAGTATATAAAATTTTCATTTTAATGAGGACGTGTTTTTATCCGAATAACTATAGTAAGCAAATCTTTAAAATCATAAATCTCAAATAGAGATATTTCTGCTTGAACTAAAATATTATGTCAAAATTATTTACAGTAAAATCAGGCGTATATAACGCGTATATTTAACACAAAAAATAAGATCCAAGTTTACGGGTGCGCGTTATACGCCGGATATAAAAATGAAAGCTTTAAAAATAAAAAAGAAATAATAAACATAAAAAAAATTAGGCTTCTACATATTTTGAAATATTGTTCATTTAAAAGAGAAAAAATTCTTATAAATTTAAGAGGCCGTAGTTCTAGAAATATACTATTTTTTCGATGGCCTTGGCATAATATAACTATTAAATGACTTCAAAACATAAGAAAATAGCACACTTACATTACAAGTTTCTTCGTAAGAAAGTGGGTGCGCGCTATACGGCGAATGTATCTAAAATTAAAGAATACAGCTTTAAACTACTCTTGTTTATAGAAGTAATTTTTGCAGTAACTAAACTGGTTATTAAAAGTAAAAGAAGATAAATGGAATACGCGAAACTAATAAAATGTAATAAAAAAGAGTAATAGAAAAATATATTTAAAAATATTTAGACAATTAAAAATGTATAAATTTAGAATGAAAGAAAAAAACAGAAACAAGCATTCGAAAATACATAAAAAAATCATAAACATAAAAATGCAGAAAAAAATGTCATAAACATGAAAATATATGAAATGAATCCTTAACAATATACTCTATTGATATAAAAACCCCGTACGTAGATGTGCTTGGAGTATGCGTAATATTCTATAGGATCTCTTTATAACGCACATCAAAGGAAACAAATTTTTCCAATTAATGAATAGGACTGAACATTTATCAAAATTTTGATTTTATCAAAAACAACAGCTATCATTTAGCAAAATATAGTTTTCCTATAAGCACTCAACTCACTGGGTAATTGAATCTGAAGAGTCTACAAGCAAGTATACTTCTAGAATATTTAGCATCTCAATTTTTTTTTCTCATAAGAAAGCTCGTCCTTTTCTTTTTGAGCATTTTTTCCCTCAAGTTATTGTATAATTTCAAGACTAAATTGAAGATTAAAATACTTATTTTCTGAATTACATATTTGCTTTTGAGGTACTCAAAATTTTAAAGAGTTGAACGATTTATTTTTAACCCTAAAATAAGAACATTTTAAATATTAAGATATTCCAACATAATAAATTTCAATAACTTGCACGATTTTTATGTAATAAAGTGTACATTATTTTTTCAGTTATACTTTATTAAAACTTAGACTGTTTTTGTCTACTTTTGCAAAATGAAGCATAACTCTTAATACAACTTAAGATAAAATCTGTATTAACTTTAAGGATGAGACAACGCTTTTAATATTTTTCATACATAGAAATCGATTCATTTTCTCATTGCTTCATTCTACAAAAAGAGATTTACTCGAGATTAGAAGAAGATTTTTGTAAATAAATACGTATGTTTTATCTTAATATAAAGATTACTCTCAATATAAATATTTCCGATATGAAGATTTAAATGAATATAACTTACATGTAAATCAAAAGAAATGCTTTAAGTAAATATTACGCCCCCCCCCCTTAAATCTCAATGAGAAAAAAAAACTTTTTAGACGCTCTAATTAAAAGAAAACAAGTGCTATATATTAAAATTTGTGAACACAAAAAGAGATATGTAAACAGTATTAGAAAACAAATTACACACACAGCTAGGTAGTACATCACGTACAAACAATGCTAAATCAACTTATATCAGTGGTTCTCAAACTTTCACTACTGGCGACCCAATTTTCAATCATAATTTTTATCACGTCCCCCCCCCCTAAAATAATAATGTATTGAATGCAATAATAATGCACTTTGGCGCTAAAGCTACAATACGATCATAATTATAAACCTTACAAATTAACAAGATGAGTATTAAATTTTGTATATGTGTTACTTTTAAGTAATATATATTTTTATTTTTATTTTACTTTTTAGTTTGTGATTCACTATAAAAGCGTGTTTTTTAGTTTTTTTTAAAACAATAATTTATTTCATAATTATTTTTACTATACACAATAAAAATCACAATTCCAGTGAATAATTTAATTAAGAGAAAATATAATTACCTAACTTCAAGGACTTTTCAATTTTGCTTTGATAATTTGAGAAAAAATCCAATTAAACTAAATAAAATGTTCCAAATGTGCGTGTCCTTAATAAAGGACATAAATCAGAAACACTTTTCACTAACAATACAGAAACGTTATTTTCCAGCAAAACTGTCATATTTTGTTCTCGTTTTTGTAGTTTTGCTGTCATTTGATGATCTACAAAACGGTTTTTCTTCCTTGTGTTTTTCTGACAAGGCGAAGTGCTACATTATGGCTTCATAGTCTTCTTCATAGAGATCTTTAGGCAGCGTTTGAAAATTTCAAATCAACTCAAACATTTCATGTCTAACGCTTTTCTCGTATTTACTTTCGCTATCTTGATTAATATGCATTATTTCAGCAGGTTCTTCAATTGCTTGATTAGTTTCAACTTCCTTCAATAGAGATCACAGATGCCCATTTTTTTTTTACCTTATGCTCATTTACATTTATAAACCATAATAAGTCGTACAACACAACAACCAAAACCACAAAATTATTCATGGGGTAAGTGTAGCATGTTCTAAGAAATAATGGTGTAAAACGTTTTTCATTATGCATTATATGTTTCAGAATACTCATAAAAATACATCTTGGCCAAATAATCCTTCAAAGTGCTTAATATATCATAAGACTCATTCACATGGGGAAGAAAGGCAACAGAAAAGTATTATTTACATTTTTCATAAAAGAAAAAGAGACGGGTGAAACATACCAGAAAGTTTGAAGGTCAAATATATGATAATGAAAAGTAATATTTTAGGGGTTAAAAAAATCTCTCACCGTGGGATCACAGTAAAGCAAACAAAATGTCTTTTTTTATTTGGTTATAAGATCAAAGACGGCCAATGAGCGTTTGAAGTGGAATCTTTTATTTTTGATGATCACCAAATGATAAAAATAAATTATTTCAGTGTAAATGTGTATTTTTTATTATGTCAGAAAGCATTTTGTTTTACTTCATTCCAAAAATTTATTTTTTAAACCTTTTATTTTCAATATGCTTGAGCCCTCCTCGCAGGATCACCACGCCCCCACAAGGGGGGGGGGAGCCCCACAGTTTGAGAAACACTGACATGATGAATTATCGAATAAACATAATACATGCTATGTTTGCCAGGCTAATCGAACTATGTCTAGAAAACATTAGACTGAAGAAATATTAAATAAATACATTGTGTTTCCTAATTATCTAAGATAAAAGAGCAGTATAGAAGGAAACTCTAGCAAAAGTTAATGATATATGATAAAATATTTGCTCTCTTTATGACCTAATATATTAAAACATTGCATGCAGCTGTTTTGTAAAATATAAAAATATATCCTAGAATCTTGCACAACACGTGTTAGTATCAAAAGACACATTCTTTTCTATATCGCTGTTTTCGACAATCGAAGCAAGAAACATGGTTCCCTAGGTAGTTTAAATGCACCCTTTTTACTTCTTGTATTCGAATCATCAGAAACTTTAATGACTAAAAAATGAAATCTCAAATTCGCGCACAGCAGATGCACTAATTTAGGATATCTATTATTTTACATTAATTCCCCGTTATTCAAGCTAAAATGATAATTTATCTTGAAATTATATGACTCCTTCTTAGGAAAATTAATAATAGGAACTCAATGCTATATGTTCGAATGTTGCAACGACAGCATCCAAAAATGGTTTCTAGTAAATTATACATCAAACCTTATTTTTGCCTTATAATTAAAAAGGTTCTTTAAAATAAGAAAGTTGAATAATAACAAGTTATCATGCTGAATATTAAAGAGCTATAATTATGATACATTTTTACTCGGGTAACTTATTGCTAACAATTTTACAGACTTTATAAAAGTTGTTGTGGTCGTTATTTGAATAAAACTCATTAAAAATAAAATAATATTGTTTTTAATTATTCTTTTAAATGACATTAATGAAATAATGAGTTGGAACTGAACATTTTACAAAAGATAAAAAAAAAAGAGTTTAGTCTTTTCTTCAAAGTAAATGACGCACTTTTAAAAAAAAGAAAAGGATTCACAAAAGAAGAAAATAAGTGGGGCATTCAAATTAAAATGTCCTGCAGTTTAATAATTATAGTGTTCTTTAAACCTGTGCGTAATTAACGAACAAATTATTATTAATTTCACAATTCCTATGTTTTAAAGTATGCAAAGAAATTTGTTTACATTTCTAAAAATAATCACTAAAGCCAAATGTGAAATAATACGCACTTGGAATATTTAAACTCCTATGCTTATAAGTTTATATTTTTTCGGTCTGTGCAAGATTTACAATCAGAAAAATTTTTGCTTTAAATCTACGAAGAACACTTGTTTCAGCTTGTTTTTCTCCAATGTTTGAAACAACGAAGGTGTTTAGATCCTCAAATTGTCCTGAAAAACTGCAGAAAAATAATCCAGAAAAATTGGGAATTTCACGATAAAAGATTATTTGTACAAAAATGAAAATTATGACAAATTTTCATCTTAGTTTTATAAATAACTTAATTCAGCAAATAAAAAAAATCCCTTCTACCAAAGGCTTTTAAATATTTTCTGAAGGTATGTACATTTAACCTAAAAAAGCATTTCTTTTGAAATCCTTATCAGTAGAATATGGTTATGGGATATGCGCATAATAAAAATATCAACATGCTAAATATCATTAAATTATTCCATTTCAAAAACTTCTTTTCCCCATTGCGCTGATTGAAGCCTCCCATACTTTTATTCTCGAAAGAGAAAAAATGTATACTCGTATTTTATTCACCATTTGCAAATGTAATTCTTTAAAATGTTGGCTCACTTTTGTGTTTAATTAGGTAGTGCATAGAAAACAGTGTTCCTTGCTAAAACTACTTTTTCTCTCTATTTTTTATAACTATAACTATCTTTATCTTTTTTTTTCAGGTTGCAACATCTACACTAAAACACGTATTACAGAAGTAGAGTGAAGAACTCTTTTTTGTTGTTGTTCCAGAATGACCGTAATATGTTATTTGCAACCTACAACACTCCAACTTTTTTATTTTTTTAGGGTCTTAAAAAAACTGTAATTCAGAAATTCAGAAACTCCTTAATATAAATTATACATTTTAAAATGTACATTGTTTCTCAAAAATTAAACGACTAGCAAATAATTTTAAGAATCAACTTTAACATGGGAGAACATGATACTAAATAATTTGATGTGAAAAAAAACAGCTGTTGTATAACCAGATACTTCATGGTATCTTTCTGAATGTTTGATTCTGAAGTGTTGTATCTTCTCTGCTTTACGAACCCACTTTTTTCATGGACTTTGTGTAACGTTCAAAGTGACTCAGGATATCTTGCAACCATTCTCTCTTAATCCGATCTATCCTGGCAATGCAATAGTGATATTTATTCTGAAATGGTGCTGGATTAATGATTTTCAATCCACGGAATGGAAAAACATAAACTGGTTTTTAGTTATTCATTTGAAATTCGTATTATTATTGTTATAAACTGACATTTTTTGACATGCTTTTTTTCCCAACAGCTCAAATACCCAATGAGCTTGCTAATAACTGGGTAAAACGCATTTGTCATTTTAAAAATGCTTTATACTCTTGTAACTTTACTCTGATCATTACAACTAAAAAGGTTGTTTCAAACTCAAATGAATGTTGTAGTAGATTGCAAATACGATTTGAGGGTACAACTTTTCTCATCTAGCTAAATCTGTAAGAGTTGCATATAAGAAATGTAATCATATTATGCAAGATAAAACACACAAAACCATTATGTTTACAATAACATTGTTTACTTATTTATGTCTCTTGCTATATAGTAAATATGTGAGAACTTTTGATTTTTGGCTAACTGCATTCTTATACAATAGTTCACTAATTTTATTTTTATTGAACTTTAACCTACACGTGTATCTATGAGAAAAGTAATTCTCAGTAATGTCTTTTCTTTTTAAAATTCAATTGAATTTTTAGTATCTTTTCTATTTTTATTTTGCCTTACTATTAGACGTATAATTAAGTTAACAGAACTCTTTATTAATCATGATTTCTTCTAGAAATGCACAGAAATCGAAAAGAAATGCAATAATGTATTACATCCTATGTTTAAATCTGCACCACATTCATAAAGTACAATGTACTTAAAATTTTTGAAGAAATTTCCCTAATGCATCAACCACTTCTTGCTTCCAAAACCCATTATGGAATCTTGAAAGCTAAAATAAAATATTCGTCTTTCCTGTTGGGTGATAAAGTAAAAAAAGAAAAATCTAAGCAAAGACGAAAGGAACTCTGCACGCGAAAACTTCTTCGAAGTGATAGCTTCAGCGATAAAAATTTTAAATGTATAGCCTGTCTAGGGAAGACATGTATCATTTAACTTTAGGGTGAAACATCGAAGTTAACCGGAAGAAAAATTTTTGGAATAAGAATTCGAAATTGGGCCATTAATTTTATAACTATACTGCTAATTATTAGATCTATGCTGGCAAAATTCCCATCTAGTGTTATCTGTGTTAAAGAATGAAGATTAAGTAGGGCGTATGTTTTGCTTATGTGAAAAAAGAAAAGGCAATTTCGGGAAGAGGAATTATATTTTAAGCCTTATTGGATCTTTTTGATTGTCCTGCATAATGGAGTAAAATGCATATTTTGTCATACTTAAAATAGGAAATTGATTTTTTTAAAAAATATCCTGGCATTATATTATTTTTGCTTAGTTACTTAAAATCGGGGAATCTAAACTTTAACTAGAACATTGGATTATATTCAAAGCTAATTTTATTTTCTTTCGGTATACAAAATTGTTGTCGCGTAAATAATAAGGAAAAGAAAACGTTGTTATTTCTGGAAATATCCTTTTATTCAATTTCTACTATTAGTTCACTTATATTATATATATATATATATTTATACTTACATCTTGTTAAAGTTCCGTTTTTTCAATACTTTTCACTTCTATTGTTTTACAATTATATTAACACTATATATAGGAATAGTAATTTCTTTTTAATCTCACTGACAAAAAATTTAAATCTGAATACTTGATTCTAGACAACATCTAAAAGAATAAATCTAAAAGGGAAATACAGAACAAGAAAGTTAAGAAAATAAATCACATTATAATCACTTCACATAATACTCAAAGCATAATTCAATAACATTTAAGAGTATATTTCAATCAGAGAAAAACACTGAAATTTCGAACGTATCAAGGGAAAAAATATTTTAACTAACAGTGTGTTTGAGAAGAAATGATGACATTTTTTTCGTACTGTACTTTTAAAAGTATAGATTAAAAATATTTAAACAGCATTCTGAACAGAAAAATCTTATACACCGATTAGGTTTTGATTATTTTTCAGTAACAGTGTTTTTTTATGTGTGAAAAGAACTTTACATACATTTTGTAGTAACATTGTTTTATAAATCAATTTCCTGTTATATATCAATACATCGGTTTTCTGAAACAATTTCTTTTTTGTTTTTCACAATAATATATCGCTGAAACAATTTTGAAATAATTTTAGAGCAACTTGTAATAACATTACTAAAATTTTATTATTAGTTACTAATATCATAGTATTATTCTTGGATTTTTTGAAAGAATACGGAGACTGATGTGTATTGAATTGATCTAGTCTTAGATAGCCCAATTAAAGATTAAAAGCAACAACATCAACATTATAATATTATCCTTAGACCCACATTTTAATTTGGAGCAAGTATTAAGTTGTGAGAGGGAGAGAAACAACATTTACGGGACGTCTTTTGATTAATATCACGCATATCTGACAAAAAAGGCCAAAATCGCAACGAATATAAAAGTACATACACATAGGATTTGATTATATTATCGTAATATTACTGACGCCATATGAACGGGTTGATTGGTAACGACTTCAGCGATCGCTAAAATTAAATTGCTGCAGTTTTTTTTCTCCTGGTTTTTATTTCTTACTGATTTAATGCAGACTCCAAATTCCTGGAAGTAATACTGGATTAACGAAACTTCTCTGTATAGCTTTCCTCAAGATTGACCTTGTGCTTTGAAAGTAGTTTTATGTAAAAATCTCACATAAATCAACTATGCAGCAATAAAATCACAGTCAATAATAAAAATAAGCGTTTGTAGCAGTTGAAATATTTCCACTCCCATAACATAATTCCATCATTTTTCCGGTGGTCAACTAGAAGACATTTACAAAACAATATTCTGATATGCCTTTGTAATGAAATGAAAATTTTCACCTTCTCCTGTACCAAAATAAGTTCAATAACTATTCATGAAAGTAGCAGTAAGCTATTCCATGTATCGTATATCCTTTGAGCGTAATATATTCTTTGAAAAGAATAGTACTGATACATTATGTAATACTCTCTATTATATATTTAGATGCACTTTCAGCAAAGGGGTCATATATTTCAAAATTCTTCTCAGTATTTTTTTTTCACCCAAACTTAGGATAGTATTCTTAGCTGAAAAATAATGTATTGTTTCTTTTTCCTGTGTGAAATCTTTTTTTCTACTAAAAAGCAAAACAGTTGTTCACTGTTGTACTCTGACAATTTTTAAACTTTGAAGTACTTATGGAGTTATAATAATATCGAAAGCTCTAAAAATCCTTTTGATACTTAAATATAAAAGTTTTTTTATATGAATAAAGGAAAATTTTCTCTTTTTAATTGTAAATACTGATCCTACTCGATATTTTCTTGATTTCTGTGTAGTTTTAAGCATATTAGAGGTAAGAAACATTTTTTTTAAATTTTACTTTCACAATAAGCATGTAGTTAATAATTACTTTTAAATTACGTCTTTCGGCTTTTTTATTTGATCTTTTCATTATGTTCGTTGAAAATATATATAAAAAGATGAATGGAGTTCAACAGTTGTATATATTACGCTACCTGTATGAAGATTGAGTCCGTTTTTTGATTATTACTCTATTGCACATATTTGTTAACGATGAGTATTTGTGCATCTTATAAATAAAAACATTTTTAAATTAATTTATTTTACATTTTTTTCCCTTACATTTTTCTTTTACTTTGTGTAAATTCACGAGATTTTGCGTTTTCTGATTGTATGTATAGTTAAAAACTTCTATTGAAATTGATCTCCTTCGATCAGTTCTAAAATTTCACGATAAGCGTATTCACCCAGACCAGACACTATTGATAAACGAAAATTTTAAATCAGCAAAACAAAATAGACAGATTCACAAACTACCTTGTTTGGAAAAGAACACGCTTTTAGTGAATTCATATCTCAAGGGACGAAAGAGCATTTGAATAAACGTTTCAATCGTGATAGATTTTAAGAGTACAAAAGAAGCCCCAAAATTTTTATTGCAACTATTTCTGTCTTATTAAGATTTAAACCTTTTGTTTATGTGACTTTCTGGGTTATTACCCAAAGTGCTCAGGTCGAGGTCCTTAATAATTGTTTAAAAAATTCACACTTATAAAATATATGTGGCTGAAATATATTTCGCAAGAAAGGTAGAAAATGTTCAAGTTAAATGTATCATTATATTTTGTTTTAAATAACATTTCATTCTTAATTATAATCGGTTAAGTTATCAATTTGCCTCATTTTGTTTCTTATTGTCTGATGTTTATCGACTTTTTTTCAAAATATTATTTCTTACTCTGTATTATCTTTAAATGTGGATTCCTCAATTGCTCTTCTGAAGACAACTTTCCCTTTAATACCTCTGTCGAAAAGATTCTCTATTGGGTAATAAGACTCCAATAGAAGAGATCTCTAGGGAATTCCTACGAGCAGAGAATAAGAGCTCAGACTCAAAATAACAATTTGTCGTTGAGCTTATTGTTTGTCGACCTTTTATTTCTCGGTATTCTTCTTTAAACTAAAATTGGATCATGTTGTATTACTCTATTTGATTCAGAATTTCTATTTGTATTGTACGGTTGATCCATTGTTGACTGAAATGAAGTTAAAAATTATTTTCGGCCCTTTTCTAAAGAATTAGTTTTCCGCATTAGGAAAAAGGGGATAAATGTAAACACTTTATGTAGGGCTTGTTAAGCTAGTCTTGATTTCTTTGATTAAGGACCCGGTTTCTTTGCGATATGAAACAAAAACTCATGTTTGTTTCCATTTTCCTTTTTAAATTAAAGTGATTTAAGTAAACTTGTTTATTTTACCATTTTTGCTCATACAATAGATAGATAAACAGGTTGATTTGGATATGATTTAATATTTTATTGACGTCGCACTTTTGAAATTGCACAAGGGCTATTGACGAAGGGCCTCGTCATTTTAAACTAATGTAAAGGGATGAGGAGAGGGCATTCGAATTTGTAAAATTCCCTTTCCAAACTTCTACACCACGCCAAAGGGAGAACTTCAAGCCTAAACAGCTTCAACTTGCCTCAGCCCCTCTACAAGGAGGGTCTTCAGTAGCACCAGGACTCAAACCCAAAACTCTACATCGCAGGCCACGTGTTCGAGGACAGACACATTAAGCAAATATGAACGCTTTAAATTTTGAAATGCTTTTTTCCCCCAATAACGTAAGCCCAAGCGAAAGTAGTACAAATAGGGTACATGAATAGTCATTATTTATAAATTTATTTAGTAAATATATTTTTATATACATATTTAAAAATTTCTTATTGCTTTATATATATATATATATATATATATATCTTTTAGTTATTTTATGTGTTACTCTCGTTGATTGTATTCGTTACAGAATATATACTCTTAGAAATATCCATTTGTTCTGCACTGAATAACTGACCTATATCGCTCCACTACATTTGATATTAAAGTAGATGAAATATTTTGTAAACGTACTTATTGTTGCATTTTAAAGAATAAAAAGCGTATGAAACTTTGTAACCACCTCAAAAGTTCACTCCAAGCCATCCATCCTCCGATTACCTATTCTTGACTTCATTTTTTTAGAAAAAGCATCGCTATTTTGACTTGCAAATAGTTTTGAAATATCGTTTTCGTTATTTGTATTTCTTATACAGAGGGTTTTTGAATTTTCCCTCAAATATTTGCCAGATTATAGAATATATTTTCAAAGGACTCTTTCTCATTACTACATTTTGGGTTTTTTACCATCAATATACTCAGATAAATGTTAATGAAAATTGTTTGCAATTTACATAATTTACAAAGCCGACAATATTCAAAGTTGTAAGTTTATACTACATTTTTAGTATGTTTTTTTTTTTTTTTTTAAATAAATGAAGGTTATGTTAGAGAAGATTTCTTATAGTTTTTTTGTCATAAATTCTACTGTTACCAATGACAAATTAATATATGAAAGTAGAAACATGATAAAAAAGCCTATTTATGTTCCTTCATTTATTAAATAGCAATATAAGACAGAAGAGAGGGAAAAAACAATAATGTTCATTTGACAAAATCGCAAATCAAAATGAATCGTAATGCTTTTTCACAGAGTTTTCGCAACTAAAATTTCATAAAAGTATTTTCTTAA
Source organism: Trichonephila inaurata madagascariensis (assembly GCA_019973955.1). NCBI lineage: Eukaryota > Metazoa > Arthropoda > Arachnida > Araneae > Nephilidae > Trichonephila > Trichonephila inaurata. The sequence goes on along the minus strand of BMAV01002587.1, from coordinate 147,741 downwards.
AGCGTATTAAATGCTTGTTTAACAACACATCATTAAATAAAATGTTTCCCAGAAAAATAACATAGTTTTTTTTTCTGTTTACTTACTAAGACTTTCCTTGTGAGTCTTATTTTTTTTTTATTTGGAGTACTATAGATAATTAAGATAATTAGTTATTGTAATTAATTTCGTCCCAACAAGAAGAATGAAAAGAAAAGAAAGGCGTGATCTTACACATGTGCTCGATTATTTTTACATTGCGGAAAAGTTTTTAACGTAATTAATAAGTCGATCATTAGTGAGAATTATACATGCACATAGTTCAATGTATTATTATCTCTCTCTTACGAATTTTAAAAAGGGATATGAATTTTCACATAAGGAATGAAAAGAATGAAAAAGAATGATAGCAAAATGAATGATATTAAATTAAAGAATAAATAAAAAGAAGGAAAACATTTTAAATTTGTCCAAATTATTTTCTAATCCTTATATAGTATCATAACATTTCTTTTCAACAAGATATAATTTTGTTCTATTTCCTTAATAATAAAATTAGAACGTAACAATTTGCAATACCAAAAACATTATTTCACAGTATCTGTCAGGGTCAAAAACAGAACAATGGGAAGGTAGATAAACAATGCACAAAGGAATTTACCTTTAAAAATACTCTCAGCTACTGCTACTCGCAGATTTTGTGTGTGTGTGTGAAATATTTGTCTTAAATAATTTTTTATACAAGTAATTACATTTTTGTTTTTCTAAAAATTACAAATTTAATAAATACTTAATAAGTTAAAGGGATGCAATACAGATAGAATATATGAGCTATATTATATTAATAAAATAACGTATAGATATTAACCTGTAAAAAACAGCAGTAAACACCATTGATGAGTTTTGTTCTTTATTAAACTTTTGTGCAAAAATAAACTTACATTAAACGTAACACGATGCATAATATATTACGAGTAACCCAAGACAATCTTACCTGTCAAAAAGAATATAAGAACAATATAAAAGCTACGAATTAGAATGAACTATCACTCAGTACTTCACAGCTATTTAAAAAAATACTTAATCACAGTCTTTTATTAAGCAAAAATATTTGTACAGTGACAATATCACTCCTTAAAATCTTTTACAAAGTTATTTGGAGTGAAAGTTACATTTTTGAAGAATATTGTAACACCTTACAAACTTTTTGTAGAAATTAGTTATTATTAATGAAATCACAAAAGGTTCTTCTTCGGACTTTTATTATTATAATTATTCAATTATTAGAATAAATGCTCTTATATCACTTTTCGGATGACGTTCGAAAAATTTCCGGAATGTTAGAAATGAATTCCCTGATACGAGATAATATTTGAAAGAGATACATATTGTAGAAAACTTCGCGAATAAAAGGATTTCCATTGAAATAATTTTTCATTGTGGTTTAAAGAAGATAGGGATATTTTAAATACAATCACTTGTACATTAGTCTACTTAAATTAATAAATGTCGAAAAAATAGCTTACCTTTGGCATATTTTCACAAAAAAGTCAAATTTACATTTTATATAAATTTTCTTAAGCCTTCATGGCTTAATAACATTTGCTAGTGCTAGTTATTTGAAGGTTCTGAATCATAACAGTTAACTATAAATAATGAGACTGGCGATGCCAGGAAGAATCCGGCATCGGGAATTTTAATCATTATATATTCTCCCTAAAATATTAGAACAATTAATATATTGAAATAAACTTTTCATTATTTTAAATTATGTATTTCTTTATTAAATTAACGAACTTCATATCGTAAAATAAGAAACTTATGAAAAATAAAAAGCATTGTATTCGTGATAGATTAAATACGTGATGAAATACTTTTAGTAGGATCCACTTTAAGCTTAGCTTTAAAATGATGTATTTGTATAACAAAATTCAAGATTTAAAATTTTGTGTTGCTAAAAAACTTTTATTTTACAAACGAAGTTATAAACTTTGTTCCCTACGTTTTAACAACGCTGGTTTTCTTTTAATTAATACACTCATGTACCCAAAAATTAGCGCATCATGAAATAATTGCGGGATCGTAACGAAACTTGGAATGAGAGTACATGTCGGGGCAAATGATTAGAAATGCAGCGTGATTACTCATTACGTATAGCCGAAAGAGGGCGTTTATAACATCATTCTCCGTGAAGTATAAAACAGGTAACCAAAGTTGGCTTGAGTGTGCTGAATCGTTTACAAAGCAAGAGCTGAGGTAGACATGACATTACGCCGTTTTCGAGAACAATATGAGCAGCTGTCACAGGCTGAGAGGAGGGAGAATCATCGGCATGATAGTAGCTGAGAGGTCAGTTAGGCGAGTAGCTCTTTAATTAGGCCGCTCTGATTGTGTTGGGACCAGTGGATCCGAGAGATGTCATTTACACGAAGACCAGGCTCCGGACGCCCTCGAAAGGCTAGCTGTCGAGAAGACCGCGACATCGTAAGAAATGCACGCGTATTGACAATTGCTTCATCGGCCACCATCCAAGCACAGGTAGCACCTTCACTAGGGGCCCCTGTGTCTCCTCGAACCATACGAAAGTGCCTGACTGAAGGATATTTGGGATCACGGCACCCATTACGTGTGTTGCCCTAGACACCAACCCATCGACGCCTCCATTTGGAGTGGTCCCACGCACGAGGAAACTGGATTGCAGCAGAATGGAACCAGGTCGTCTTTAGTGATGAATCCAGATTCAATCTCAGCAGGGATGATAATCGTGTTCGTGTGTGGAGACCCCGTGATGAACGCCTCAATCCTGCCTTTGCTTTACAACGACACACCAGTCCCACAGCTGGAGTGATGGTATGGGGTGCATTGCCTACAATACATGGTCACTCTTAGTATTGGTCCGTGGGACCATGACAGCCCAGCGGTATGTCCATGACATCCTGCAACAAGACAATGCTCGGCCTCACACGGCAAGGATGTCACAAGACGGTTACTACCCTTTCTTTTCCTGCCCAATCCCCAGATTTGTCACCAATCGAGCATATCTGGGATCATTTGGGATAGTGAGTTGGGTATCCCACGAGTTCTAACGAACTAGAGGCAAGGTTACATCAAATATGGAATGATAGGTCTCAAGACATCATACGGAATTTGTGTGCCTCAATGCCCGATCATATCGCCTCGTGCATTCGCGCTAGAGGGGGTTCAACAGGGTATTAAATCCTCTGTTATTCTGCCTTTTTCTTTGAACTAAATTATCCTTTTTCTTTGATTTTCTAATCATTTACTTATATTAAAGTAGTAATTAAGTATGTAAAGTTTCGTTTCATTTTGACTTCTCCCTCTTGGTGTGCTAGGTTTTTTGTCCATGAATGTACTAAATAACTTTTAACAGTTTTACTGCCACGTGAACAATTTTCCTTTCCTTGGAAAAATTAAATTTGAAAAAATTAAATGCAACTAAAACTATTTTCAAATAGGCTGAAACACACAAAGCCTTCAGATATTAAGTGAATTAGTGCCACAGTAAACCAGAACTCTCATTTTTTTTTCAAATGACGATTGTTTTAGAATATCTCAAGTGGAAAGCACAGTATAAACGAAAATATAATATTATTTCGATAGCAATCCTATTCTTTTTTATAACACTAGTCATGAAATGTTAATAAGCAAGTTTCCTTGCATTCTTCTATTTGAATGGTTTGTTTACTGGGGATTATGCAATTTCCGCTCAGTTATGGCACATGTTTTAATCTCAAAAGAAAATTAATGGTTCTGGTTTTGAAACACATACATAAACTGAATGACGAGGTATCAAATAAGTTTACCGTAATACATAAATGCATCGACAGAAAAATAAACTTAGAATTTAAGTTTAATGAGAAATCTCCTACAATGAGAGAGAGAGAGAGAATTTGAATCTTTTTAAATGGCTTGATTTTTTTTCATTTATAAAAACCTTTTCCATGACTTTAAAATTTTCTTCTCGAAAGAAATATCATAATTTCTTAATTTAAAATCGTACATTTAGAAATATATTGAAGCTATTTAAGTTAAAATTTGATTAATCCGCTTTATTGGCACAAAGACTTGATTTGATGAGGTGGCATCTTAAACGCTTGCTTACGTATCAAAAAGCAAACGTGTTGTGTAAACTTTTACTGGCGACATTCGAGATTTACAACAAATATATTACCTACTTTCAAATATTTATTAAAAAGTATAATTTTCCAAAAATAATTTCTCATACTTTCTAAAAATGTATCAATATTATTTAAAATTGTATTTTAAAGATTGTTTAATGTACTCAAAAATTATTTTCTTACCATTTTCATTATCTAAGATGTACGATAAAAAATATTTCTTAATGAATGATTATTTTCTATGAAACGAAAAAAAAAAAATTCACTCAATGAATATAATAAGCCATGTCATTCTAATATATTTCTAAAACAGATATTTGTAGGTAGTTTGTTAATAATTATATAATAACTATTAATTAAAATGGATGTAATACAACAGCAGTGTACAATTTTATTACATGGAGTATATATTTTATCACAGGGAGTTATTATAGTCAGATATGATTAAACTATATTATAAACTTGTAATGATTTACCTAGATTTGTAAATTATATTTTTAATGCACAATAATCTTTATTTTAAATTGTAGAGATTACAGTTAAAATAAATTGTAAGTATAGACTCTTCTTGCAATAGTATGAGACGTAATTTAAAGTATCTTAGGCATTTCTAATACTGTACTCAACAGATTTTAACATAACTAATATATATAGGGACCTGAAAAAGGAAATGCTTAAAATATGCCGGATATTTGATGAGCTATTCACAACATGCAATTGAATGTGTTTTTAAAAATAAGTAACATGATAGGCAATAACAATGCTAGAATATACGAGGGTTGGGGCCTAAGTCATGGCAACTATTTTTTTTCTTGTAGATATGAGAAAGGATTACAAACGTATATGTGTTACGTGGAAGTTCTGCTGGCATAGTGTGTTTGAAGAACAACAGATGTATCTGTGATAGCTGGTAGTAGCGCAGCGAGGGCTGTGAAATCAGTCAGTTGATGAGTGTCCTGTGAGATGGAAGTAACCCGCGTTAAGCAGCGCGCTTACATCCAAATAGCCGTTCTCCGAGGGAGAAATGCGATGGAATGTCACAGTGAATTAGTGGAAGACCTTAGGAATAATGCCCTACATACCGTACAGTAACACGGTGGGTAGGAAAGTTTCAACAAGGGTGTGTGTCAACCAGTGACGGTGCGGTAAATGCTGACGCTGATGGTATTCAGCGCCTCCCACATCGTTGTGGTGACAGTAGCAAGGGACTAGATTGAGGGTCTTTGGGCCCAGGTTTGTCATGTCAACTTTACGTGTACTGTGCTGCCATTATTTTGCAGAGTGAAGGTCATATTGCCCTGTATATATATACTCCCTTAATTAATTAGTGTGTTACGATATTTCAGTGATATTCATTGTCCACATATGTAGTTAACACCTTGTCCTTTCGTCTGAATATGTCACATTTTCCAACCGGACTGGTATCTTCAAGAAAAAAAAAAAATAGTTGCCATGTCTTTTGCCCTAACCCTCGTATTTGTTTTCCTTTACGGTATTAAACACAAGAGAAGTAGATTCTGTAATATGTTTTCCGCAAGAAGATGAGCAATGTGAAATAGAAATGATAGGTAAAAGAAATCAATAAATAAAATATTTCTACAAAAATCATTTCATATTACAGTATAAATGTTTCTGGGAAATATATAAACTTCATCTTAAAATCTAATTTTATATTGCTCAAATTATAATTGAAAAGTAAAGCATGCTTGATTTTCATCATATGATGCGGGCTTAAAGATAACAGATTAACTTAATTTGTATTAATATTAAAGTCTAGAATCATTTTCTATAATGCCCCAGACAAAACTAAGAACTTGGATGTGATAAACACCTTTAATCCGCTGTTAATGATAGTAAAAGCTAACCATCTAAGAGGGTGTATCATTGGATATTCTTTAAAAAGCAAAAAAATAGAAAGAGATTAATTTTAACTTATTTTTTATAATAGTTACTAATACCATTGCATTTTACAATTGTTCACTTTTTGAAAATCATGCCTATAAAAACATTTTTTGAAAAAGCTGCATGTATTTCATGAAACACATATTTCCATGGGACAAACATAAAAAAAAAATCTAGAACTTGAAACTCTATAGGTCCCCCTAAGTGAGCAAACTTCTTAAAAGATTGGGCTGATTTGATTGAAAATACAGGAATAATTAGGACTTACCTTATTAAATACAGGTTTAATAAGGTAAGTCCTAAGTAATTTGTATGATTTATTAATCAGTTTTTAAATTCTATTTCATTTAAAAACTGTAAGGTCCTTAAAGGAGCAATTGATTACACGTCCTTGATAGTAATAGCTACAAAATGGGTTTGAAGAATCTTAAGAAAATTGGCTACATTTGGAGGCTTAAGTCAAGGTATCGTTTCTTAAATCTGTTTTCATGTGCATGACCATTGATATAAACAAAGCGCTTGATTTGTATATTAGTCTTTCATAATCTCGATGAGAAACATGTGACTTTTAGATGAAAACATGATATGCTACAGTTTTTATAGAATTTACGATAAACAGGTGAGTGCAAATAATAATTTTTTTCTGCAGTGATATTTTGTATTGGGGAATCTTATAAAATGAAAAGTATAGCTTGCACAGTAAATAAAAAAATCATGATGATTTATATTTTTAAGAACAGGCAATTTTAAAAATTTTGTACGGCTCATTTTGTTGATATGCTGTAAGTATATTTGGATATTCCGCGAAATGGATATCAACTATTACATTATTTAATTTGTTATTTCTATAACTGTCATTGCTGTAACTGTGTGTGTGTGTGTGTGATTAAGAGATTCCAGATATCTCATGGAGCACATGTTCTTCTAGATAAATCTGGACATTTCGACTTGTAAAATTTAACATCTAAACTTTTCAAAAAGGTGGATGAAGTATTGTCTTAAAATTACACCAGAGAAATGCCTTAAAGGAATCCCTTGCTATCAATTGAAGGAAAAGATTGCAGCATCAAGCAAAAAAAGGTAGCAGACTTGGTATCACATTTCGGGCTGTACTCAAAGGTGATTTATATCTTCGCAAAAATCCCATCGTCACATAGTATGCATGAAAAGTTGAAAGGCTGTATTTTGGAAAAAGAATATATATATATATATATATATATATATATATATATATATATATATA